>VWZD01006657.1:956852-1047804 GCA_013396695.1 Sakesphorus luctuosus | reverse complement strand
GTAGCCGAGGCCCCCCCTCCTCTTTCCCCACCTCCCCCGCCCCCATTTTCTCCCCTTGTCTTTGCGGCCGCGTTGTTCAGCCCAGCTCCGCTTTGCGGACCACTGTTTGCCGACGGGGGTGTGATTCGCTCCGTGGGCATTTGGCGTGTGTAGGTGGCTGTGCAGAGCTTGTGGACTGGATTTTTTTTTTTTTATTGGTGTTGGGGTTTTTTTGTGTGTTTGTTTTCTTTTTGTTTTTGTAGAGCTGTCTGCAGATACCCCCCCTCCCCCGCCGCCCCTCCAGGTGAAATTCTGCAATTGCCGAAATGTTCTTAGGGAGTTGTAGGACTTGCTTCTGTTTCTTTGTAAAACACATAATCAAGCATATAAACGTGTTGGTAGTTTTTATATATTTTATTGACAGAACGCTACTGATGCTGATAGAGCTTGTACCTTATCGGTAGCCTGTGCCCCCCCAGCTGCACTGGAGGAAGAATTTAACTATTCTGCTTTGTTTTCCTACCACCTCAACATAAGAAGCAGATCCATGATTTGCACTTGTTTGTTTTGCTTATACCTCAGGAGGAATGTACATTTCAAAATACAGTTATAAAAGGGAATTACTGACACAATGCTGAAGAATATTTGTTTGAAGGTAAATAAATTTGACATACTGCATGACTAGTAATTACTTTTATGTAGTAGTTAATTTCATGATGACAGCCACAACATTTGTCTGAGTTAACAGATTTAAAGACACTATGGAAGTACCTTTGATTTTTTAAATAGGAGGGTATGTGTTGTGTGTGGTGTTTACAGAACTGATTTTGCTGTGTAGCAGTGGTAAATCAAATTTAAGAATTGATCTAGTGTCCACAAGTCACTTTCAGCTCCAGCATTCACTTACAGTGTTGTAAAAATTTCCTGTAAGTGATTACATTAACAATTAAATAGGTTCACGACTGACTTGATTTCTTTGGGCACAGAACAAAACTTCTGTTATAAACACTTTAAAATGGAATTTGATTAAATGCATCTTAGGTTGCTACAGAAGTTCTGAGCAGCACAGCTATTAAATTATATGAGCATAAACTGTAAAAGGACTTGTTCTTGTTTGGGAACATAAAGAGGATTTTGTCTGGGCTGCAGAGGGGATATGAAGAAGTTGCTTTTCTGCCATCACTCAGTTTTGAAATAGGCAGCTTAGTTTGTCCTGTCAAGCTGTAGTTGTGGTTGCAGCTTGGACAGCTGGATGTCGTAACTTTGGCCCCTCACCTGAACAGCATTAACCTCCTGTCTATTGATCAGCAAAGGCATGAGGGCACAAATATTTCAGTTTTGTAAACCTAGATTAGGCTAACAGATTGAAAAAAAAAATGAAAGTAGCTGTAGAGATTTTTGTTTTCCAGTTGGCACTTTCCCTATAGCTTAGTATCTGAGAAGCCTTTCTGAACCTTGTGATAGGCTGCACTTACTGCCATAAAATTCCTGTAGATGTGGTGTCATTCGACACACAGCATATAGTAGCAAATTCTAGTGACCACACCTAAGTCATGGCCCACAATGCCTTTTTGTAAGGGAAGCTAAGATGCTGGAGCAACCTGGTCCTTCTAAGCTTCCTTGAAAGCTGTCTGCCCAGATTTGGTAACTGGGTCATGGTGCAAAGCTACTGCAGGCGCAAAGGGCCTTGAGCACATTGGAATTGCTGCTGCTCCCATGAAACACCCAGGGCAGGATTTGCGTAACACAGGAGATGTACTTGGCTGGTCAAAGCTGGTGGGGACATCTATCTGTACGCTCCACTTGAGATGTTGGCTGGAGCCCAGCTTGGTTGTGTCTGTGCTGTTTAGGTGCAGTTGTCTGTCAGCCGTGAGCTTACATGGGGAAGAGAACGTAGGTAGCTCATGGCATCCCATGTGCTGGGCCCAAACACACCCCGCTCTGCCCCAGTCCAGTTCGTGTGTCTCCTCTGCTCTCGTGAAGGTGTTACGAGGCCACCGTAGGCAAACATGGGTAGCTGGTTCCTGGTTTGCCTGGTCCTGCTGCTGAGCATTTTGAGAACATGTAAGAATGGGTCACACATTTGGGCTCAGAGTGTCCTGGAAGCACCATGAACGTGGCACACCAGGGCAGTGGACGCCTGTAACTGATGGTGTGACAGGCTGAGTGTTAGCCCAGGAGAATGCTTTTCTGTAACCTGCTTTCTGGTCTGGGCTAGCCAGTACAGCCTGGACCCAGTCTAGCATGCCAGGACTGAGCCTGGTGAGTCTGATTCTCTTTTAGTCCCTTGCTTACTAACTCCCTCATGAAGATGAGGTGATTACCATAGACGCTCCTGCATCCCATAAGCTTAAGTTTCAGCATGATGGAGAAGTTCTTTTCTGCCTTCTCTACTTTAGGGTATGAGTGGAAACAGATACAAAATTTCGTATTGGGAAAAGGACAAGGAGGACAGAGTAATCGCTTAATTTTGTAGAGACAAAGGACAGTGAGCACAATATACAGAAAAGAACGAGAGAAGGAGCTCTTAACATGACTCTCCCAAATACGGAAACGATGGTCCTGCTCCACCTTTTGTTGTATAGTTGGTTTGACTGAGTCCTGAAAGCAGGTTTTGCTGCTGCAGTGCCTAGGGAAGTGAGTTATCTCATTATTTATGAACAAGTTAATAACCTTTAAGGAATTAATACGTACGCAAACCCAGCGTCACCATGATATGATGCTGATGTCACACCATTCATGATTTACTACACTTCAACTGTGTGGGGAATACTTAAGTATTAAAAAAAAATTATAGAAATACATTTTGAAAAACAAGCAAAGAGAAGGCTAAGAAAGACTAAGTTGTTTAGCTTTTGACAGTATTCAGTCCTGTGCAGACACAGACTGGAGCAGCCAGGTCATACTTACCTCAGTTGCCCTCTGTTCACTGGGAACCATTCCTAGATGGCCATAAATGAGGACTGTAATCATTCCTTCTTTTTTTTTTTCCCTCTACGGATTTTATGGAAAAGGAACTTTCTCTGGTTTACGCATCTTCAGTAGTACATTGACCTATAGTTAACTTGCTCCTCTATTCCGAGAAATTACTCTTGCTTGTTGCCACTGTCTTCAATAACGTCTTTTTACTAAAATAGGTATATTAGGCAGAGCTTGAATTTGTGTTTTAAAATACACTAGATAGAGTGGGTTTGCTGCTGTTGGAGCTGTGTCTATGGACGTCTTGTTAGACAGTGAGAAGGGTTCCCCAGCTCTTCACAGTAAAAATAGCTCAAGTTTCCCCCTGTGAAATAAGTGCTCTCACACAGCTGACTAAAGGGCTGAGTTGGAACCCATGCTGCATGTTGGTGTCAGGTAATGTTTAATGTTTTCCTACTTAGTTGTGCCGTGCTGTCTCTGCATGACTTCTTTACAATACCCCCACTCTCTTCACCGCCCCTCTTCTCTGGAAGAGGATAGGCAGGTAAAGACATACCCCTGAGAGCAGGACTGCAGTTGCCCAATATTTCTTGGGTAGAAACTGTAGGGAAAAGGCAGTCCAAACTGCTTGGACACCCCAGAGCAGAAAAAGCAGTTCCTCTGAACTTTGAGTTTCTTTGTTGATCTGCTTTTTTTGGCTCTGTTGTCATTCAAATTCAGATTATCGATGACAGTTTAGCTGATGACAAGCAGGAGGCTGCCAAGTGGTAATCCTGGCAAGTGTTAACCCAGGAAAACCTGGAATAAGTTAGCTGCAGATTGCAGAATTTTAGTCCTTTGTGCTTTTTTCTGTTCTTAATAATAGGATTGTCCTTTCTACAGGCTGCTTTGGCTTGTAACTTCCTTTTATATGTATGATTATTGGAAAGGGTATCAGTTGTTCAGTGTCACTAAATCGTTGAATTCAAGATGCAGAGGGAGGTTGCACAGTCCCGGCGCTCTGTGTGACATGAGGTTAGAAGCGTTAACTTTCACACCTGGGTGTTGCATTTCCATATGCAAGTTGTGATTATCTTAGGGGGTTTGTTCAACACTTTGCAAATTGCTCAATGCTCAGATGAAGCCTCTAAGCATCAACAGCATAACCTCTTGACATCATCAAGGCAGTCTGGCTTGCATGACTGTTGTGCGTGCAGTTTGGAAAGAAAAACGAAAGCCTGCCATATTCGTTAGGTTCTATCCTAATTGCTGTGGAGCTAAAGGAGTTTGTTCCAAGGTAACTCCGGCAGCTGTGGATTACTGGTCTCTATTCTGCAGCATATGGTGTTCTCATATTTATATATGAAATTAATAAATTCTTACATGTCACTTGTTCCAATGTAATTTTTTGTGTGTTTTCCCTCCCTCATGCAAACGTCTTATCTGTTTTGTGGAGTTGGTAATTATGACTGGTGAAATTGGCAGATTTGTAGTGTGGGAAAAAAACCCAAACCCACTTTGTTTCTTAGGAGAGCTGGAAAATAAAGAGTTAACTGGAAAAGCTGAGGAATAGTAATAAACAGTGTAGGTTCATAGACAAAGTATCAGGGGAGTGATCTCCTTTCTCCCCATCCATTTTTGCTGGCAGTGATGGAACTTGTTCAAATTAGAGCACTGTGTGTTGAAGGCTGCCTGTTTTAGCACACTGTGATGTACAGTATAGAGCCCTCTGCTCCTGCTGGGGTTTCAGTTCTAGGCTGAATTCATTTTGATCACCTGTTTCTTCCATCCAGTGTTGTGTCTTGGTGAGTTATGGGGAATTAGTTGCTTTTTAATCTAGTTTCTGATGGATGGCTATCACCTGCATGCTCAGAGATAATTGATGTGTGCATTCCAAATGCATGCAGAGACAGTATTTATTTGTTAGGTGGGAATATGATTTCTCCATAGTTGGAAAATAAAGCCAGGTCTTTGGCGGCAGGTTACAAGTGCTGCTGAATTTTGTTTTATTAAACTTGTTGTTTACTGCCGAGAATTTGTCACCAATTAGGTTTTTTGATCACTCAAGTAATACCAAATTGAATGGCAGCATGGACACTCTGGAGAGCACAGACGACATTAAAGAAAAACAGGGAACATTTGTGCCACAAGCAGAAAAATAATCAGATTCAATTTAGAAGAATAATAAAAGCTAATGCATTTGGGAAGAGATTACTTTGAATGAGGGAGAGAAATGCACAGAACATTTCTGTGGTAGTCAGCCGCGAGCAAGGCACACTTTCAATAAGATAAGCAATTCTGAGCTATTTAGATAGGGACTTCATCTCATAAAGCAGAGGGGTAAAAATCCCGAGTTGTACTTGGGTGTATTTCATTGTGACAAAGGCAGCAGCAAACTGCAGTGCAGTTAGTGAAGAGCCGTAAAATTGATCAGGGTGCTGTAAGGGCTAATTTAGGGTAACGGAAAGGTACGTGAGCTTATCTGTGGTTGTTTGTGTACCTCTAGGAGAGGTAAAAGTTACAAATACCAAAGGTACAGAGCATGCTTTTGGGGAAGTTGAGGAGATTTGAGTGGGATTAATGGGACAATGTTGAAGGTAAGAAAATCTGAAACAGAATAACAATGTTCACTGCCAAAGGTTTATCTCTAAGACACGCTGTGTGCTGGTTATCAGGCTGTGAAAAAAACCCTCCAGAAGAGGTTCTGAAAGTCTTCCTTGGTAGGAAATATTAAAAACTGGACTTTGTGAAATTTCAGTATTTGAATTGTTGTGCAGACTGAGATGGTGTTGCAGAGATGGAGGTCTGCTAGTTAAGGTCTTGAATCCAGTGTGGTAAAGTTGTGAGTCTGGCTGTGATCAACCTACTCAGTGAATAAACAGGACTTCAGCAAGTACAGATTTTGACTCCTCTGGCTGCTGAGGTAGAAAAGTCTTTGTGAAGAGCTAAGCCTTTGTTTAGGATTTCTAATAATAATTAAACAAAAGTATCCCAAACCACCAACCCAGCAATGAAAGCTACTCCCTATTGTATCCCTTATTGTACATCTGCGACCTGCTTTGAGATGATGGTGTGCTCTTCTTTTGATCCTTTTAGAAATAGCTGGGGAGGAGAAAAACAGAGGAAAAGCCCTCATCCCTCTTGTGGAGCCTTCTGCTGGAGTTCAGGAATTTCAACAGAGTGATCTTTTGGCATAAACTGGTTTTTCAAGAGACATTCCTGCCATTATGAATGAAGTAGCAATAGTGAAGGAAGGCTGGCTTCACAAACGTGGTAAGTGACTCTTCCCCCTCGGACAGTGGATTGACTGTCTCCCGTGCAGTGATCTGGCATTGAGCAGCATGTCTTCAAATAATCCATTACTTTCCCCTTCACCCTTGTGGGAATATAAGGAGTGTGCATGACTTTGTTTCAAGTTTTTGAAAATGCATGTACAAGGGGTTTTCTTTGTGTGTGTGTGTTCACTGAAAATTTATATCAACTGCTTTGAAAATGATAATAGAGATAGCAACTGAAGGAGATGCTGCTTAGTGTTAGAGGTTAAACTGTAGCAAATTATTTTGGTTTATGTGTAGGCCTGTGCTTTTCATTTTGTGTTCAAGGGGAGAATTAAGGTGAATCGTTTCGAACAGTGAAAAATATGCCTGTATTTTGTGAGCAGTGCTGTGCTCTTGCAGAGACTTGCTAGAGAATGTGCTATTCTGTTTATGTCTGAAGTGCTCTTAGTATCAGTGTCCTGGATGGGAAGAACAGCCTCAAGTTTGTGCTCTCTGCATTTCTGTTACACCACTAATGGTATTTGATTTTTATAAAAAGTCGTTACTCTTTACAGAGTAGCCAAACTGATGGAACAGTCACTTGTACTGTTACACAGTTACATTCTTAAATGTTTTCTTCACTGAACAGTGAGTTTGTTCTCTTCTAGGGAGGTGTGAATTTTCAAGTACCACAGCATTGATCCTATATGTACTTGACTTACCTGTTTCTTTGTATTCTACTGTCATTCCTTGGAAAGGAGAGAGCAGTGATAGGTACTTTCCATAGTATGTCATCTTTTTGGACCAACAACAGAATCTCTGTGCTCGAGCAGGAGGGAAGCTTACATGATTCTGCAGACTCAGGATTTTTCTAGAGGGTTTGCAGCAACTTGCCTGAAGGTGCAAAGGTGTAGCATAATTATTTATGGAAGAAATTATAACTATGTTATCATAACCTGGATAAAGGCTGATGTTTCTTCTGCAGCACTAAGGAATTTCTAAGAATTCAGAAAACATGTTGATGGTCTGTGTTTTAAAAGGGTGGAAGCATATATTTCTAACAGCTGGATATGCAGCAGAGTTTAGCAGATTGTTTGATGCTTGATGTACAAGTGTTTCAATAAATTTTATTCTGTTTTGTTTTGTTTTTTTGTTCTCATTTATTTCAGTTGGAAACCTCTTTGCGCTCATTAGCTCAGATAACTCATTCAGTAATTTTGGTGTACCCAGACTGCCTTGTTCTGATAAAGTGTTTGAGAATTCCACTGTGTTTGGATGAAACAGGAGAAAGAAACACAGAATTATGCTTCCCATTCCCATTTATGAATCTAGAAACTCTTCAAATCAAAGAGATTTTTTTTTTATTTTAAACCGTATTTTTAGGCTGAGGGTTTCTAACTGTCTGTTGTTACAATTCTGTTACCATTTATCTGTAATGTAAAAAAAATGTTATTTTGATAAACGCTGTCAAAAAATCAGGGGGAGAAACATTTATTTTAACAAGTATGAAAAAGTTTTTGTCAGGAGGATTCAGAGGAAGATGTGTCTGAAACTTTAAAACGCTTGTGTTTCAAGCTTGTCTGTGTTTACTTTTGAGAACTGAATTTTCGTTGTTTCTATGATTACAATAAAGCTTCCTTCAAGTAAGGAGACCTCTGGAGGAGGTCTTAGTAAGAGATGCCCAGATTTCCTGATCTGATTTTTTTTTAAATTGCCACAGAGAAACAGATTGTTATCTCCTACAGTTTGCTGATAATTTGATGAGATTATTTGCTGAATACATTTCCATTTCCAAAATGTTACTCTGCATGTTCTGCATATTTGATACTGCAAATTTTTGCCCAAACACCCAACCTGTTAAACGTATCTGGGCCTTTTTTGGATGCCAGGTTTCCTAATCCTTTTAACGTGTTTTCAAATGCCTTTTTACCCTTTTGGTATGTGCAGTGATAATCTATTTCATTCCACTCATTGACTTTGCAACCATGAATTTGGTGTTGTCCATAAGAGGAGGGTTTTAGAAAGTAGTGCTATAACTTCCCTTCATCCTGCCAGTGTGTCAGCTCTGTTACTCTGTTGGTTGTTGTAGCTGTTTTGGAATCAATCGACAAATTCAGTTCTTTTGGCTGGGCCTGCGTCAGGGTAACTGATCCACTTGTGTGTGTGTTTTGTAAAGGATCTTTTTTTTTTTAAAATAATCTCCATTTATTGCCTGACTCTATCAGTTTGCTGGGTCTGCCAGTTCAAGTGCTTCAACCACAGGATGTTTCCAAAACTGATGTCTGATACTGTGAGCTTCTGAAGTCAAGGCATAAACAGTAATTACTGCAGGGAGGGACTGCTAAAGGGGGATTTTAGATATAGGAAACATACATTGTTTGTCTTTTGGATCATTTATAAAACCAAAGGTTGCACTGCAAGTGTTCTTTAAAGGTCCCAGGGCTTTCCATATGCAAATATTTTAGGTAGTGACTGTCCGAAATCCAGATTGGGCAATGATGTTCTAACGTTCCCCATAGCCTTGGTTGGATATGGTGTCTCTTAGTTCACATCCTGAGCAGTTGAACAGCATGGCTGTGTGCAGTTAAACAGTTGCTACATCTCACCCCAGCAGAGGCTTAATTTTGGTGGTTTTAATGATTTGTGTGTGTATAAATCAGGCAGCGAAGTGCTCTGTAGCCCTTCTGGATGGCAGGTGTAAGTAAGCATAAAGCCATCATTAGCAGGAGCAGGTGTGCTGGCCTGGCAGGGAATAGCAGGGCTTTCTAGAACTGTGGGGTAGTTTTCTTCTGTCAGCATGCTTTACATTTCTGTTTTTGTTTCCAAGATTAAAAATACAAATGGAGAAATGGAATTAAACATCGCTGCCTGGACGAGAGCTCTTGGCAGTTCTGTGAGTCAATTGCTAAAAGGAAGCTCTACTTCCAGTAGTGCAGATGTTTGCTTGTGCAGGGGCCAGAGTCATCTCCATGACATGTCTAACCTCAGGCACACAGAAATAGAAGAATTCATGAATGAACTCTTTCCCCTCGCCCTTTTCCCCACTGGCAGTGCATGGCACATGTTACTCAAATCACAGTAAGGCGACAGACTCTTGTGTGAAGACAGAAACAGGACTTTCTGACCACTCTTTGTGTAACTGCTGAACTGTATAATGGCTGAACTGTTCCAACACACATGTAGGAAGCGTGAAGGAACTTGGACATGGGGCTGGTGTATCGTATGTGACATCCAGAGTACGTAATCCCTGGCTGTGTTATGCTGAGGGTTTGTTTAGTGGGAAAGGATGGGGGAAATGGTTCAGTGCAGGGGTGCTATAATTTTGATTGAATATAAGGGGAGAAGGAGAAAATTATCTGCCCAAATTGCTGCTTGTTGAGCTCTGAGATTATAGGTTTTCTGGATGTATTTCATGAGTATCCTTCATTTTGGTTGTGTGTGTGTAACCTTTTGGAAAACAGAGGTGTGCCCAAGTGTATTTTACTTGCTTTACTGGTCCATTTTAAAGATCTCATTGGATTTCTTGCATGTTTCTGCTCGGGTCCCTGTTTATAAAGGTCCTTCTATTGTCTTCAGTCTTCATCCTGTTTTTTTTTTTTTTTAAAGTCTTTCTGCACAGCTAACAAAGGGGGAATTGTGCGTTTTGATACTCTGTCATCTCTGTCCTCCCTAGTATGTCCGGTTTTCTTATTAGGGCATAAACTCGGATGAAAAAAAGGAGTCTTTTGGAGTCAGGGAAAGAGGGGGAGGGGAAAATGTACACTGACATTTGGAAAAGGAAATAGAAATCTTGATTTCTCAGTCTGAGAAATCTGAAGCAATTATAAGGAGCAGGAGAGACCTGTGTATTCATCCATTAATAATTAGCAGGAAATGCAGAGCTATTTTGTTTTTAAATAGTACATAAACAACACACAGTAGTTTTAACCGTGAAAACCAGAATGTTTTCTCTAAATGTCAGTTTTAGTGGACTCCAGGCAGGTAAATTCTATTTGATTCACCGAGTCTCTGGCTTACAAGCTGATCAAAATGAGTAGAGGCCCTTAAATGAGAAATTATACAAAAGATACTTACCCCACTTCTGGAAAGAATACTTTAAAGAATTATTTCTGTAATGAATGGAGGGATGCAGATGACCTAATAAATAACCAGTGATCCCTTGTGATTTGTCTTCCTATTCATTGCATAAAATGAATGCAGGATCCATATGTAAAATACAAACCAGGAATTAAATGCTGATTGTTGCTCTTTTAACTTTCTCTAGCAGAATAGCACAGATGGTGAACTTTAGCTTTGTTATTTTGAACACAGGTTCATACTTTCAGTATTCTGTTATTATGAATCAAAACAGGATCTTACAAGATACGGCCAGATTTTTTTTAAGTCGGGAGCAGGAGGGGGCGGGGTCTCTTGTATTGCTGTTTTCCTTCACCTCTTCTTTCTTCTCTCTCTTCTGTTTTCACCATGTTCCCTACCTTTTCCTATGTGTATTTCTGTGTGTGTGTGTTTTGGTTTGGGGTGTTTTTTGTGTTTCATCTTGGCTTCTGTCTGTTCCTGGGATGTAGCAGTGCACTGTCTTGATGACCTGTGTAGCCAGAACCTTCAAGGTTCAGATTAGTTCAAGGATCGTCTGGCTTTCATGATATTTCAAAGGAATGGCTGTGGCACTTGATACAAAGGATCCTAAGAGCCATCTGAACTCTGAAGATGCCAGCTATAGAGGGCACAGCTGCTTCAGAGGAAAGACTGGGGGGAATGGAAAGGTAAGAGACAAGATAGGGGCTGAACAAAGAATGGAGCAGGGAAGTTTGTGACAGAGGGAGAGAAGCTGATGCTATTTCTAGAGCTGAAGGGTTGGGTTTGTAGGGAAATCTGTTGCTCTTCTTATTGGAAACAAAAGATAAGCTATGTCCGTTTGTGGTTTTCCTTGTGTGTCTCTTTTTCGACACAAGGGGCAATAGTTTTGCAATGCTAGCTCTCAGTTGCTTTCATTTTGCTTGTCCTGTTCTGGGAAAAGGGGACTGGGGAGGAACCAGGAAATTGTCAACCAATAAATCTGACCTTCTTGGTAGGCAAGATGCTAGAGACATTAAGAAAGGATGAGATCACAAAACATCTGGAGAAACATGAGCTGATAATGGCTAGTCAGCTAGACTTTTGGAGGGTAATCTCATCTGATGGAATTATTTGTGGAGAGGTCGTAGGAAACAGCCTGGATCCAGTGTACTGTAAAAAGTCTGCTTTGGATGACAGCGAGTCAGAAGCTGAGAATCAGCTGGCACAGTGTAACTATACTGTACCTCATCTTTGAAAGAGTGTAGCCTAGAGATTGCTCATCTGCCTTTCACAGAGCAGACTACTTGTCTTTCTACTTTCCGGTGTCCTTTCAGAGAAGTCTCTTGTAGAACATTTTTGCATTAAACCCATTCTTCAAGACACAAGCTTTACTTTTTTGAAGGGTGAAGTCCAAATGTTTCTTTTTTCATTAAAAATGACTCCCAGAAAGTCTTTATTCCAACATTTTCACAAAATATTTTCAGTTCTTTAGAGAAGTGATGCTAAGTTAGATGTTTTTCTCAGTGTTTGTCAACTGACTGTCTGGAACTTACATGCAAGTGACACTGACCACTCTCACTTTGAATGGCAAAGAGGAAGAGCTTGAATGTTGATGCCCACATTATTTATGTCAGTCGTGGAAGTTTACAAGTTTACTTTCATATTCTGTTTTATTGTACATCAGAAGTGAAACGAACTAGGTCTCAATTTTATCTCTTGAGAGTGGGGTAGCATCATAAATGAATGTTACTTGTTGTTAAAAGGGATGTGAGAATGAGGGATCTAGGACATTGCAAGCCCGGTAAAAGCGAGCCTGGGAATGCTTGATACAGTGGATCATGCAGAACGTTCCTATATTGGCTTTGATCCTCTTTTTCGTGGTTCCTTCCTTTTCAAGAAGGGAAAGGTAGGCCTGTGCAAAAAAAAAAAGTGTTATCTACCTTTTTTCTCTCAGTAGGCACATTGAAAAGTCATCAAGTTTGGATGTAGGAAGAAAGAAGTGCTGAGTGAGTATGCTGTTCTGTGGTAAAGAGAGAGCAAGAGACTAAAGCTTGCTCGTTGTTCTTGCGGGAGTGGTTTTAGGCAAGGTGCTGTGCCATGCATTTTAAATTTGGCGCCTTGTCCTCACTTGAAAATGTCTTCCCCTCTGTGGATGCCAGAAGGTTCCTTCCACTGCCTGAGCACTATCAGTTGCTCTCCTTGCCAGTGCCTGTGGCTTCCCTTGCCCAAACTTGCTCTGGGCTGCCACTCACAGCCTGAGACTTCACAATCTGAAAAAACTGGTGAGGACTTTGATGCTCTTAGAGCAGTATATGGTGACATATATTTAAATTGGGGTGGTAGTTGGTGTCACATTCATTTAGGAAACAAACCTTGAAATATATATTGGGGAAAAAAAGGACTCAATATCTCAACATTTAATTTTAATGTATTTTAAAAGACAGAGCTTTGCTAAAACCAAATAAGCATCTGTCTGCTGTGGGGTTTTTTTTTTACCCTTTTACATATTGGACTAACTGGTTTACTAAAACAACAAATGAGTTAAATCTTACTTAAAAAAATCATCTGTCATGGGGGGGAAGACAGAGGAGGGATTATTGTTTTGCAGATGCATTATGTTGTAGGTACAATGTACCTCTTAAAGAGGGAACAAAAACCAGGAAACTGTGAGGAAAGAGGAAGAAAAAGAATGGAGAAAGAATAGCACCATATTAGGTGTGAAGTTGTGTGTTTTTATGAGAAATGTTTACTGCAGCTGAAAGGAGGAAATAATGAAGACCGACTTTGAGTGCAGTTGGAAAACATGTGGACCCTCTGGGATTATTCTCCCACCTCTTCAAGTTGAGCCAAAAATGTGAAAAAGATAGCTGGTCAAACAATGTTGTGAAATTTGTCAATTTATTCAAAAGTGCAGGGTCATATTTGAGGACATCTGAGGTAAACAATCATCACAGACTGTGGGCAAGTCAGTTACTGTTTCCCTGAGTCTCTTGAGTAAGTTGGGAGAGCATGTTTTGAAGTGCTGTCCAAAGCCCAGGCCTTTGGTGAACTTCATGAAGAAATACCCTTCAGAGTCAGTGGTTCTGTGCATGACTGCAGGGGTATTTCATGCTTATATTGAGACTGAGTGCAGCATCTGAGTAATTTCTGGGTCCGTCAAATCAGTCTCCTCTACCTGTGCTTCACTAATGTACTCTTGGTGGGAACCACAGAACATGCATGACAGAGAAGTGGGCTTTGTGTTTGTGGTGAATCACAGCCCTTCTGGGAGATACCTGTTTTGGGAAGGAGCTCCAGTCTTAAAATGGTTTGGGTTGGAAGGGACCTTTAAAGATCATTAGTCCAACCCCTGTGCCACGGGTAGGGGACACCTTGTACTAGACCAGGTTGCTCAAAGCCCCATCCAGACTGGCCTTGAACACTTCCAGGAATGGGACATCCACAACTTTGCTGGGCAACCTGTGCCAGGGCCTCACCACCTTCATAGTGGAGAATTTCTTCCTTCTATAGTATGTAGTCTAAATCTGCTCTCCTATAGTTTAAAGCCATAGCCCTTGTCTGTCACTTTAGGCCCTGGTACAGAGTCTCTCATTCTGAAAAGCCCCCATTATGTATCAAAAGGCAGCAATAAAGTATCCCCAGAGCCTCCTCTTCTCCAGGCTGAACAGCTTCACCTCCCTCAGCCTGTCTCTGTAGAAGTCTTTTACGACAAGTGTTGTTTTGCTGATAAAAAGCCTAACTCAAGAGGTAGACTATGGTGTTCCTTTGAATGGACTTCAGTGCTGGTGGAGGTCAGGGCTGCTTGCTAATTCTCAAATTATAAGTGCAACCCTTAACATTTATGGGCTTTATAAATCAATTCCCACGTGTAGAAGTAACAAGATTTTGAAAATTTTGCCCCTTTTTCTTCCTGAAGCAGAGAAGCTTGCTAATCCTCATGATGTTGAGAAAAACTAGAAAAGATGAGTGCTTGCTTCAAGTTTAGACTAAGCAGAAGAAAAAGGGCTGTGTAATTACTTGTAACAAAAAAGCTCAAAAAATGATGGATTTAAATGTGAGATATTATTTTTCTGACCTCTTAGCCTTAGCAGTATAGCCTACTATTTCTGCAGTCATGTCAGAGGGTTTGGGGATCACAGAATACATCCTGATTACACTTCAGAAAGCAAGCAGTATGAAAGAGTAAATTTGTTGTTGTTTCCAAGAGGCTTGAGTGGTCTCACTGTTAATAGAAACATCGAAAGGCAACTGTATTTGAACTGCTTTTCTTACTCGTCAAACTCCACTTGAATTAAATCTTAAAATTTAAGAGAAAAAAAATGCTTTGTTAAAATGTTTGCCATGTGCTACCATATGAGCCTTTGTTTGTGCCATATTACAATTTCCAACATAATGCTGCCTTGTGTGGAATGATGTAGTTACACTGCTGTGGAAAATATTTGCACTAGATAGGGTTTGTGTCCTAAGTTACAAGGGTACTCACAATTTTCTGTATTTTTGTCATTGTGCCTAAGTTGGAGCTTCATAGTTGGAGTATTAGTGAAAAGCTACACCCTTGAACAACCTGCTGAGCAGCTCAAAATCCACTGACAGACCCCTTCAGAGCTGCGAAGTGGGAGGGAATATGACCTTTTATTTGCTGGTTGCTTTTCAGGGGCTTCCAGGTGTGGATTGTCTGGACTGATATTTTTACACTTTTCATACATATCCTTGCGCCTGTCTGTGGTCAATTAACCTTCTATAAATAGCAGTCATTTAACTAAGTGAAAGTGTTTCTCTGTAATGTAGATTTTTTTTCTATTTTTAACTTGAGATCATGCAATCTCCTTCCCTTCCTATGTTCGTGAAGTAGAGTGAAATTTAGGGAACACCAAGGAAAGAGAAGGCAGGCATTTCTTAATTCAAGACTTGACTTAAATGTGTAGTTGCATAGGTGTAGCTATATTAAATGTTTATTATTCTATTTCAAGTTTATGAATGGAGCAGTCTAGGATCCAGTTGTGATTATCTGTGATATCTTCTGGTAAAGGTATGTTCTACTGTAGCAGGAGCGTTTGAAAGATATGTAACTGATATATCTCCTGGTGTGAAAGTCAAAGTTGCCTTTTCACTTGTGTGATAGCAAAAGTGTTTATTCTAAATAAGAATTAGGGGGAAATTGCTTTTTAGCTCGTGGAAAATCACTGGAAACTTGCCGGCGACAGCCTCCAGCTGACTTGCGGTATCTCTAAACTGCCTATTGAACACTCTGGTGACAGCTTGTTTCTGTAGTTTCTGCTGAAAGTTTAGCTTGTAAAGTCAAGATATCTTGCTCAGAGAGATGGGGAGATAGTTAAATTACATCATCATGGAAGAATACCAGCATACTTCGCTTTAAAGCCATTCACGACTACATTGGCACCCCTTTGTTATACAGTGTAGCTGAAAACGAACTGTAGCAATAATGAACCAATCCATCTAAATCACAGCAGCTGAACAACTGACTGTTCTATCTCAAAATGCAAATGCTTTGTGCAGAATGGATTTAATTGTAAATGTTTGCTTAGTAGGGAATATGAGCCTTTTAGTTTGCGACAGTAATTGTGAATACAAAGACCCACAGAATTTTAGGGTTTACATAGCTTGTCCCTGTTCTCATAACAATATTTCAAAGTCAGTTTTTTAAAATGTACCATTTGGCTTTTTTCTAGCTAGTGAATAGAACTCTAAATGCCCAATCTCTAAGCGGTGTTTTGGAAACTGAAAGATAAATTTAGCTCCATGTACTTAGATCGGGTAGAATTTTCTGTTGTATTTCTTTCAAATCTATGTTAAGGCTTTTATGTAGCTTCAGATAATAAGAGGAAAAACTGCTGACTTTTAGAGCTTGGATTTGTTTTGCTGTGCAGAAATGCCAAGTGTAACTTAGAGTATTAGCATTTTCTTTGAGGTTCTGGTAAGGTGCCTCTCAAACAATTAAAAGGTTACTGTGAGGAATTTCTTTTCTAGTCAAACTAACAAACAAAACTCCTCTGTATTAAAATCATCATTCTTTGCTAAATTCCTGAAGCCTGGCTGCTGAGTGCAATTCAAGAGGGTGAATCTGTCATTGGTTTGAATGAATTAAAATAAAGCAGCATTGTCATTTTTAGGGGAAAGGAAAAAGCTTACTGAGCTTCATTAATAAAAACAGACAAAGCGGGAATACCTGCCTCCAGGCTGTTCTTAGGTATCTGTGTAAGGAAGAAAAAGTAAAACCTGGAAAACACACACACAGAATGTGCATGTTTATGCTTCTGTTGGCATTTTGTGTGTTCGTTAATAGCCTTCACATGTGGATTAGTCCTTCTGAAAAAAAAGGCAACCAAGCCCCCTGAAGAATAGGCCTTTGTGACACTGGAGAAGTTTACTCCGCCAGAGTTATGGTAAGAATTTGTAAATTTTGTCTGCTGAAGTACTTCCTTCCCCTGCTACATTTTTAATGTTGGAAACTTGTAAGTGTGGAATAGAGGGTGTTTTTTGGTTTGTTTTCTTTTTTTTTTTAATGACAATGCAAACATTCATTTCACAAACTAAACCACCCGTTCACATGACGCTGCTGCTGTATATAAACACCCTGTTGATCTTGTTCTGCAGAAGTGTTCACTGGGCTTCCTGAGTCATACGGAAACGCTCCACTGCTCTTCGGGGCTGTGCTGTGGACTTAGGCTTTATCTGCTCAGATTTCGCCAAATGAATGTCTCTGAAAGAAGTGTTTTTATTTGGAACAGGGCCCTAAAAGCTGAGATGTTTTTCTACATCTCATTTTCTCTCTGTTTAAGATACTTCATTCTGCTGTCTTGGGAATGTTTTTTTTTCTTGCCTTGTACTCCTTGGTTCAAGCTGAACCTGTTGGGAAGATGTTTAGTATTTCAGAGTTGCAAAACTGTCTTCCTCTTCTGTATGATGCTGTTTCTTCATACGGATCTTAGTTTGTGGTAGGCAATAGCTCAGGCTGAGAGAGCCTTGCAGAGTGCAGAGGGCCAAGAGTACACCAGTGGCTGCATGGCCAGGTGAGCCTTCCCAGCAGCCTGGGATGCAGCAACGAGCTGTACAACACAGTTGACTTCACAGGGGTTTTCTGGAGTAACCAAGGGCAGAATTTGAGTCCAAGGCTTGACTGTCATGGTGACAAAATATTTAGAAAACAATTTCTTGCTTGAAACAAAAGCTTGGATTGTGCAACACAAAGTACAGTCCCAGTGTAATAAATGATACGTATTTTTGAAGGGTTCTGTGTGTTCCCTGACAGCTCTTGCGAGATTCAGCAGCATGTTCAGGTAAAATGAGGCATTTTTTCTCCAGATTGTTGCATTAACAAGCTGGGTTAATTCTCCCCCTTTACACAGTGGGGTTGCAGAGATGTTGCAGCCAAATCTGACCTCACATTTTGAACACAGTGGGACAGCCCTGTTAAAGACAGATGCAATGGAGCGGTGTCTTCTCTTCAGCCATGGTGCCTCAGCTGCATTAAGAGCAGTTGCTTAAAATTTACACCTTGTTGGCATAGACTGATCTGATTTCTAGTGTGCTCTAGGAATAACTTGGTGATTGCTTGTATTTGGGTTAGAACGTGCTGTTCTTGCTGCAGTAGGAACCTTTTGTTCTGTAGGTGTTTCATCCTTCTGTAATAACTCATGTAACTTTTTTTTCTGTTAATGCCTGAGGTTTTGCGATGCCCCAGCCTTACTAAAATCTATCCTCTGACATGAAAGGAAGCCACAGATCTAAAGTGTCTGTAGAAGGTTGTTCCTTGGGAATAATATAAAATGATTTTAAGATGAGCAAACCTGTGACAGCAGAATGAATTCTTCTAGCCAGCCATGTACAATTCATTCAGCATAGCTGCACCATTTGAAATTAATGCATATTTTTCCCAGTCTAATCTGTGCTTCCTGGGTAATATGCGTTGTAATTTCAGAGAAAGCATGATTTTATATGTACACCACCTTCAGTGCTTATAGCAGCAGGTGGTCAGATTTCTTTCTGAAATAGTGACTTGTCTCAGCTCCACAGCAACTCTAAGCAGATCAGCTGCAGAGACTGTATTTTTTAATCTTCAAAGAAGTTGATTTTTTCAAAGTGACTGTAGTTGTTGGACTATACAGTTAGTCTTGAAAATGGAAAACAAAAGCCAAACGTGGAGGAGGGGAATATGCTCTTTTAAGGTTTGCATCATCTTGCATTTTTGTATGCTCGGCATGTAACCTTGTCCCATTCAAAGTGCTGCTCTGAACAGGGCAGAGCTCGTTCTTTGGGCTGCTGCTTTGTTCCTACCACTAGTTCCTCTGTTGCATTGAGCTACAAAACCAGCTGCTTTTGCTTTTCATACCTATTTTTACCATCTCTAATTTGCTATTAAGATGTTGACTTCTGCCTCCAGTTAGCTTAGCATGTGTCTATACTGTGACTACAGCGTAAGGCAGGCAAGCACTTGTGTGCTTTCCCTTTTGCTACCCTTTCACACTTGGGAAATGGTCCCTGTAAACAGCTGCAGTGCTGCTTTATTATCCTCTTCAAAAGCTCTCACTCCTTGTGTTGCTTATAAAAGACTGTGATGGACTTGTAATGTGTGTGTACTGAGACTGCTGTTCCCTGTGATGCCCAGTATTGGTCCCTCCTTTTGTGTGTCTGTGTCTGGCCTTCCATTGTCCCTGTCCTGTGACTGTCAGCTCCACAGAACAGGGACTGTCTCACTTTTCCATATTTACAGCAGGTGGCTCAGATCCAGATGTGTATCTGAAGTTGCTGTGCTCTTCAGTAATACAAATCAGTATGTTATAGAAAGCTGTATCCAAAATAGGGAAAAAAATCAGATTTACTGTGTAAGTTTTATGCATTTTTAAGCATTGGGTTTTGGTTGTGGGGGTTTTTTGGTGTTAATCCTCTGACATGTTGCTGGTGGGATTGTGCAAAAAATCAGTATATATGAAGTTTTCTTCACATTTTAAGAAATCCTCCCTGTGGCCAGAGGAAAGCTTTCTTCTCATGAGCTGCTCCAGGCTATTAGGAATGGGCAACTTCACAGCAGCTGTTGTTGGTGTCTTGGAGAGGTTTGTTTACTCCAGCCACTACACTGGGTGTGCTTATGGCAAAACCACGTGGTTCTGGAGACTTTCCTCTTTTCAGGCATTATTTTAGAAATGGAATGACACATAACAGGATGTGTGGTTGTAGATACATGTTCACACTTCAGAGGCTGTGCATACCTTTGTGACTGTGTACAATCCTGTGCTATTTCTCTCATCATTCATGTGGTGAAATAAACCATGGAGGAACACTGCAGTAATTTCTCCTTTTTATGCCCAGCACACTCAGAGAATGTATTGATATTCTTCCTTCTACTGACTCTTAGCATGCTCAGACCAGTCACTGGAGGCAGGGAGATTAAAATGAGGGCACACAGCCAAGCAGACTTGAGATTTTGTTCCTCAAATTTGATTTGAAAGTTGCAGTCTGATAAAGTTGCATTCATTTTATTTCTTGTGTTTGTATTTTTATACTTCTATTGAATTACCTACATGCATTATTGGTGTTAGGATTTCTTTTGCAGCATTTTGAATGGTCCTGCTGTAAATTGCTAAATGGACCAGTTCACCTCAAATGGCTCTTTTCAGCATTAAGTATTCTGTGATTCTTGACCAGTTTGATATTGGAATGTTGGGAATCTCATGCAAAGGCCACCTTGATTTTGAGGGAGAATAACAACGCCATTTGTAGAGGTGTTAGGTTTTAGTTTTCCTATTCCTTGTGGTGGCCATCAAATAGAATATAAATAGCAGTTCCTCAGTAGTCAACAGGCCTTTTCATTTTTCAGTGCTGGCTGATCTGTTCAATACAGAACTTGGGATTTTTCAATGGAAAAGTTCAAAACTTGAAATAATAAACAAACTTTGCTTATTTACTACTTGTTAGTGTTTTAGACCCAAAAGTTGCTTTTTGCTTTAACTACTAGAATGTCTGGTTTACCAGGATTGCTAAGTAGCTGTGAAGCTGCTCGATGTTTTGCTTTCGTTTGTTTATTTGTTTGGCTGTTGTTGCTGTGAGTCTTGCTCTCAGAAAGTAGAAATATTTCTAACCTCCTCCCAGCCTTTCTCCTTCCACTCTTCTGTAGTCCTATTATAAAACAAGGAGGAGAAATCAGGGTGGAGGGATGTGTGGTGGAGAGAGCTCTGTTCTTTCTGGTCTCCTCCAAGCAAGGCTTCAGTTATTTTGTCACTGATGGAAGTTGAATTAGGTGCCTAATGGTGCAGTCTTCAGCAGTAGCTGGTTGGCTGCAGCTCCTTCAGACTCCTGTCTGTGCTAGAGGAGGTGTGCTTTAGGTGCACCTTGTGCTGCTGGTGGCTGAAATTTACAGCAGCAGCCTGTTGTAAAAGTCGAGGCCTGGATCATGATGTCCAGCTTACCAGCAGTCATTGACAGGATGGTCTGCTTATGTCAGAGGTGACCTGGAAGCTGAGCATGACTGATCTGGTGCCCTCAGCTACCACCAGCTCACAAATTTCTTCCTTTGTCCCAGTCAGTGTGGTGACTGTGTCCTTTATCAAGGCCTGTTCATGACAGTTTAGTTGCAGTGCGTCATCCTTTGGCCATTAGGGTGAGCAAGTCACCATTTGGAGTCAGATTCGATAAACCTGGTGATCCATAGGGTGATAGATCTCTGCTGTTTGTTCCAGGGTAATAGTCACCTCAAACAGTTGACATGAAATGCTGCTTTATGAATGCCTTTAAGTTGTAGAAGCTTATTTCACCACTAGTTCTCTGGATGGCTGATACTGGAGTCCCAAAGGACAGAATAAATTTTGGACCTGATGTGCCATTTCACTTAGGAAAGAAAGCCTTTGAGGGCAGGGTTGAAGCCTGGCTCAGCCAGAAATGGGAAGCCTTGAACAGTTTGCATCCTCTGGAATTTGTTTTATCTGAGACAAGTTTGTTGTGGGAGGTCTGGAGGCAGGTCTCCACTGTGTTAGTTCCATGTCTGAAGTGAGATAGCTGTAGTACCAAAGGAACTTTTTTTTTTAATTTCGTATTGTTCTGTAACCTAGAATCTCCAGAACAGGGAGGTTCTTGAAGGATGCATGTCTTATACCAGCTTCCTGTTAAAACTTTCACTGAGTATTTTAATGTTGTGCTTATGATCTGCCATGGGTTTTTTTATTTTTCTACTTTGAAAACTTGATATGTCTTCCTTCCTTTCCCCACAATACCAGGATAGTGCTGGCTATTTTGGAAATTGTTTTCCTTGTTCAGATCTGGACTTCTGGATGCAAACAGAGCTTGCATCTGATACCCTCTTCCATTTTTCTTGGGCTGGAAATGCTGTTAGTAAAAGGCATATGCATTCCCCATTTCTCATGGCCCAAGGTAGGTCAGTCAAACTGAAGGCAGAGCACCTGGAAGCTGGAGAGGTGTCTGATGTATTAAGGTACTGTCCTAGAACTGAGAATCAAAGTCAGTCTTCCCCTGCTCTGACACAAACTTCCTCCTTATACGATCACCTCTCTCTTCTCTGTGCCCCAGTTCCCTATCTGTAAAGTGGTGATAACAGCACTTCCCTACTACATGGGGGTGTTGTGAGGACAAGTGCAGCTCAAGCTGTGGGTCTCTCGGATACTGTGGTTCCTGGGAGCACGGGTGAAAGAAGGGAAATGTTCCTCATAAAAGCTTTCTGTTCTTAGAGCCCAGTGATAGGTTATGGCACTAATGTGAGTGTGGCTTCCACTGTAGGCATGGCTTGACTGGTGCCCTGTCTTTCCTCTAAAGGTTTCATTGCTCACTCCTGTGTGCCTGCAGGCAAAGCACTTAACTGTTTAGGTGCTTGGCTGCAGGCTCTGCGAGACCAAGAGCCTGGGTGAGTCTTGCTCTCCATATGTTTCCCAGTGTGGCCTGCTCACAGTGACTGAGTGGAGTATCTGCTTCTGGCACCAGCCACCCAGGACATGTCACAGACTAACTCAGGCCCTGGAAGGAGTTAAAATATGTATGAATGGATTTTCACTTGCAAAATCCAAACTACTGTAGCAGTTACTCTGAGCAAGCCACGAACTGCAGCATGACTAGAAGAAAGCAATTGTCCTTGACACAACTGGTTAAATTTCATAGAAACCACATCCTTTGTGTTGCCATTGACAACATAACATTCCATAATGTTTGATTTCAAGCTATGCTTTATTACCCAGCTGTACTTGTAAATGTACTTTCTTATGAAGAATTTCTGTCCAGAGACAGCACAGTGGAGAACTTTCTGTTTAAATGGGGACTTCGTAGTCTTGTTTATATATAGTACACAGGTAAGAGACAGGAAACCGATCTGCTTAACATTTACATTGTCACATGTCCAACGGGAAGGCTGTGGTGAGTTGAATATTTGTTCAATCAAATCTTGTGCAGATGAGTGTGTTTTTGGGAGCTTTTTGGGCCAGGAGGTAGGAGTATGCTTCGTTTATTTCTTGCTCCTTGAAACATGGGGCTCCTGTCATCTTTCTTGTTCACCTGCTTTGATAAATTCTATATTTAGTTGTCTCTGCTCATCCACTTGAACAGGACAAAAATAACTTCAGTGTAATCCATCCCCTCTGTCCTTTCCTCTCCACCCCTTCCCTCCCCTTTCCTTTCCTGCTGCTGGGTTTAGGGCATTCAGCTGTTTGGGAACTGGTGGATTTTTTGTTTGTTTTGCTTTGTTTCCTTACAAGTAGGGTTGGAGGACAGGAGAAAACATTTATGGTCTGGCATAAAACTGTTGTGAAGAGTATGCAAACTGTCAGAAACACTTCCTCCTCTCTTACAACATTTGCTGAGGGGTCAGAGTGTGTGCAGAGTGTGTGGAGGGAGGTGGAGCAGAGAGATTGGGAAATGACTTGCATGTGGCATACATCTGTCTGACAAAAAGCCAACCGTGCCAGGGGATAAATGGACAAACAAATAGAGTTTCAGTTCTGAACTTGGAGGTTGAACCGAAGGTTTGCGCAGGAGCAAGTCTTCAGATAAATTTCCAGTGGACCTTGACTCCTGTTGTGCAAACATGTAGTAGCTGGCACAGAGGAGTCTGTCCTCTAAATCCCTGCCCAGAGGAGGATCTGTGCATAGGCTGTACTTCACATGGCCTCTGTTGCCATATATAAATACATATAAAAATATAAATATTTATTTGTAAAGTCTAACACAAATCAACACTGGCCAAAACCCACAGAAGCATTTAAGCCTTAACTTCTTATCCTTATCATGAACTGAGCATGAAATTAGTAGCATTTCTGTTAACCTGGCTGTGGATGTTGGATGTTTTTGTCTGCAGATTGGTTAAAGAATGTCCACTGAACTTACCAAAGTGCTTGCTATCGGTGTTATCTGAAATATTATTGTCTTCCACTATTAAGCTGATACGGATTTGAGGGAAACTGTATTGTTTTGGTGAAACTGCTTTGAGATACAGCCTGCCAAGTTCTTGTATCTTGAGCTGAGTGTTGGGTATGTTGTTGTTCCTGACAGACACATTGTCTGGAGATGTAGGGGGACTGTTTGTTCCCACAAAAAATGTCACTTTTTGTGACTTGGGCGGTTTTTAGGTTTTGTTAAAGATGGTGATGAGAAGCAGAAGGATTGAGGGAAAACCCTTTTGTTGATGCCTAATAAAATTCAAGTTGTTTTTTCATTAAGCTTTCAATTTCAGTATCTGCTTTTCAAAAAAAAGTGAGGGGTTTTTTTTGCTTGTTTTTGCATTCGTAGAATTATTGCAGGATGGGAAGAAGAAAGAGTTGGTTTTGAAAACTGGTCACAGTTTTAAAGATTAAAATTCTTTGCTCTTCCTCCTCTTTTGCCTGTGAGCTGATGAAAGACTGAGCCCTGTGCCAGTGTCAGGGTGGCAGTGCAGCCCCAGTTTGACTTGCAGCACTCTGGGTGATGCAGGTGTGAAGGACAACTAACTGGGGGCACTGGATCACATAGGATCCACTGTGTTGGGTACAGTGGAACCACTCACCAACCATGGCTTTCACTTTGGAGCCAAAATCCTGGTTTGAACCCCCAGGCTATGAATTTGTAACAGGGCTCTCACTATCAGAGCCCACCTCACCTCTGTGCACTGGCCCCTGTGCTCAGGCCTGCTTTTAAAGCACAGGGCACTTTATTTTCTGGGAATGTTAATTCCTTACGTGCAAGAAGAAATATGCGCTCTGGGTGTTTGGAAAGGAGTGGGCCCCGAATTTAGAGCACAGTTCCTGTGCTTGCAGGCATAGTGTAATCCTGTTAGTAACTCTGGGTTGCTGTGATGGTCCTGGGCAGGCCCGGCTGCCGTGCAGGCATCTGCTTCTCTGCCTATTGAGTCAAGTCAATATCCTCAAAACTGTAATTTCCACTGTAATGATGGATTACGCTTGTCATGGTTTACAGAATTGTGTGTTTAATAAAATAAAACAGATTCTAATACTTATTATTTCTGAAGTCCAATACATCTGAACTAAAGCTCAGTGTATGCAAGGCAAACTATGCTTTAATTTTACAATTGTCTGATGGGACTTTGCGATTTATTTGTTGTTACTTCCTTAATGATGTTGCAGTCAGAGGCACTGTTTTGCTAAATGTTGTGTAAAAAGTAAATTGTAGCACAGCAGATGTTGGTATTTGGATGGATGTCGGTGCAATGGGGGGACAGCAACAGTCATCTCTGTCAGCTGTCTTCAGGCTCGGCAGGCCTGCTGCGTGGTTACTTTGGTGTGTAAAAACAGCTCGTTTTGCAACTGGGAAGTTTGGCATTACATTTGGCACTGAGCCATGTAACTGGGTTAACACAAGTGTTTATCCGGTGATTTTCTCAAAATTGGTAACTTGGAGAGAATGTTTATTAAACTTCAGTACAAAGGAAGAGGGGAGTATGTCTAGATCTCTTCTTTCTAAAAGGCATTGATGTTCGTAACCCTAAACTTCATTTTTAAACAACTCCTTTATTTCCCTCACCTCTCTTCCTTTTTCATCATCACCCTTTTTTTTGCAGCCTACTGTTTACAGTTCCCTTTTTAAAGATTGACAGGGAAGCATACCTGGTGAAACACAAAAGTGTATGGAATGCCATAACCGCATTTCTCTCCATCCTGTGTGCTGCCCTGAATTCAGGGCAAAGAGTAGAGGACTGCAAATGAAACTATTTCATTGCCACCTCCCCCAGTTTGGTAGAAATTCCAACTGGAGCATGGAAAAGGAGCTTACTGGTGTGTGTATCTGCAGAGCAGTTGATTTCTGAAGGATAAAATAGTGTAAATTTTACCTTTGGGTTAAGTACAAGAATCCTTGCAGACCATAAAGAATTTTTCATGGAACTCCTGTTAATGTCAGATGTATTTCATTATGAAAATAGCAATTTAGACTGCAATTTAAGTGGGAAGGGGCAGGAGAATGTGGTAGCTTTGCAAAGCAGCAGTTTCAATCACATTTTGTACCTGAAATTGGAAACCTGTTGATTTAATGCTCATTGGGAAACTTTATCATAATGGAGACATTTAGTTTGGATTAATTTTTGGAAGCTATTTTAATCTTGTACTGCTCCTGTGATTAAATAACTTGATGTCTTCATTGCTTAAAAAGGTTCCCATTTCTTTTGGAAAAGGAAAAATTATTAAACTAGGAAATTTGGATTCTCTGATGAGGGGAAGAAAATTTGTGTCTAAAAACATTTTGTCAAACCACTGTTGATGAGCCAGTAGTGGATTCTTCTTAGTTAATTTTGTAGTTCAGCTACAATTTTATTACCAAATATAATACAAGGACACTAACTTTCATATGAGTCCTTTGTTCTCTTTTATTTCTTTTTTTTTTTGAAAGGAGAGGGTGTTACCTGTACTTTTCAATTTCTGTAGCAAAATGTGTTTTTATTTAGAAAGCAGTAATTTGCAAAAAGTCTGTCCACAACCAGGGTTCATTTAGTGCACTGTGGATAAATGAAAATTGCAAGTGTATAGTGACTGCTTTTTGGGAACGTTTTTGTCTCTTACCTTCATACTACTGTAATCGTGATTTTAAAAAGATTTTCTTCCTGCAGAGGATTGGAAAATAAGTGCACAAAAGCATTAATTTAAACCTGACAGCTTCCCCAGACCGGAGGCTGGGCTCAGTCTTCGAGGCCAGTGTGACTTTTGGAAGGTTTCAGTGTGAGCCTTGGCTGTGCTTGTGAAGGAGCAGGGTCAGGGCAGTGATACTGTGCTCATGGCCAGGCTCCACCTGAGCTCTGTTTGATGTACCTACATGTCTGTGTGTATCTAAAGGATGTAGCTTTGATACTTAACCTGCTGGATTTGGCCATGTTTCAAGAACCGTGTCCTCAGTGAGGAGCAATATTCTCTCTGTGGGCTGGGCACAACCTGCACTTCCAGCATCAACACAATCAGGACTGGGACTGATGATGGCCACAGGCAGAGCTGGCATGGCAGGGTCAGGCTGCCACCTCTCCCTCAGCCCATCAGGGACCCAGCTTGTCCCTTTGTCAGCATTGTCATCTGATGCAGCAGGCTCCAGCCACAGTTGTGGTAACCACATCTTGACTCATGTCTAGCACAGTCTACCCCTCTCCAAGGAGTCTTTATGCCTCTGCCTTTCTCCTGCTGCTCCCCTCCCACCTTCCTGGCAGCAGCAGCAGAGGTTGCAGGGTGGCCTTGTTTGGCCCAACCCCTGGAGTGGCAGAGGAGCACCCCAGCAGCTGCTGCCTGAGCTGGAAGCATCTGACCAGAGGCCACGGGCAGGAAATGCTGTAAGCAGAGCATGTGCTGAGCATCAAGCAGGGGTTGCATGGAGGGTTTTATGTGTGTGTGCCTGTACCTTCCTTTCCAGAAGTCCCTGAGGCTGCAGGATGGCCCCAGATGACCTTCAAGAACGTTACCCTAGATGACCTGTAGGGTTTTTTTTCTTCTCTCCTTTTTTTAAAAAAAAGTGTTTTATAAACAACACAAAGCAAAATGATCATATGAGTTTAAAGCTTTATATATGGTTTTTTGGTGTTCTCAGGCTTAAAGTGTGGGAATCTGACTCTTCTGGACAGCTGCTGTGGTTGTTGCAAGTTTTACACCTGATGAGTATCTGTAATGCCTTGGGCAAGGGATGTGTTTTGGTGTTTTGCTTCTGTTCTTTGGGGACATCCTAGTGAGAGTGGGAAGATGAACTGCAGAGTGGACTGTGCTCAGTTATGGGATGGGGCTTTTAGGATTCTGGTGGAGGAAGGGATGTGTGTGGTGAAGAGCAGTTGTGAGGTGTACTGTGCTCAAAAAACCAGGTGTGGCAGAAAGGTGGGGCTGATACAGCAATCCCTGACCTCAGAAAATCCAGTGGGGCAAGTGCCAGGTGTGATGCCCACAGAAACTGATGTGAGTTTAGGACACAGTGGGGGGAGCAGGTAATGTTTGTTTTTCCCCTGGTAATAGGAGCAGTTTGAATAGAGGAGATTTGGAATTTTCACCATGTCTTTCCAAAACAAAAGTATGGTGCACTGCAGACTGGAAAGTGTAATTCAAGCTCCCATTTTCCTGTGTCCATCTGCTTCTCACTTCTGTGTGGTGTATACCTTTCATTTTTTATGCTATTTTTAAAATGGAAAGTGACTTTAGTGTACCAGGATGCTGTTGGCAACATGAAAATTAATTCGTGGTAGCAGTGTCAAGGTAGGTGGGTTTTTGTTGTGTCTTTTTTCAGACTGGTCTTTATTTCATTCGTCCTTGTGTAAGAAACAGATTTTTCACGGGTCTAACTGAAATGCATCTTGGAGCTGTTAAGGGGAAGTATAATGAGCTTGATATAATAGATGACTTTGGGGCTCAAAAAGCAGTTGTGATTATATGGTTTTAGTCCTGTTTTAGTTGTGTTTCAGTGTTACAGGGCTAATTGTGGTACCACTGAAACTCAGCAGGAACTTTGCCTGTTTGATTATATCGAGACTCAACATTTTTACTGTCGTAAAAATAAGTGAATTTTAGTCTGACTGGGCTTGTGGCCCTGTTGAGGCAGCAGCGTGGACTGTGCTCTGCTTTGCTGTGACAACACACCTCAGTCCAAGGCACAGAAATCCTTGGCAGAGTTTCTTACACTTGTGTTACTCAGCTAAGCTTAGCACCAGAGCTGTGGTGGCTGTTTGCTCTCATGTTACTCAGTGGCGAAGTTGCTTTAATAAATTCTCAATATGCAATTAAGTTACTTTGCAAAATTCCTCTGAAGTGAGGCAGCACTCCTGTTATCTGGAGGAGATTTTCATTGCTGAGTTTGGGGTAGTGACTCAGTAAAAGTTATCTGTGGAATACTAAATTTGGAGGCATAGCCGGGAGGTTGCCATGATAACAAATATTAGAACTTGCTTTCTGGGAAGTGCTTGTAGTTTTTCCATTGATGGCCATTAAATGGCTCAAGATAAATGAAACTTTTTATTAGAACTAACATGGTCTCCATGTGCTCCTCCAGGGTTTTGCAGACTTGCTAGTGTTGAAATGAAGAAGGGAAATCCAAATTAACTCCAGCCATATGAAGACAACACCCCTTTTTTAAAGTTGCTTCTTATTTTTGCCATTGAAATGTTTGCTTAAGTTAGCTGTCATGCATCTTTCTGTGAAATATTTACCCAGTAACTATTTGTATAAACATGTTTAAAATTCTGCATTGATTTTTTTTCTTGGCAATTTTAAGAAATTTCCTGATGCACAGCATGATCACACAATTACTGGTAGAGCTTTTATTGTAAGTGGCCTAAACCAACTCTTTATTTATGTTGAAAATTAGGACTCAAAGCCAGAAGCTGAAGGATAACAATACGATGTGTTAATTTCTTACTCTCCATAAATTGCTTATTTATTAAAGTCCATGTTCTGCAGCTTAGTTTTTACAAAGAGAGCCTTTTTTTCGTTTTCAAACTGCCTCTGAAGTTGGTCCATATCCTCTGTTTTAGAAAAGCTGCTGTTTCCATAAATCTCTCCTAATGTCCTTTAGCCTTTTTTTTTGCCATTTCTTTACAATTCCCTGAGGTTTTGATTTGCTTTGTGAATGACACAATGATCTGGTAATGGGAGCCTAGAGGAGCGAGCCAGGGACTCGCCAGTCTTTGCTGTGGATGTTTTCTTCGTGGCTGTGTCCTGCTTTTTCCCTCTCACTGCTCTTGCTTTCTCGTGTGCACAACACCCCTCAAGGTACCAGCTCACCTCTGAGTCTCACCACCTTTGGGATTTTGATGGAGAGCCTCTTCTGAGTACTTTCCAGGTTTAATGTTCCCATAGCAAATAAAGGCATGAAAATCTCTGCATCATGAAAATCACTCTTGCACGAGTCTTTGATTTGCCTAATTTTTTTTTTTTTATGGAGCAGAATGGGGGAAGACACCTAAAATAATTTTTAATCAATTAATTATGCTTTTCCTGAACATCCTCTAAGTTTAGGCAGCTTGAGGAATACAAGTTAAAACTGTGATTTTGGTTTTACTTTGTTTAATCTCTGGAAGAGCTTTGGTTTGTTTGTGTTTCTTTGCTTTGTCCCCTCTGACACTTTCTGTCAGTCTCTAGACAGGATTTACTGAAGTACAAAACCGTGTTTGTGATATTCAGATCAGGCATGTATTCAGATAAGCACAAGAGTTGGGGCTAAGGATTGATAGGTGAAGAGGTAAAATCATTGAATCAGCTTTTAGATGCTGTCTAGAAAAGCCCATCCTTGTTCAAATACACTGGGGTGTGGCATGTTTGGTGGTTTTGGCTTAGTTTTTATTTTTCTTTGTATTTGTAGTAGACATAAAATCTTCGGAGGATTATGTCACATTCTTTTTATAAATACATGTGGTGTATTGAACAGCCTGATTTTCAGAAACACTGATTGTATGAACTTCAGATAGAGCTTGAGGAATATTTGTAGCTACCTCCCTTCTCTAAGGGAAGATATTGAAAAGTTTCAGAGGCTTATTAGCTGAAATGCCTTGTTAGCTGCTTGTGCTATTTTCCATCATAGTGTCAAGGTAAAAATTACTTGGGGAGAAATAATTGTTCTAAGCATGCCTAATTCAGTTCACTGAATCTGACACCTCCTCTGTCATTTTTATTTATTTATAAAAATGAAAGAGAGTTGGGCACCTGTCAAAAGCAGAGAAATACACAATGGCACTTTCTGCTTCAGGAATGTTTTGTTTTGGTAAAATGTTGTAGCTGTTTGCAAGCTTATTACGGAAAAGATTTCTCTGATTGTGTCAGGCAACTCATGGTAGTTTTAAGTCCTTTTGCTTGCACCGTGAGGTAGTGGGGATGCAATTCACTCTGAGATTGCTTTCAGTATAGCTTAAGAAATCACTTTATATTTTCCTGTAATTTATATAGCTATCCTTAAAACTGCTGGTTTTAATGAAATTTCATTTACATCTTCTCCCATGGAGACAGCTGTAGGTTAGGACTAGCCTGACTAAGCTGTGCCAAAGGTAGGAGTAAGGAGTTTTTTACATGCTGATTAATTCTCTTTTGCTCCTTTGGGAATATCTGGTATTGCTTAAATTGATTGCTGTAAGCAATATGGCAACATTTTTGACCTTCTAAACTGAAATTCAGCAAAAAAAAATGAACCCAAGACAAAGATAAACCTTCGTGTTTCAGTTTTATATAACCAGACGGTTGAAATACAGTGGTAAAAAAATAGAGAGGTGTCATCTTCTGCAGTGGTGGTATTGGCTGGTGATCTCAAACCCTTTGGCAGAGATGGAATCAGAGAATGTGGTGGTTGTCCATCCCCTGCATAGAGAAAGTATTGGGTGAGAATCTGTTTTTCTTTCTCCATAATCTGACTTCTGATCTCTCCCAGGGCCAGCTTTGTGAATCAGAGCATCCATTCCTTGTCTTGCTTAGGTGTTTCCCACCTATGCTGTTGTGTAACGAAAGACAGGGGCAGCTTCTAGTATGCTTATTTTTCTACACAGCTTTGTGGGAATCACTAAACCAAGGCTGTTTGCTGCCTTCTGAAGTTAGGTTACAGATGTGTGGGGTGCCAGGTGACCAGGAGTTGTCCTCACAGGGCTCCCTTTGTCACTCGAAGGCCAGACGGCTCAGCCATCCCCCTTTTCACCCCACCTCCAGCTCCCCTCTCCCTCCCTCCCTCCCTGTATTCCCCCAAGATATGATAATGAAGCAGGTGCCCTGTATTGCAGCTCTCTATGAGCGTGAGAAACAGCAGTAGGTTTAGAAAAGCAGAAGCCGGGGAGGATAGGCAGGGGTCAAATCTAGCCCACATTTCTTCTGGCATTTCTTCTGAACCTGTTGGCAGTCACGTCAGTCCGGGCTGTGGGGGCTGCTGGCGCTCTGCATGGCTGTCCAGCTGCCCATGGGAGACAAAAGTGGGAAGCAGATTTGTCGTGCCCTGAATTAGCCCCTTGCAACTGTGGGACCCCACGTTAGGGCTGTGCCAGGCATGAGAGTGGCCAAGCTGTGCGGCCTTGGCCTGGCACGGATGAGCCCAGCTCTGGAGCGTGGGTCTGGCACGGATGAGCCCAGCTCTGGAGAGTGGGCCTGGCACGGATGAGCCCAGCTCTGGAGCGTGGGCCTGGCATGGATGAGCCCAGCTCTGGAGCGTGGGTCTGGCACAGTGGCAGTGGGCTGTGGGTGACCTCCCCACTGAGGAGCAGCCCCAGCAGCAGGCCTGGCCACCTCATTGAGATTCCAGGCACAGGCAGTGCCTCCGCAGCTGTACGCTGGAGGCGGCGGCCGAGGAGGCATCCAGAGAGGGGCCCAAAAAATCATCAAAGAACCGGCCCCTTCACTGCGCCTCTGAATAGGAGGCAGACAAACCAGAGGTCCTTCTCTCTCCGCCAGCGTGGTGGGAAAGACATTAGCATAACCTCTTTGGTGTTTTTTTCCCCCCCTTTCTTTTTTCTTTCCCCAAGCTACTGAAAACCTGGTGCTGTGTTTAAATATCTTGTTCTGACAGTTTGTTGAGGGGAGCGAAGAGTGGTGCACCAGCCTGGTGGGTGTCTGTGCAGCTATTTCTATAAAAAAGACGAACATATTTGAGCTGAGAGTTTTCATTCAGGTCACCCTAGACTTAATTGTTTGGTGTCAGGTTGTTAAGATCCAGAATTAGCTCCCTGGCTTGGAAGGGGCTTGCTTCCGAGTGCTTTAGAAATGCAAAGGCAGGTTTTCAAGCCTGCTTCTTTTTCCAAATCTGTTTTGATTTCAGCTGTTTTTTTGAAGCAAGTGGACACTTACCCCGTTTACTCAAGCAGCAAAAACTAACTGTAAATCCCCATCCCACTTTTCAGCACACACTAGATGGCAGCTCCTGAAAGCTTCAGTCTTTAGGGAAACTGGCATCTGTTTTGCCAAGACCTTATTAGGCCGACAGGATGCAGACCCCTTCTCGGGGCCATTGAGGCTCAGAAATGAGTCATTCCGCCTTTGACTGGTGGCACATTCACACATTGGCATAACTTTCGTGTTCCCTCGGACAGGAACTGGGGCTGTACAGTCAGGGAGTGTCGTTACATCATCAGAGCGTGTGGAAATGTAGAGAAGGCTTGCATAACGCAAAAGCTCTAATTTTTTCAGTGTTAACCTTAATTGCAATTAAAGGTGATACTTTGATGCTCAGAGCAGAAAGTTTAATGCATTATTTATCCGTACATTTGTGGTGGCCACTTGAGTGCATTTCATGTAACCGAGACCTTGTTTTCAGTCAGTGCTCCTGGGCTTCTTACTTGGTTACTTTGGGCCATAAGTAAGTTAATAGTTGGTTCGGTGCTTTTGTAAGTATCAAGGGTATCATTGGATGCTGACTTGGTTAACCTAATGATTTTTTTTTTCAAACCATTGGTATGTATGAGTTGATTAAAAAAAAGCAGAGGCTTCTTAAATATAGTCTGTTCTGAATTAAAGGGTGTGGTGTTGGCTTTGAATGAGCTTGATGCAGCAACAAGCATGCAGCAGTTGGTAAATAAAGATGGATTTTCTTTTGTTCTGCTGGTGCTTGCTGCTCATTATTCTCCACTTACCCCGTGAGCTTCCCAGGGAGTGGCAGCTGTTTCTGATGTTAGACACTCTATCAGTGGTAGACAGCTCCAGATTCGGTGAGATACTGTTGTGGGGAGGAGAGGAAAATAACCTAACCCTGCATTATTGTAAATCCTCAGTAGAATTAACTTTTCATGAACCAAAGGAGTTTTGTGTTTAACTTTTTCTGAAATATTCAGGCATAAGCGTGCTTTGCAGTATGCATTACAGCAAAAAAGCTTTTCTGGCATGAGATGGATTTACATTCTAAGTGTGTGTTAAGTATTTTAATGTGTGGTGTGTGGGGGCAGACACAAGGCAATAAAGGAAAATTGGTCTATAACAATCTTTGTGTATGTTTCCAGATATATACAGTTTGGGAATCTTTGCAATTTGGAAATTGCTTGGAGTAAACAGAATGGTACATAAAGATTTTAAATAATAAAGCTAGCAAGCTACAGAGGAGTCTATTTGGTTCCAGGATTTTATATGTAGGATTTATAACCCATGCTTTTGCTTTCCTGTCTCTGCAGTGTTAGCATTCTGTTACTGAAAACAAAGAAGGCTCTGCCAGGGCATTACACAAGCAATGAATCACGGAGGAAAAAATGTTTTGCTTTGTAAATTGTTCACTTTTCCATGGTGGATCTTTTTTTTTTTTGTGTTGTCTGATAGAATTTGCCACACATGCTTGCATTTACTGTACTCGGTACGATTCTTTCTAGTGTGACTACATAACTGCTAAGATTTGTGACTTCAAATAACTTTTTGCTTGTGATTCTTAAAAACAAAACTGCAACAGGAACAAAAAACACAGGGCAAAAATTGAAACAGCTCAGTTCACTCCTCAGGCATGACAGCTTGCTGAGTATATCGGAGGAAGGAAGAGATGCTGATGTTTTTCAGACAGCTTTGTCCAGGCAGTTCCACATAATTATTTTTTGTCTGTGTTAACAAACCCCTTTTCTGCCTAAAGTATTTAGATTTGTTGTCACAATTGATGTGGTCCTCATGGGCTGCAGGCCGTTTATAGTATTTTGACTAATCATGAAAATATAAATTTGTTTCTTAAGAATACATGCTTTGTACAATTTTTGATGACTGTTGGTGAATCTGAGTGTCCAAATTTCTGTAGAGGAGCTTTAGTTTGTTTAGGCTTGAATGTAAAATTATGCGTGGAGATTATCAATTTGGGAAGTCACACACCAGGTGGTGTCTTGCCACTTTGCTTCAAGGTGCAGAAGTACAACCTCAGTGTGTTATATAATAAAAATTTATACCACAGATGCTGAGCTATGCCTCATACCATCCTTAGCAAGAGCAACAATCAATAATATGTAGACTTCCATATTACAGGATTCATTGAGCTCCAGACATGTGGAAAAAGAAGTTTAAATAAAATCATGGTATTTATTTGCAAATTAAAAAGGTGGATCAGAAACTAGAACCAGCTAAAGCAACATTTAGGGGAAGATCCAAGTAGAATGATCCTTGCGAAAAGCCTGGCAGTAATGAAATCCTTGATTTTTCACACAGAAAGAGTGAGTGTGGAGGAGGATGCTATATATGTATGGAGTGCACCATTTTAAAGACTGTGATTAATCCTGTTAGATGATGTGTTTCTAACAGAGAAACAGATCGGTGGGATAAAGCTGTAAGAAAGTATGAGAGCCAAACATAAGCATCTAATCTAAGAAGAAGAGTCTCCTGTGACAGTACAGTGTAATTTTGTATAAAATTATGCATACTTCACTGAAAATAACCTGATAATAATTGCAGAATCTGCAAAAAATAAATGTCCCCTCTGTAAATGCCAATGGAGAAGATGTGTAGCATAAATTGGGGGAGCAAGGGGAGTGGAAACTCTGTCTTCCTCTGTTGAGATATTTTGTGTCCCATTGAATCTGTATTTAGTCTTAAGTGCAGGTATGATAAGGGGTGTGTGGTGGTTCCTAGATCTTCTGGGTGTGCTTTGTGCAAGAGAAGAAAATACCAACGAGTCAGGTATGTAACAGTGCCTTCCAAAATCATGGTAGTCTGGGCAGCCACCTCCCTGACATGCTTACCTGGCAAACCTCTAGTCAAGAGCTGGGCTGAGTGTGCCACGTATCTTCTTGTCCCTGTACTCGCATCTGTGGTGTAGTAATAACGAGATTGGAGTAATCTGACTGATCTGGGCTGAGTTGGACTGGTAATTTAAATGTGGAAGGCTTCATAATCTCCTACTGATCCCAGAAAGTTTTCAGCATTTAATTAAGGTCAGAATTAAAAAGATGATGACAACAAAACCTTCTACATTTACCTCCTTGCTTATAAATGTTAAACCGTGACAGCTGTAGGTGAGTTCTGAAATTCCTGGGGCGATGATGACACTTTTGTAAACCCCTTACAGGTTAGCATAACACTTAGAGCAGTAACAGGTGCCTCTCTAAGAAGCACTGAGAAGGTTTATACCCCTTCCTTTTCTTCTCTTCTTTCTTGCCACATACCTGTTTCCTCAGTGCAAATGGATGTTTTCTGCAGACATGTCCTCTGCAAAGGTAGCTCTTTGCAACTCTCTCCAACAGTTCAGTAACTCTTAGTTTTTTACTTTAGATTAGAAAATTAAAAGCCCAACAAGGACTAAACAGGTGAAAGGAGCTGTGTGCACGCCCGTAGCTGCATGGTGTGTGCAGGAGGGACTGGATGAATGTCAACAGAGAAGTGACACAGCTGGTGCCCAAAGTAGGTTGAAACTGCACCACAGACGGAGAGGAGGACTGTGGGGAGAGGAAGGAGAAAAAGCAGCTGCAAGGGAGTTCCTAGGGCAGGGTGCACTTCGCTGGGAGAAAAATTACTGGCGGAGGAAAGCAGAGCAGCTGGAAAAGAGGGTGAGTGAAGCCTGGGAGAGCAGCAGGAGGTTGCCAGAGTAAGTATGGTGAACCTTTTCCTCTCACTGCTCTCGGTGTTGGTTGATGAGCTCACCAGCAGGTGAACCTGTTGGCATGGGCACCAGGTGCTGCAGGACAGCACCACGGGGTGCTCAGCTGTGCTCCTGCTGCTGCAGACTGGAAAGGGAGCTTGGCTCCCAGTGTGCTCCCTCATCCTCTTCCCAGTGTTGAAAAAATAAGTGAGAAACCATACTGAAGGAAGGAGGGTGTAGCTGATGACCAGCTGTGGGTGCTTTGTAGTGACCATTTGTTTTCAAATTTTCTAAAATCAGTTGTTGGGGTGAGCAGAGTTGGAAAAGTGTGGCCAGTACTGTGATTTAACATCCTGAGTGAGATTTTTGTGACTCATTTGAATAGAAACATTACTGCAGGACCTTGTAGGACAGAGGGGCAGCTTGGCATCATGAAAAGCTGTTTGAGGTTCTTGAGAGACTGCCTGAGAAGACAATGACCTGGTCAATAAGCAAAAAACCTGAGGTATATTGACAGTCATCCATTAGAGCCACAGGTGGAACCTCTTTCTTCCTTACCTGAAAACCAGCTGAATAAATCCAGTAAATAACTGAGGTTTTGATAAAATCTTTTCTTTTTATTCTACTGCTGGACATTTTGAATGTGACTATAACAAAGCCACGCAACTGTCACCTGTGCAGGTTACTCAGATGAGCAGTAGCAGAGTGTGTGGAAGGGATGTGTTTGCTGACAAAGAAAGGTGGCATATCTTTCAGGATAGATGTTTGTTTTCTTCTTTGTGATGGCTATACATCATCCAGTGTTTTCCCCTTCATATTGTGATATATCATCTCATGTTTCACGCTTGATATGTTGTGAGAGGAGTGAGTGATGTTATGTAACATAAGCAGAAAATTATCTTCTTATGGTCTAAAAGTGACTGTTGGTTTGATAAAGCAGTTGACTAATTAGTAAATTACCCATTGTTGTTTAAAATACTTGCGCTGCAAAATGTAAATGAAAAAAATTTCTCCACTTGTCAGTATGAAAAATGACAATAGCAAAAATAATACATAGGACATCTGCTCTGATTTTTTTTAAATTTAAAATGCATTTAAGGCAGATGTTGCAGAATTTGAATGGAAATCGGAGTAGATGGAAGAACAAAACATAGCTGTTTACCTTCTATGAAGTCCCATTTTTATGGTTAAGATTGCTAGCAGTATCTGACTCAGTGCCTGTATTTTTCCACTGTTTGTATCAGACTGAACTGAATGTTCTTAAAACTGCTGCTGTCAGGATGACATGTAGTTTCAATATTAACAAAAAAATTATCAGTGAGTCAGTATTTTGGGGTGTTTCCTAATGTTCTCTCCCTTTGCCCATTCTGTCTTTCCAGGAGAATACATCAAAACATGGAGGCCACGGTATTTTCTCCTAAAGAACGATGGCACGTTCATTGGCTACAAGGAACGACCACAGGACGTCGACCAGCGGGAATCACCTTTAAATAACTTCTCAGTAGCTCGTAAGTGTTTTTACCTGCTCCCTTGTCCAGTTTGGGGGTCAATGTTTTCTTGCAGTCATAGCTGGGAAGCTGCATCTGTAACATTCAGATCTATCCGGAGTGTGCTGTATCTAAACAATAATGTGTTTATTTGAGATGATAAACCCTGCCGTGTTTCTTAGGACATGACTGTGATGTGGACGTTTGCTGGTTTGCTGCTCTGCTGCCTTTTTTTTTGTTTGTTTAGTTTTCTACTAATTTACCATTTCTAGTTATCGAATAAAATTACTTTATTTGTTAATATTTTGTACTTATGTTATTCAGCAAGTTGCTTTAAAGTGAAAATTAACCCAGATGAGTGTCCCGGTACTTGGCAGGTAGGCACAGCTGAAGTGTTTCAGCCTCTGTTCTGCCACCAGACCTGGATTTGAGTGGCATTTACATAGGTCAAAGTTATTTAATTGTTAGCACAAGAGAATGCATAGTGAGCACTGATTTTAATGAAGCACACTTGATTTTTCCTAATTTTGAACACAAACCCGTATTTCTTCTATTAAAGCCAATAAAAGAGTTTGGAAATAATAACTTCTCCTAACCTCTGCACTCTCTCCTATGCAAACATTTCCAGCTTTGCTCAGGTGCTGCAGCACAGGGTGTGATAGAAGACTCTGAAGATAATTTCCTTTTCTTGCTCATGTTTTTAACTTTTTGCTGTATACTTCCAGCTTTTATTTTCTCCTGTTCTTAATCTTTCCTGTCTCATGATCTGCCTGTGTCTCATTCCACTATGTAAAAATAGATCATTGTGGCACCTGTTATTAACAGCGATTTGTTCCGTGTTCCTGGTGACTGGTGGAAGCAAAGCTTTGCAGAAAGAAAGGTGTAGGGGCTTTCCCTCTTTATTACAGGGTGGCTTCAAGTACATGGGGTTCATCTTTGTAGTTGATCATTAAGCAGATATTTAGTCTGGAACACCCTGGTCCTGGAAGAGGGCTGGGCAGCTCTAGGAATTAATGCAAATGTCCATTATTTTTCCTCCGGTGGCAGCATATACCTGTTCTGACTGATGATGGGAATAAACAGTGGACGTGCTGTTGCCTGGTGCCTCTGTGCAGGATGCCAAGAGTGCTTTGGGGCTTTTTGTCTTGTTTTAGAGAGAAAATTGTTGTAGTATTTTCATTTCAGTCTCTTCACAGATCAAGAAGGTAGAGAAAAGCAGCAGAAAGCCATTAATTCATAAATTAATTCAGTACTTGGTCTATAGCCAGAGAATTAACAAATGAACTTTCTACAGGACACTTCCATCCTCTTGCTGCTAACTGCATTACGTGGGCAGCTCAGTGCTAAGGATTAAAAATGTGTCCATTGCCTTCCCTTTGTCCAAGTTGCCTTCAAAATGGTTTAACTTAAATAGGTTTTCACAACAGGAATATAGTCCTTTTTTTGGCAGATTGAGCCCATCAGTCTTGGCATTTATAGATAAACAGGTTTGTTACCATGGTATCAGAGCATGCTTGGAGAAAATGCAGCACGTGCCTGTAGAAAAGGTGTAGCAAGAGGCATTGCAGGCTGGGTGGTGTCTGGGAGGATGTTCCTCACAGTGGCTCTTGCCTCGTGAAGCACTGGCAGGTCGGAAAGGCCTTGATGATTGGATTGTGGTCTCCTTGCTGGAAGTAATTTTTTTGGATTTGGGCTGACAGAAGCAGCTGTTTCCCCACCAGGATTTAATTTCCCATGCAGGAAGTAGCACGTGGTGCTTCCAGCACCTGACTTGTGGTCCTCTTCTGGGTGGCCTCCACTCTTGTGTTGTTTCGATGTGTTTTGCACCATAAGCTTTCCCTTTGAAATTGGTTGCCTGATCTTTTCATTTGGGTTAACTTGTCAAGGTAGCAGGAGTGAGCTGTCTCTGGAGGAGGGCTCAGGCTGGAACACAGGCCTGGAGAAGCCTCCTGCCAGTGCATGGTGGGGGGAATTTAGCTTAAATATTTTGTGAAAATTAATCCTTCTATTTTCTATTCCTCCAAGAGACCATGATAGCCCTGACTTTTTTTGTTAATTAGTGAACTAGATTTTTTTTTAATGAGATGGCAGGCTGTCTCCATCAGTCTGTTCTTTGGAAGTGGTCCCATGTCTCTGATTAAAATCTTTACCCTCTTCTGTTGTAGAATAATGTAGTGTTTTTTATCTTTGCAAGTAAAAGGAGTTTTTTCATGAGTAGGGAACTCTTCTTACTTGCAGTGTAAACTTAATATTGAGTGATTTTGGCAGCCCATGAGAGGTAGGAAATACTCAATTCATGAGAAAAAAATGGTAGAAGATAACAATTGATGGTGACCCGTCTTTTTCCTTAACAAGTCTGAAGAAAGTATTAGCAATAAATAGAGTGTGCTTTCCATGTGTTTGACAGTCTCTTCTTTCTCCTACTCTAACCTTTTCCTTTCAGTCTGTTAGAGTTTGGATAATACTTTTTTGAAAACTTGCTTCTAAGCCCCTCTAGGTAAAGAGGGGAGGTTCACTATTTATTTAATTTTAATAGCTTTTTCTCCAGCTAATTTTTCATTTAAAATAGCCATATATTTGTGTTTGTAATTTAATGCTGTGCTTAAGGAGTTTATTTTCTCTGGAATTAACCTACTGGTGATTTATTTAAAAAAACCCCAACAACAAATAAACAAAAATCAAACACAAACCAAAGCAAAACTTCTGAAAGATGGTGCCTGAGTGTTTATCTGAGATTTTTGAGTTTTATTTGTGTTTGTATTCTGTATTTCACCACTAATAAGCTAGAAGGAATAAAAAAGCCTGTACCTAAAAGTTCTGCTCCAGAGCCCCTGCAGATGAATAACCAACAGGAGAGAGCCTGTGTTGTAAATCTGTGAGATAAGTAGCCTTCATACTGATTGTAATCTCGGATTATCATGTATGTCTCCCTATTAGGTTATAAGCCTTTAAAACCATATAGCTGAGAAAAGCAGTATATTGTGAAAAACCACATGGAGAGAGAGGCTGTTCCTGTTAGAAAGGGATTATTTCTCGCGGCTGTCAAAAAGCAGAGTGGACTGTGGTGGTTTTGTTGTACAGCTGAAAACATAATTGCTCAACAATACGAGAGCTCCATTTGGGACAGAACTGTGTGTCTGCAGTCAAGCATTTATCAGAGGGCATGGAATGGCCGGATTAATGTTTGGATATTTTGTCTTCTGTTACTAGTGCAGACACCTTCATTCAGGTCTGTAACCTGGTGCTCTTGGCTTTTGCCATGCTCAGCTACCTGTTCAGAGTTGAATCTATCCAGTGGCACTAGCAGCAAACAAGCACTTAACATAACATTCCTGTTTGTTTGCCTTTCCAAAATTTTATTTCTTCATCATTCTTCTTTCCTCATTTACCTCTTTCCTTTTTTTTTTCTTTTCTCTTTTTCTCCATACCCTTCCTTAAAGAAACCAAAGCAGGAATGGGAAGGATTCTTCCTTGACATTATTGTTTTAAGTGTGATGTCATTATATAGGGAGCAGAGTTTGACACTTTCATCGAAAGTAATCTGCCTTTTAGCTTAAGTGCTGGGAAGGCAAATATTGTGACATTTTAGAAAGTCACCAGGATAATACTAAGTGTCTTTCAAATACAAAATGGTAATTTACATTTGAATGCCTTGGTGTCTATTCCTGTTAGGAACAATTTCTCTGTCCTACTTACTTTAAAAGACCAAACGCCATGAAAGAATCAAGAGGTTCTTTAGAGCAATTTAAATCATTTTTACCAGGCTGCTGTTTATAGTACTTACTTTGTTCAAATGGGGAAATACTTACGTTGGCCTGTTTGACAGGAAAAACTGTCTTCAAAGTAGGTGAGCGACCCTCGGCCCGTATTTGAAATGTGAATGTTTTTATAGCAGAACCCCCAAAACGTGCCATAAATCAGACCTAATATTACACAGCATCTGTGTCTGTGCTCTGCTGGAGTGGTGCATGTTGCAGTACATGATTAGAGAAGGCAAGTTTGGTGCTTTTGTAACCTGCCAGCTACTGTAAAGAACTCACAGCTGGGTTTAAAAGTAAGAAAAAACGTGCTGTTTATTTGTTTCATTGATAAAATCCCATGTGATTGTCATATGCGGGGAGAACTAAGTGCTGGTTTCAAACTTTCCAGAACCTTTGTGGAACAGCACTTTGGTAAAGCAATTTAAAAATAAAGCCTTCTGTATTTCTTGATATGTGCTGTTATGATTGAGCAGGGTAATTAGACAGCATATTGTTCACTAAACAAAACGCTTCTGTGTGACATACTTGAATTATCGTGGTTATTAACTGACAAATCTCTATTATTCATCTTGCTGTATGCCTTAAAGATTGCTGGATTAGCAAGCTTAACAAATATTCATGGACAGTGCTGATTTAGGGCGAGAGTGAAGTTTAATTGGTCCCCTTCTATGACAGAAAATTCCTTGTATGGTTTATTACTCTGAAATTAAATGGTTAAAGTTTAGAGTTTGTGGCTAATGTAAATGTCTCTGCTGCTTCTTCAGAATCTGAGGCATTTCATGTGAATGTAAAGTCTGTTTCTAAAAAGTAAGCAAAACCTCTCAGTTTATTTCTTCATAGGGTTGCCCTTTTGAATAAATATGGGAAAACAGCTCTGGATTAGCACAAGGTTAGAAATAGCCTGGTGTTTTTTGAGTCTTCAGCCAAATCCAGTGTCTTAGGGCTGCTTTGTGCAGGCTCGTAGAGGACAACCCTGGCCTTACTCTAATCACGTTAAACCGATAAAAACGGGAGGCAGAACAAACAAACAACAGAAAAAGACGAGCAGCTAAACTGAGGTGGGCAGTCTGAGGGCAGGAACGAAATCTTTGGAGCTGAGTTTATCAGCACTGGGCTGTGCCAGCCCATGCAGTTGTTTGGCTTTCCTTGCCATTCTGTGAGAGGGATGGAGGGAGCTGGAAGGCTGAACACAGCGCTCTGCTGCGTCGCTGCGCAGAAGTTCTTTAATCTGGGTGAATGAAGGAGTGCCGTTTATCACACTAAAACCTTTTCATGACTCATTAATAAACTTTCTCTTATCTAATTGCAGTGCTTTAGTAGGACTCAGTATTAACCTCAGCGTTCTAAAGAAAAATTAGATTTTCTTGTCATGAAAAATGCAAAGTTACTCATTGAAAAGCTTATAATTCCAGTAGCAAATGAGGCATGAAATATATTGCCAAAAATACAGCGCCCAAAAACACTGGCAGTAAATATTTTATCTTAGTGCTAATTAAGTGCTTTAATTTAAAACTGAGCATTCTAAATTTTCATGGTAATGAAATTAACCTAATGGTACCAGTGTAGCCTTAGTGACATGTACATACTATGGCAGATTCTGCCCTCAACTTGCATGTTGCTGAAGGCGGAGGATGTTCATAGCCGTAGCAGTAAGCAGAAATTTCTTCTTGTCTTCATAGTACCCTTTTATTTACTTGGAAGGTGATTTAGAACCTGAAGACCAAATAATAGCAAGCTTGTGGTTTCATTAACTGCAAGGAAAAGAGTTTAATGCAAGGAAAACTCCCCACAATTACATTTTTTTTCCCCCTGCTCGCTTGGTTTCTTAATTTGACTTTCCTCCAGCAGGTGCTTCTTAATTAATTAGATTTTCTATTAATGTTAATCTAAAATGTAGTGGTTTAGCTTCTGTTGTTATTTCATTGATTTGTTTGTTTGTTTTTCAGATCTCTTTTAGTATAGGTGAAGTGTACCTTTAATCAGGTGCATTTTCAGGCCCAAATTTGAAGGACAAACACTCCTATGAAGCTTAAAATAGTAGATGTGATTTAAAAATGAAAAAAAAAATAATGCACAGCTCTGGGTACAGCGTTTCGATGAAGGAAGTGGTGGTTTTGCATGTAGCTGTACTTGTGTAGCCTTTTTAGGTTGTGCTTGAATTCTGGCGGTGATGGAAGCCGTGAGCTGCGTGTCCACACTGCATCCAACTGCGGCAGCTGTCCCAAAGGCGTTTGGAACAGGGTCTTTTCAGGGGGTGCCTTTGCAGTTTGATGTTCCCTCTAGTGTTTGAGGACTGGAAATGCTGAGTCTTATCTTTGTCAGGTTGCTGCAAAATGACCAAACGCGCTGTCTGGCAACTCCTTGGAAGACATGGGCAGGGTTTTATGTTGGGAAAGTCAATGGCAGGGAATGTGGGGGCTTGACTTTGGTTTCAGTGGATGTAATTGCTGCATTATCAACTGACTTTGGCTGTGTGCTCTGCTCTGGATGACCTTTGAAGTCAGGGACATGAGCCTGAATGGCTTCTGTGTTATCACATCACATTTCTACTTACCTCCATGGGCAGACCAAATGTGGAGCCTTTCAAAGCAGAATTTGATTTCAGTGCTGCTTAGATGGCTATCTCCCAAGCTATTTATTGGTTTCATCAACACAGTAAATTGTCTCAAGTCTCCTAAAGAAGTATTTACAGAGATTTCTATGGCTGATTAATCACAACAGTTTGCTAGATAAGAATAAAGACAAATGATTATTTAAACCTGCTTATGTACCATGACTCTTTCTTCCTTGATTGTGGTAGAGTGCCAGCTGATGAAGACAGAACGACCTAAACCAAACACATTTATCATTAGATGCCTCCAGTGGACCACAGTAATTGAAAGAACATTTCATGTGGAGACTCCAGAGGAGCGGTATGTTTCATTCATATTTAATGCATAAACTCCTTGCAAAAGCAGATGCAAGTGTTCAGCATTAATAGCAAGTCCTTTGCTGAAGCTCTTATTTATCAAGTGATGTACGTCTGGAATGAAAAGCAACAAATGATTTTTGAGCACATCAGTTTTAGTGTGTGTTCCAGTATAAAAGGTGCCCTAAGGGGGGCAGTTCAGAGAGTGGATTTTGAACAGTGTTTGTAAATGAAGAGTTGCTAGGTTGGATATCCCAAATGGACAGGTGCAGGTGTGTACCAGCACACAGGTAGTTATTTCAGGAAACTTAAGGTTCATTTTTCACTGGAGTTATTGTGGTATGTAAAATGAAGGGTTTCTGACCTATGAGTTTCTGGAAGGATGAGCACAAGTGAGATTCAGGCAAAGTTGAGTTGTATCAAAATACTGACCTATTAAAGTCAATTTAGACACCTTGTTTCTAAAGGAAAAGTTAGTTGTATCATTGCTGATTGCTAATGTTTTATGCAAATTACATAATAAAGGTGATAGTTATCTGCTGCAGGTGCAGATTTCTGTTTCAGCTGTTAGGAAACAAAGCTAAGAGCTGCATCCTGTGCTCTCATCATTGGAGAATTGATCTCTTACCTCCAGAGAGAACAGTTTCCCAGCACAGCGATTCTACATCTACCAAGTATTTAAATATTTACTCACTCTTGAGAAACTGAATTTAAATTATTTCAGTGCCATTGCCCTAGAGGAATGGGTATTCTAAAACCCTGGTCCTCCCTAGATGTGATACTGGCACACATTTAATTTGTAGGCCACAGAATCACAGACTATTCTGAGTTGGACGGGACCCACGAGGATCATCGAGATCAGTAAATTCTATCCAATATTATTTGCTTCTTTCTTTCATAGCCTTTGCATGCACTGATTTATAGAAGGTTTGTGATTATTGCTTTTGATTCTGTCACAATGATCAGAAGAACATGAAGTCAAATTAAAAGCAAGGAAAAGGAAACCGGTCCTTGTTTCTTTTAGTAGCTTTGTGGTCAGTGACCCTAAAGGGAGTGAATAACAGTTTCCACTTGGAGGAAGATTGTATTTCAGTCTTGTTTTGTTCCCTCCTAGCCAATTAAGTCAGCTTTGTGACACTTCAGGACTCGGAGTGTTAGTCACCTCTGTGTGTACTCCTGAGACATAAAAGCTGAGGGTGAAAAATTCTGGTCTCCCAGAAATCAAAGATACTTCAGGAGGGCTGAGATCTCAACCAAGTCAGTAACAAATCTTAAAAGAGATACGGAGGTAGATATGCCTTGAGCTTTCTCTGTGCTTTTAAAACCAGTGTTTGGTTTTTGAAAGAGATGGAGAGAGAAAAATACAGAAGAAAAAGTTATTTGTGTAACCATTCTGAGTATGAAAAATAGAGCTAGCAAATAAGGGAATGTGTTTGTGATAGTGAATGGAATAGTCTGTGCTGGGAGTACAGGGATATTGTTCCAAATGTTTGACATTACCTTACTGCTCCAGACAAGACTGGATGGATAGTGCATATTCAGGCAAAATCCAAAATAAAAAATGCACAAGGCAGGAAAGCCTTTATGTGGTGCAATTTTTATTAGAATCTTCCGTTGGGTACTTTTTCCCATGGACTTTGCTTCCTCTTGGGAATGATCTGCCTCTTCATCCATCACAAACTGAAGTTTGCATCTATTTAGATACGATTTTTTTTTTTAAAAGAAGTGACTTCATAGAACCAGTGGAGAATAGGACGTCGATAAGGATGGCATGGCAGCACTGCAGTTTGTGCATAGGGTTGTTCAGCATCGGTTACTGCTGTTCTGCTGCAGTAGCAAAGTATTTTACCAAGGGTGTCCTTGGGAGAACAGTTTAACCAGTGACTAGAAAACACCAACTAAACCACCATGTCCTGTTCCCTAGAGATACAAAAGACAGTAAACCATGGTAAGTTCAAATAGTCCACTGAATGTGTCTTCAGCCCCTTTATGTCTTAAAGCCCATCCCAAAACCCTGTAAGGCCTTATGAGTTGTATTCTTTATGTTCAATAAATTTGCAGTGAAATCGAGTGAAGGCAAAGAACTTTCACTTCAGTAGTTTCCAGAGGTGTGAAATTTCCCAAAGGACACTGGAGTGGAAGTGGTCTCCATGGGAATTGAAGGGGTCACTGTTAGAGCACCTATTGCTGAAACACCTGTGGAGACTTTATCGTAGTTGAGACCTGTGCCTAAGATGAAATGTCACTGCTTTTGCTGACATTCTGCTAAAGTTTACACAGGAATTGCTGTACTGCTGTCATCATCTTTACAACACAAGAATAACCTAAGTATCCTGGGCTTTAATACCTTTTCCAAGAATACCCTTTGCCATTTAGATTTGGGATATGTGTGCAAAGAGGTGGCACAGTGCCCCCAGGAGCTGGATAGATGTTTCAGTGCACCATAGAAATGTAGAAGCTGTGTTTAATTGCTTTGTGCTTCGTGGGAGCCTTTTGCATTTTGGTTTTGGCAAGTCTATTTTTGTTATGTAAATCTCTGTATCACCAGGTCATATCTTGAGCTCTTGACTACATGCCTATTAGAAGTTCTATACTGTGAAAAGCCTTATATTACATCCAGACTGGGAGAAGTTGTCTCTTGTTTCTAGTACTATACATGTGAAAGTGGTCTTGAAAATGCATTTTTACAGTGCTTGAAAATGCATATAATTCATGGTAACTTCCATTGATTCATTAGAGACCATTTGTTGCTCTCTATTCCTTGGTGATACTTGCCATGGCAGATAGTAATCTAAAGTCACAAGCAATGAATGTCCTTGCCTGTATTTTGCCAGGGAAGAATGGACAAAAGCCATCCAAACAGTAGCAGACAGCCTCAAGAAACAAGAGGAAGAGATGATGGATTTTAGATCTGGCTCTCCAAGTGATAATTCAGGTGCCGAAGAAATGGAAGTTTCTATGACAAAGCCAAAACACAAAGTGGTAAGTGGGCATAGCACAAAAAGCTGCTTAAATGTAGATAAGAAACTGCCATCAAGCTACATCTGTTCCCATAACAGCTACACAGTTGGTTGTAGATGCAGCTTCTGAAGGAAGCGATCGTCTGAGCTTAGTGGGTACCAGGCAGGTCCACCAGAGTTCTGAGTTCAAATTCCTTAATGAATGGCTTTCAAGACCAGCTCATATCTGCATTTCTTTTGCCTACTTTCCTGTGCTAGGGAGCCTGAAATCATAGCTCCTGCTGAACCATGTGACTCTGTAAACTCTTTGCAGGCTGGTGCAAAGGTATTCCAGTGGATTTGCAGGATATTTAGGGTGGGTACAGTGGATTTAATTGCTCTGGATTAAGGGTTTAGGATGACCCACAGCCAGCCTCTGCAGTGTCTGTCCGTAGTGTTCCTTGAGCTTGAGTTTTTGCATCAGGCACAACATCATCTGAATGCACAGGACCAGCTCAGCAATGGCCTTCCATGAAAGGAGTGTGTACCAGAGGAGATCTTTGCCCTCTGGAGCCCTTTTAGGTGTGTCTATCTTCAGCCTCTCTTCACTTCTTTCTATCCCCTTGTGGTCTTCTGTTTGGATTTTTGTTTTCCAAGCGTTCGCACCTGTTCTTGCAAGAAGGAATTGATAGAAACACCCCATGTGAATGCAGTTTCTGTGAATAGTAGCTGGGCACTTTCTTGTGTCCTCATCTCACTGTTGTCGTCCCCACCTACTTCCATAAGTTTGTTTCAGTTTTGGGAAAACTGATGAAGTTTTTCTATGAAAAGGTAGTCATCCACCAGTGTCTTACTGAGTACATGTGTTACCCTTACATTATGTTGGTGCTTTTAGGGCAATGGGGGTGGCCACTTACCTGTCACTCAGAATTAGAGCTGCCATTAGGCTTCTGGGTCCTTGGCTGAACAGATCCTGCCCTTGCTGAGCAGCTCTCTGTAGAAATGCAGTGAGAAATACTCATCAAACGTTGGTCAAATATACATATTCTTCTGAAACAGTGACTGTATGTCCCTGGTATGTTAGGGAGGATAGTTATTGAGGTCTTGGCGTCAACTGTACTGAACACTTATCAGAAAATCTCCTCAGCCAGTTCTAGGGAAGAATATTGAGGAAGTTTGGTGTTGAGGGTGTCTTAAATTTTTTTTCCCCAACAGAGGCTTTGTATTATGTAAGTCTTAGTGTTGCCATGTCGGCAACTACCATTGATCTGACAGTCAGACAGAGTCTATCCTCAGCCTGCAACATGGCTAATCTGTGAGGCAGTTGTTTGTCTGTGGGGTTTGATGGTTTCAATGAATCACAAGAAAGTTGGCCTCCTAGAGAGGTAGGGAACATCAGAGAAAAGGTGTGGGTTTAATCCCTGGCGTGAGAGCAGCGTGTGCCTTTAATGAATGTCTGCACTGACAAAGAGGTCAAAATGTCTGGATTAATAATACTACATTGAGTGTTGCTTGCACAGTTGAGTGTTGTCATGCAAAGGAGCATTCAGTTAATTGAAAGCTTATGGTTTTCCCTAAATAGTTTGATTGATTATCTTTGGGAGTTCACTGGCATTCATTTTTATGGAAGAATCATTTCTGCTCCTGAATTCTACAGAACAAAAGGATTAAAAAAAACATACATGTGCAACATACGCAATGTATTCTCATGTGAATGAGAAATTCTGGTCTGAGAATTCTTGTTAGTTCATGTAATTTCAGTTCTTTTTTATCTGTATCATTAACAGACCATGAATGAATTTGAATACCTTAAACTACTGGGAAAAGGCACTTTTGGAAAGGTCATTTTAGTTAAAGAAAAAGCAACCGGACGGTATTATGCTATGAAAATTCTGAAGAAGGAAGTTATTGTAGCAAAGGTGAGTAGCTGGGAAACTTGGGGATGTGGTTCATCCTTGAAACAGTCTTTGGCAAAGTCATGGGAGGGATTCTTGCGGTGTTTATAAATACTTGCTCTGTTAGTGTTTTAAATGGACCCCTGATCTGGGGAACTACTTTGCTGATTTCCTTGTGCTCGTGTTTCAGGATGAAGTAGCGCACACGCTGACAGAAAACCGTGTTTTACAGAACTCTCGGCATCCGTTCCTAACAGTAAGCATTTCTGCCTCTGCTGAGTGTAACTTGACATCATGGCAAACAAGGCTTTCCCTGTTGTTTTTTTTTTGTTTTTTACTTATATAATGCATCTGAGATCTGTGTTTTTGGAGTGACAGTGTATTTTTGTACCCTTCCATTTTTGGGAAGCACAAATTAAAATATTTTTTCAAGTTTTCTGGTTCTTGCAGAGCAGGTCCTCAGTACCTCTTGAAGATGGTGTTTCAGGGTGTGGTTTGACTTTAAGGGTCACCCATTTAATGACTTGCTGTCTTTGAGAGAAATATCTACTTCCCTTGTCCTCCAAATGCTTGGTCTCCTCATTGTTATTAGAGATTAGTGTGACCCTGCTCTTGTGACAGATAAGTTCAGGAAGATACAGTGGGGGGAAAACCCTTCAGTTGTCTTTGTTGTTTTTTTAAGCTCCCAGAAACAGCTCACGGGGGAATCAAAGCACTATTAATGGCAGCCAAAGGATAGTGGTGGGAGCATGTGGAGTGGGGCAGGGAACAGCAGGACTGTTCTTTATTCACTGCTTTCCTTTTGGGTTGATTTATCTGTAAAATCAAACCATACTCTCAGTTTAGACCTCTGGTGCCAGCAGTCTCTCTATGTTGAGTTCAGATATCCAAGTTCCATCTCAAGATTTTGTTTCTGATACTTATTACAAGTTGTCTCTGAATTGTTTACAACTGCTTAAACCCTCTAAGAGACTGTGTAGGGTCCTGTTTGTTTCCTTTGGCCAGGAACAAGGGCTTAGCTGGAATTTAGACCTGTTAAGTGTGACCTCTGGAAGTAAATATTGGCTGTATTGAGTGTAATCATAAACGTTGACGTGTCTAACCTGGTCCTCCCTTTCTCTGCAAAAATATAACTAATTTAAAAAAATGTCACCCTTAGTAATGAAGACAGTGATACCGCATGTGATATTTTCTCCTTAATGCTTTCATGAATTCAAATACCCAAAATGAGGGCTGTCTTGAGAAGTCAGCTATGAGACTGGGTTTATGCTGGATATTAAGAAAATGTTCTTCATCCAGAGAGTGTTTGGCTCCCCAGAGAAGTGGTCATGGCACCAAGCCTGAGAGAGTTACAGAAGTGTTTGGACAATGCTCTGAGGGACGTGGTGTGATTCCTGGGATTGCACTGTGCAGGACCAGGAGTTGGACTCGATGATCCTTGTGGGTCCCTTCCAACTCAGTATTCTATGATACTACTATGGGTTATGACCAAAAATCTTAAGACTGGCATACAAGTTGATGTTACTCTTGCCATGGGAACACATGACAGGACTATACAAAGGCACCGTGTGATGAGACTATACAAAGGCACCTTGTGACGCTCCATCACACCCTCCATCTGGCCTGTTTCTGAGAACTGCTCACAAATGGGTATCGACAGTGTTGCTCAATCCTCTGGCAGACTGTCAGCAGGGAGCAGTTGCAGGCGGCAGGGCAGAGACCAGGGGACTGGTGTGTGTAAAATGTAAGAAAACCTGTAGCCAGTGTGGTGAAACCTTGTGCTCCAGGGTTTGGTTGTGGCCTCTTGTCTATGAGGTGAAGGTGTGGGAACTTGTGGCCTGAGAAGAAAACTTCACAGCCACTCTTGGTGCATTTTGTGTTGTTGTTAATGAGCCAGGACTCTGTTTCACAGCATTATGGGGGCTGATAGCTTCTGCAAGGGATTGATTTAATGTTTAATTAAGTTTATTTAATGAAATAAGTTGGCAGTGGATCAGTCTTCAGCTGCAACAGGAAAGTGTAGGTATTATGTAAGATGCAGTGACAAAAGGTTTGCTAAAATAGAAAATTGCATGTCTCTTTCTGAAAATATATTAAAAATGCTTTTATAACTGTCACTATGATCTGTCTTCTAAGTCTTGTTTTAAATCTGTTTCAGGCTTTAAAGTATTCCTTTCAGACACATGATCGCTTGTGTTTTGTTATGGAGTATGCTAATGGAGGGGAGGTAAGGAAAATATAATAATATTTAATACTTTAGGATTTTCCTGTACTACTACTAATTCTTCTTGACATTATTTAGCTAAGGTCCACGTTTGCAATTCTAATTAATCCAAGTTGTCCCAGTTAAACAGAGCTGTTCACAGGTTTAACTAATATTAAAAATTAAGACTCTTAACTTTCTCAACTACATTTTTGGAACATAGAGGTTTTAGGTGTAGGTTCCTATTTTGCATGACAGCAATATATTGTAATCTGACATTTAGAAGTTCAAGAAGGCAAGAGTGCTTTCTGGTTTTCTTTCAGACAAGTTTTAACACTTTTTAATGAATATTGTGAGCATGTGTCTCTTAGGAGGGAGAACTAGAAACTGCTAACTACTGTTACAGTCAAGAAGGAAAAGTTGGAATATTAACATTTCTCTAAATATGCATTAAGCTGTAGTTTTAGTATGTAATTGTAGTTCAATCAAAAAGAGTTTTTGTAATTTTCTGAACATAACAAGACTGCAGCACACAAACTGGTTATCAGTGTGCATCTGTGAATATGAGATATAATTGTATAATAATTTAATTTGCGATGCTTTTTGACACATTTGGGAACAGCTGGGTGAGGATGGGAAGGGTAATAGGGTTACTCTTAGGTAATGGCACATTCCATGCAGGATGGCCTGCAAAGTGCAAGGCATAACTCAGAAACATCTAAAGTTAACAAATTATTGTTCCTGCAGTTGTTTTTCCATCTGTCAAGAGAGCGTGTTTTTTCTGAAGACCGAGCTCGATTTTATGGAGCTGAGATTGTTTCAGCACTGGATTACCTGCATTCAGAGAAGAATGTGGTTTATAGAGATTTGAAGGTACATAGAGAAATAATTTTTATGGTCTTTTGGGGGTTGGCTTTTTGTTTGTTGTTAACAAAAGCAAATGAGCCCGAACTATTAAGAAGTGCTTTCCTGATTGAACTTTATCCTAACTGTTGTTGCAGCTGTTGGGCTGGACTTTATAAGATGTGTGTATGCTTTCGTAGTCCAAGAGGCTGTTTAAGGAATTTATCAGGACCCTGGGGCAGTATTACAGAGAACATAAAGGGGTACTGAGCTACTTGGGTTTCATTTTCACTTGCATGCTTATGTTCTGAGAGAAACCTTGCTGGTTCTTCTGCACACCAGAACGCAATCCTGGTCTTATCAGATAGATGCACATTCACGCTGCATGAATGTTGCCCTTCCTTGCACTGTGCTCTCAGCACTATCTTCATAGCTCCTGCTTCCAGTTAAAAAATTGCCTGAGCTTCAAGTTATTTGTTTAGTGAGCATAGAAGGGGAAAAAAACCCCAACCAAACAAGACATCTCAGGGCACACAAACTTGAGAAATTCTTGAGGAAACATTTTCCTTTTTCCTCAGAAAAGTTTTCAGGAGAGTATGAGGGGATACTGCTAGTTTATTTAGGAGCAATCTAGAATGAAGTGGTGTGTAATGTTTTCAGGCTAAGTCAAAGTAATTTTGAGATTTCTGCTGGGATTTTGTCTCCCATATTGCTGTGATTCCTTTGAAAGTTCACTTTATTCATACACAGTGGAAACTGTCATTGTGGCTTTCCCACAATGAGTGGCCCAGGCTAGTATGAATACCATGTGCTGAGTAAATCTATACACTAATTCTCATTTAAAGGATCTCTTTGGAAATGGTTCCTTAGCCTTGTATATGAATTCTGCTTTATTTGCTATTATTTACTGCTACGGATTATTTCATAAAATCACTTGGAGTAAAAGCAGGGATGAAGTTGCATGAGGGGGAGAATACTTAATATATGTTCAAAAGAATTGGTGTTCTGTTGGTGATAATATTGTAGAAGCATAAATGTAACATCTACATTCTGCTGTTCACACGATTGGTTATTCCCAAATTGCTAATTAGTTACCTAATGTTCCCTAAAGAACTAAGGAAAGTGTTACAAGTGTATATTTATATTATACATGCTTTGGCAGCTACTGTGATTCTGCCCCCAGTGAGAATGAGATTGAAAACTGATCTGCAGAAATTCATGTCTTTCATTGTCCTTCTCAGGAGCAATGTATGTTACACGTAATCATGTCTTTAATTTGGATTTTCTTCCCAGTTGGAAAATCTTATGTTGGATAAAGATGGACACATAAAAATAACAGACTTTGGACTTTGTAAAGAAGGCATCAAGGATGGAGCGACAATGAAGACTTTCTGTGGCACTCCAGAGTATCTTGCACCAGAGGTATGTTTATGTTGGTCATTGTGTTAAATTATCTTCTTATATACTGTCCATGATAGCAGGAAGAATACAGAATAATTCCTGTGCCATGTTCATGCATTAACTGCTGTTCTGTAATGACACATACTGAGTCTCTGTGACTGGGATGTATCTTTAGTATAATGATATGTGGTAACTTTTTGGCAGGGTAGTATCTTCCATCCACTTCAGAGAATATTTACATCTTACTGGAACAGTGCTTGTTTCTTGTATCAGATTGGTAATTAAAAAAAATAATTACAAATATTACATAATAACCTACTTGTTTTCCAGCATGTTACATGTTGTCGTATTTGAAAGCTGTCAGCAGGACTTTGCTTAAGAAATAAAAGTATTGACCAGGTTTTTTTCAGGACAGTTAAAGGTGACACATTTTCAAAAAAAGGACAGACCAAGCTTTTTCTGCAGTATTTAGCATGGTATGCATTAAAAGTGCCAACTGTTTTATAACTATAAAAGCACGAGATATTTCTCAATGTTAATTTGAATATTCCAATTTCAGAGGAAATAAATCCAGGCAGGGAATCTCAGTCCTGAAATGGTATGTCTTAGGGATTTTTTTTGGTGCAATTTTTTTTTTTTTTTTTTTTGTAAAGTGTAAAATGCAAATGTGTTCTTGCAGCTTTCCTCCTGGAAACGCTCCGAGAGTTGTGCAACACAGGTGGTGTTATAGCTGTGAGTGAGTTACGGGCAGATCAAAAGTGAGGTGGCGTTATAGGGGATACATGTACACACAGTGTTTCACAGGCAGATGCTGGTTTCTCTGCCCACGCTCTGAGCTGTCTGGAAGACTCCCTGTGTTACTGGGGCATGGAGCTCGAGGCACAAGGGCTACTTCCCTTGCAATGGGGGCTTTGCTGCCCGTTGCGTTTAGGTTTCCATCCAGCTCAGAGCACTGGCAGAAGCCAGTCTTGGGCTGCCGACAGGTTATATATTCTTGGCACAGCCAGGATGTAGCCTTCCCTGAGCTGGGAAGCTTGGGCATTTCAAACCTGCCTCGAGTTGAGGTATACAGAAGTACAGAGCATGGAAAACCAGAGTGGAGGAGGAATATTTCTGCTGAGAGCTGGTGTCTCTGCTGATCAGCACTTTTGTGCTCTCTGCTTGCATAGTGGTGGCAGTGCGCTCTTGGGGTTTGTTTGGATTTTGGTGTTTTGTTGTTTTTTTTTTTCAAATCCCAGCTGCTTTCAAGGGCCTCCAGTCTCTTCGTAATAAGGAAGAATGTGGGCACCTGTCGAAGTAGCTTGCAGCAAGGAGGTGGAGCCAATCTCGTGGTAACTGCCAGCTTTTCCATGGATCACCAGAAGTCTTCAATGAATCTAAATGGGGGTCCATGCACCACAATTTGAGATTTACTGATGCAGAGAGTAATTAGCAGCATGATGCAGTGTTTATTATTCATAAACATGCCTTTTATTTCAGCTTCCCTCTAAAAATCAATTGCTGAACTTCAGTTTCTCATCAAGGATTTTTTGAGGAGGCTAAAAATAATTACTGTTTTGGTTTTGCATTTTCCTAACTTGGAATGTGGGAATTCCCTGTGCAGACATTGTGTTGTTCTTTCTCTTATTTGTTATTATTTTTCTTTTTAATATTTATGATGAGTTGGTTCATCCAAAAACCCTGAAGGAGAAATCCTTTTGATTAATCCGGTTCTCTCCCTTACTTGAAAATGCCATCTGTGAGTTGGAGTGTTAAATTCTGGAGACCTTTGTCATCTGGTTGATAGCATGCAAAAATCTGGGAATAGTACACAAGCAATATTCCATGCGTTTAAGGTCAGACATCCTTAAAAGCAGGGGTCTCAATCCTCTTGTCTGCATTTGTAACTCGAGTCCAGCACAGCGGCCTGTCTGTACAGTTGTTGCATCGTTGTTTTTAGGTTCATACTGGAATCTCATGCATGGATGACAGTGACTGAACCATGTCAACTTTGATGTGTCAGATGCATCAATGGCTGTGATGTTTACAGCTGTTCTGCCTTCTCTTTCAAATTCTATCTCACAACAGTCCAGAGCTGCTCGTTAGGAAATGATGATCCTTTAATTTAAGTGAAATGACCTTGTTACTTCACTGCTCCCCAGCTATCCACTGTGTTGCAATAAATCATGGATGAGGGCAGTATCTTTTTTTGTTACAGTGTATTTTTGATACTAACACCATTGCCGTCTTTTATGCAATCACTAGTATGAGAGTCTGCTCATTGGAATAAAGAACTTTGAAGAAATAAGCATTTTATATCCTGTTTAGAATTAATGGAGGTGAAGGAAAGCGTTGCAGTTAGTAATCTAGCTTATACTATAGTGTATTAATACACTTATTAAAGTAACACTTGAAGTGCTTATTGCATTTCGAAAGTACCTGTGACATTTATTACACGCACAACAAAGGCCTTTGTGGTTTTCTTTTTCTTTCAATCTCTCCTATTGCATCTCTTGCCGCAGTTTAAAAAATAAAAATAAAAATTGGAGGCCCTGTGACTATTTTATTTTAGGCAAGCTCAGTGCAGGGGGGTGCGAACAGGAAGCGCTTATTGAATGGGGTGACTCGGAGAGTGGTAACTGCATTGTCACACAATATCTCCTGTGAGCTGAAGGGCTGTGATGCCTCGGGAAGGACAGGGCCGGCTCCTGGAATCCTGTCCGGCCGGCAGCTGTGTCGGCCGTATACATATACGGGGCAGCTGCACAGCCAGCTGTCGTTTGGTGTGAATCATACGGCCGGGGATGCTGTAAATAGACCGACGTGGGGTAATCTAATACCTGGCAGCCTTTTGATTTTTTCTGCAGGCCCTTACCCTCGTTCAGCTAATTAAGGGGAATAATTAGTGAATACAGAGGCAGAGTGCAAACAGTTGTTACATGAAGTGTCTCCATGCTTCTTTTTTCTGTGCAAAACCTTTATCAAGATTCATAAGAGGTTCAGATCTTACATTTGTAAACTTGTGTCAACTTTGGCTCTTTCACCTTTTTAATTCTGAGGGTAAAGTGTTCTGAATCACAGGAATGTAAATCTCACACAGACATCATACAGCAAAAAAACACAGTGGTGGTGCAGTTGTGGTTTGTGCTCTTAGCAAGAGTAAGCAGCTCAGTGCAGACCCGTGAAAGGAGTAAAGATGACAACTAAAACCTGAGGGCAGGATCTGGAACATGAGACTGTTGGTGTCAGCTACAGACAACTGCATAGGAGACACAAAGTCTAGAGAAATCCTCACAGCATCTACGGCACAGGCCACAAAACTCTCCCTGCTTCCTTCAGCAACCCACTGTGCAGAAGATCAGAAATGCACTAAGGAAGGGCTCTTCACAGCGAGTGGGAGGTGTGGAGGGCACTGCTGGGGTCCTGAGTCTCTGCAGCAGCCACAGTTTTGTTAGATAGAAGTGCCCAGGGGAGAAGAAGAGTGAACTCTGCTGGGGGGCTCCTTTTGCTGTGAGACCTGGCAGAAGTCCACCCCACTGACAATTCCTGGGTTTGGAGCCCTCTAAGCAGAGGCAGGAGTGCCTCTAGACGGGGGCAAAGTGGTGGAGAGGAAACATTTCCAGACAATTTGGCTGCCGTTTTACAGCCTTGCAGCTGGTCAGATGTTAGGAGTGGTGTTCTGTCTCTTAATGTTTAATGTAGAGTAGTCACTGAGTATTTGTGTGTGGTCTTTTAGGATGTGCAGAACCACCCTTGGGGGTGTGCAGGCTGATGTGAAGATGGTGGATGTGTTTGGCTTGTTACTTGTGAAGCAGCTGATTGATGGTCTTTTCTCCCTGTACTGGCTCCTTGGTAGTTTGGGGTTTCTCTAAAAATTTGGATCCTTTTTGGAACAGTTTGTGATGAATAAGTGAGAGTTTAACATCTGGCTCTGTAATGTGAGAACTCCTCTTGGCCTTTAGACTTTCAAAGGTTATGCTTATCATGACCATAATGTGAGGAAGCGGGGGAAGAAGAAAAGGAGGCAGCTATTATGTACCTGCTGCCTCCTCTGCTCACCTAGGATGGTAAGCATGGATGCCAGTTCTTTTCACATGGATAATTTGTAAGTACTCTGCTGGTAGATTTAGCTGTTGTCATGAAAGATGGACTTGCTGAGGGTATATTTTGCTTCTCAAAGTCTGTGCTCCTGCCTGGTTTGGGAATTTCTTCTAAAGCCTTTTCTTTGCCTTCTGCAGGTTCTGGAAGATAATGACTACGGTCGTGCAGTGGACTGGTGGGGTTTGGGAGTTGTGATGTATGAAATGATGTGTGGCCGACTCCCTTTCTACAATCAGGACCACGAAAAGCTCTTTGAACTCATCCTTATGGAGGAGATCAGATTTCCACGCACATTGTCACCTGAAGCAAAATCTCTCTTGTCAGGTTTGCTGAAGAAAGATCCTAAGCAAAGGTGAGACTGTGGCTTAATAGTTGTTCTTTTAAGTACTTGTGCCCTCAGAAATACCAAAAAAACACAGAAAAATTCTGCTACAGGCTTCACAAGGAAGTTAATAATTGTGCTATGTAGAGGTGTGTGTATGAAAGGGAACTGTCTTTGAGACAGGTGACTTCGGAGTGACTATTTTATGTTCCCATGTGAAATAACCTTATCACCATAACTGCAAAATTATACTGCACAAAGGGCTATTGCATCCGTGCATGCCAAATGATTTTCTTTATTTAAAAATTGAGGAAGGTATTTCAGACAAAATTGTAGTTTTATTCCTAACCCATTCATAGCGATCATCCAACAAGATGCAGAAAGTGGATCTTCTCATTTATTTTTAACTTTTGACATGAGCTGACACCACAAATAGCAACATGAAGGAGCTTGGGTGCTGAACTTCAGAGTAGGATGGCTGCCATTCAGCAGAACACTAGCTTGGGAAAAAAGGAAGTTAACCCTGCCATGGGTCATAACGAATCCAGTGGCTGCTGTGGGTTATAAGCTGCTCTGCACTAAATATTTTAACCTTCTGTCCCAGTTGAGACTTCTGTCCTCTTTCTAAATTTTTTGTTTAAATCTCTGCCAGTCATTAAGCATCCTGCTGTGGACAGTAGGTGGTGGTGTTTGTACCAGGTTTGTGGTAGAGTTTAAACCATGCTCAGTCAACTTTTCTTATTTCATCCTTTTGTTTTTGTTTGGTTGGGTTTTTTTTAATTGCTGTATTATTTAAAAAATAACCCATGATTTAAAAACAGAAAAAAGGAAACCCAAACCAAACCAAAAGCCCCATAGCCACTAATGGCTAACATACAGAAAAAACAACTAGATCTAAAAAGGATGTTGACCTTTGTACAAAGATAAACATCAATGTAGAAACCTGCCATCTTGTCAACCCAGACATTTTTAAAACAAATAATATTGTGACTCTGCCCCTGATCTCCTGTCCTGAACCTTCCACTGTAAATGGGCCCCAAATAGGAAACCTTTCATGTGAGGTGTAAGCAGAGTATTCCGGTTTGCTTCCTGGTGTTTGTTTAGTCTCTGTGCATGTGTGTGCACATAGCAGGGAAATGGGTTTTGCCAGTACATGGATACTTGCAGCAAGGATTTCTGTCATCACTGTAGGCTATTTCCATCGCTATTTTTGATAGAAAATCCTGTTGGGAGGTCTTGTAATACAAATCCATGATTTATACTGCTGGAAGGTTCAACTTAGCAGTGACATGGGGAATGGGGCACAGTTGCAGCCAGGAACGTGGCCAGCCTTGTACAAGGTGGCAACAGCTGCACCCCCTCCTGAACCCGGCCCCTGTGAGGGGACCTCCAGGAGAAGGTTGTGTAATTGATGAGCAGCCCCCCAGGCACTGTGCTCTGCGAGCCTGGCTGCAGCCCCTGCCAACAGGATTCCTGTCCAGTAGAGTGCTGGGTTAAATGCAATTGTGACCCTTTTGTAGCTTATTCAGGTGGGGCCTTTCAATCACTGGAAACACAAGCAGCATCTGCTGCAATTTGTTCTTAAAGGAGCATCTCTGATGAACCAAAATGCAATTTGTTTACAAACAAAGAACGCCCACTCATTTCTAATTACGAGATTTTCCCAATGCCAATAATTGCTCCACAGTATGCTCACTTTATACAAATAGCTACTTCTTCACATGTATCTTCTGTAGGCTTGGAAGCAGCGCTGCTCTGATCTGTTGGACAGATGATTTTCATACTGCTGATAGAAAGAACTGTTGACTAGACAAGCCTGCACACATGCCTTATTGTAATTATGCCTGGTTGCACTGGTGCTTCCCAAGCTTTTTGGATCATGAACTATCTTAAATACTGGTTTGTCACTAGTCACTGTTTGCACAACTTTATAACGGAAGTTGTAATTCCGCAAATGCCTTGCACTTTGTGGTGTTTCAGGGAGCATGGAGAACTGAACTGGAAGCACTAGGGGTTCCTGCATCCTGCCCTTGTAGTGTTACCTTCTCTTTTCTGGGTGGTCTGTGCTGGGGTGGGTGCCTGGCATACTCAGTGATTGACTCATAGTGAGCTCATGGAATCATATTGACAAAAAACAGCCAGAGAGCTATGAAAATACATTCACTGAAAAGTTAAATAATGTGCAATAGTCTGGTTGACATTGGCCCCTTGACGGTGCTCTGGGAAGCCACTGTGTAACTCAGCAGAAGTCCCCTCTTTTGTGAAGCCCAGGGGTGGACAGAAGTTGGTATCATTGTAATGTTGTCTGTAGCAGACAACAGAACTGGCAGCATTTAATAACTGTTGATGAACTTCGTAGTGGGATGGAGGAGATAACCAAAATAATGAGAAAATGAAACTGGGAGATGTTGTCACTTCACGTAAAATCATCATAAACTCCTCCCCCCAAAACAGGAAAGGTTGATAAAATAAAGCTCACTGATGAGAGTAGTTTAAGTTAAATATCCAGGATCTCAGGAACTGTGATCTGTGTCAGTGAATTAAATCTTTAAAATGATCTGTTGTACCTGAGCTGGGTACACAGAAGCACAGTTAACACTCTGCTCTCAGTAATACTGTATCAAACTCACAGACATACGGGAAAAATGTGAAGAACAGTGATTTGCATTCTGCTTTTAATCATGGCCGTTTTCTAAATTTGGTCGCAGGGAAGTTCATTTTGTAAGAGAAAAGGAATTTTGAAGTTTCCTATGGGATTGATAGAATTTTATTAATCTTGTAATGTGAGCCCTAATTTTCCTAAGAAGGAAAAAATCTAGTCTCTAAATGTTTCCTGTTAATATGACCTGAAACTCTGCTTTGCTGCTTTGTGACATGGATCAAAAGAAAGGAGGTAATCAGAGCATTTTTTCACACATAAAGCAACAAAGTTTTTAATTTTTATTATTCTTCCTCTGGCTGTGGAGACTGCAGCCTGTGAAAGAGGGCAAGGATCAGAGCGCTCCATGTAAACGGGCTGAGTTTGGGTGGGTGGGTTTGTAATCAGCAACACCTCACAAGCTCTGAATCTTGTAGCGTTTTTAACTGGAGAGAACTTCAGGATGGTTTAAGCTACATGCCTTTAGTGCTCCCTGTCATAGATCAGGGTTGCTCAGCCTCTCTCACATGGGATTTGTTCACCTGCTTCTGTCTTCTGTGGTGCTGTTGGCCCTTGCGATTCAGGAAGAATGAGAGGGAGGAGGTGCAGCATTTCACAAACACCTGTTCAAAGATTTAATGACTGGAGTTGGAAGAGTTAGAGATGGCACTCATGGGGATTGCAGGGGCCTGGAGGTGGTCCCAGCTAAGCTGTTGGCCAGCAGGATATAACCTTGCATAGCTGGTCCTCTTGGGCAGCACACTTTGATGCCCTGTGAACGTGCAGGGTTTTGAAACGACACATGACAAATGTCTTGTGTTTATTCTACAATGTGCCTTGAGTGTCTCTGGGCAGCTCCAGTGTCCTGTGTGTCAGTTCAACTGCAAAATGCTCATCAAGTCTTTGTGTTTCACCAGGTGCTTTGAGACAGACTGAGATTTGGCTGGTGTGTATGATAATTTTAGCCTAACTCAGTTCTGTCCAAAACAATTTGGACAAACTCAAACAGTTCACCCACAGAGATCTAAATTGAAGCCGAGAAAAAAAAATAAAAAGCAAATTTAAAGAGATTTTTCTCCCAGCTTGCTAGAAACCTGTACTTTAGAGACTTCCCAAGCTTCAGCATCCTCAAACATGACTCCTTTTGATTACTAATATTGGGGAGTGAGGAGTTTTTCAGTGTTTCTGGATCTACAGAGTTTGTGTCACATGCATATAGTTAATGAAGAAGTGGAGAAGTAAGGTTCACCACAGAGCTGAGAGTTAGCTGCATTAGGCTTTCCAAAAGTCTTAATCTCTAAGCAGGAAAGCCTCAAAAGACTTTATGTCCAAGGCTTTGGGAAGAATGTGGTCTTTTCCTTCCGAATCTGGAGTCATCAAATCATGCTGTTTCCAAAGCCAGCCAGAGCTTCTCTGTGCTGATAGTGCCAGTCATAGGAAAGTGATGTGGATGCAGTTCCCAAATCCTTGCCTGTGGCTATTAGAGGCCTCTGAAGGTAAGGGCCATAGTTAAATATTAGTTTCCACCTTGACTGTATCAGAGAAGTAGAAATACATGTCTGTGGGCTCAGAGCTGGTGAGCACCAGTAGCTTTTCCTGAGCTGATTTTCTTGAGCCTGGTGGTGGGTACGTTTGTGCTGTTATGGAACCAGGTTTGGGGGCTGGGGTGACTCAGACAAATCATGTGAAGACGGGATGACAACAGAAGTGGTGCCTAAAACTGTGTCTGTCTTCTCAGATGAGGGTAGTGCACGTGCAGGACTGTAAACAACAGATATCTGTCACCTCCAAGTATAACAGTCTCTTCAGATGGGGATTTGCCCACAGTCAGAATCTGTATTGTGGCTCCTAATACAGTGAAGCACGAGCTCATGGATGGGATTGTTGGGCAGGGCAGAGCGGAGGTGGTTGCTCCCACTTTCCTGTGTTGCAGCCTGGCTGTCCTTACTGTAGGAACTGTAGAAATGTCTAAACTGTAAAACTAGAAGCTTATGTGTTTCTTCTTACAGAGCTGGGAATGGGCCTGGGTGCTGAACACTGTTAACTTTTACATGGACAACTGTTTTTTTTTTAAATGGACAATAATTTTCATGTGATCCACTAATTGCAATCTTCTGGCTGGTGTTAATAGTGTCACTGTTGACTGTGTGTTTATACAGTATGTTTGTATACATATATTAAAAAAATATAACACATAAATTTTTAAAATTGTTTCTTTATGGTGTGGAGTGATGGCTGATTGCCCTGGATTTGTGGAGCACAGATATTTGTCATTAAATGGTTAGTGGAACTTTGAAAGCAATACACAGTTTCATAGAAGTTAAAAATGTGAAAATTGTTTCAGTTTAATATTGATTTTGCACTTTATTAATTTTTGCTTTTGGATTTAACTAAAATATAGAAAAAAGTCAGAAGTTGAATGAATAATCAGAGTTGTTTGGCAGGTATTTCTTAAGGAGACCGATTTAGACAGAAGTTTAAGTTTTGAGGACTTCTGGTTTGTTTGGGGTTTTTTGGCCTCTACACTTGCTGTTTTATTTCTTTGTACACTGTAAATTTCCATAGCTCTTGCTTTTGAGTCCTGTGTTCACTGGGTTTGGTTCTGTCTGAAGACTTAAAGGCACAGAATGTGTCTTTTATTGTACAGGAATCTCTTCAAAGCTCTTAGTTTCTGCTGTATTTTTCTTTATTTATTGCATGTCCCCATGAAAGACAAACCTGCTCTTTCCATTCTCATTGGTGCTTAAGCATGATTTTTGTATTAGTTGCCTATTCAGTTTTGTTCTCCTTGAGAGGGTCCTTTCATAATAATTCTGGAAAACAAAGTGTATTTTGGAATAAGTGCATGTCCAAAAGAGGAGGTTTCTATTGTTTCCCCTTTCACTTTGACTGGATTTGTATACATTTTTAAAAGGTAAGTAGAGCATCTGGAGTTTTTCTTGGCATTTCCCAGAGTATGTGTTTGCCCTTCATGGAACAAAGGCTCGTATTAGATAATATATTCTGCAAAGCACTCGTACATGGCTGCAGCCAGCCAGCCTTCCTGCCTGCTTCTGCAAAACACCATTGAGGTGCTTCTTAGCTCACAGTCACTCCTGAACTTCTGTGCAGTGTGTTGACATCTGTGGATAAAGAGAATTGACTCCACCCTCTCCATCGGCCGTCATCATCTGTGCTGGGGAAGCAACAAGGAGTCTGGTAGAGACTTGGCAAAGCTGCTGGACCTGGAGGGAACCAGCCGAGAGTTGATTACTCACCGAGTTTGTTTCTGTTCCTAGGCTGCCCTGGAGCTGGCTCTGTTCCAGGCTGCTCTGCAGCTGTAGAACATGCTACCAGGCAGATGGGAGAGCCATTGTCCAGCTTGGTTTGGCCTCTGGAGCTCTAGGGTGAACTTAAGTTGGTCTTGAGCTTACCTAGGGAAGGAGAGAGTCACCCAACACTTTGCTACTGGAGGACTGGAGAGCTGTTCCACTGCACATTTCCTGGAGGAATGTGAAGGAGCAAACCCTTTAGGTTGCTGTGCCACTGAATGGAGAAGGGCCAGGAAGCAAGCATGGACTTTGCACTGCCAGGCATCTCTGCTGCTTGGTGTTTCTGGTACAGCTGTGGCCTCTGCCACTGGGCCTTCTCTGAAGATGTTGCTTGGGCACAGCTGAGGGGGTTGCATGCACCAGGATCCATTCCCAGTCAGAACTGTGAACAAAGTGTCACTGTATTTGACTTTTCCTTGCTAAACTGTCATCCAGTGCTGTCCAAATAGCATTGTGCCTTCATGCTGCATCCCAGAGTGGGCAGTCTCAAGCTGTAAATATACCACTTTAGCACAGCCTTCATATTATCTATGATATTTTGAAGTATTTTGAACCAAACCCCTCCCCTCTATCCGCAGATAATCATGTATTAGGGCCAAGTGTTAACTGCATGTGGCCCAGAGACACGCAGGGCCAAGTGCTCTACAGCATGAATGAGGCCTGACTGGGAATCTTGGCTTCAGGCTCAGAGAACAGGCCTTGCCCCTGTCTTCTGTAGCGGTGTAGCTCTAGCCTTGGCCATGTAGAGTCAAGCTCTTAAAACAGGGGTAATACCTCAGTTTGCCCATGGCACCAGGCTTTGGAGAACAGGCAGGTCCTGGAGGTCAGCCTGGGTGAACAGGGTAACACCTCTTGTTCTTGAAATCCTGAGTGCTGTCTTAACCTTGTTACCTGAAAGAGTCTCCTGCTGCTTACCCAGTATGTTTTGCTTTCTTGGTGCCTGCCTTTGCTTGCAGATGTGGCTCAGTCTTCTAGAGAACATTTTAACCTCCACAGCAAAATTTAAGCATCTGTTAGCTCAAGACTGCAACTAAACTGATTGCATCTATAAGCTGTGTGGACAGTTTTATTTCGGAATAGAAGTGCTTTATCTTGATATACCTCAAGTCAATAAAACACCCTGTGTGCTTTCCTGAAGCCAGGGAGGAGGAAAGATTTGCATACGACGTGATATTATCACTGCAGTTGTCAACTGTTTTCTTTAATGGAAATTTAAATCAGGTTGCATAAATCAGGTTGCCTTAAAAAGCCTTGTCTCTCTTTCACTTCAAAATCAAATTTGGTTTTACTGCTGGCATCACTCTGCTCTAGAAAATTGTAGGGGATTGTCACTTTTTAGTGTAGAGAGAAGGGTGTGTGGCTCAAACCTTTTACTTGTAGGATCTGCTGTGGTTCCCAGGACAACATCTTTCCTGAAGGGCAGGTCTTTTGAATTGTGATCATTATTTTTTTTTCGTTTGCTTGTCTAAGAGAGACCTTTATTCTAATTCTGTTTGTTAGCATATTTTTTAAATCTCTTAATGGAACTGTGTTGAAGCCTAAAATAAACCTTGCACAAAAAACCAAATATGTAGCAAATGCTAGAACTGCTCCTGAATGTATTATATAAACTCGTAATTTCTTCACTACCCTATAATAAAAATTGCATGAGGAAAATAACTGTAGTCAAACATTTAATTACTTATTTTGCCTCCTACAGGTTAGGTGGTGGTCCTGATGATGCCAAGGAGATTATGCAGCACAAATTCTTTGCTGGCATTGTTTGGCAAGATGTATACGAGAAAAAGGTATTTATACAACTGTTCACCCAAGGTGAACTGTAGCTGTAATATACTGAATGTTTCAAGTTTTGTTACCCTCTGTAAAGTACACAGAAACACTCCACAGAAAAGGTCTGCAGTTTGTTTTTTTTTTACAAGGCTAAATTGCTTTATGTTTCTTAAAATACTGTAACCGGATTACTTCTGAATTTTTATTTTGCAGTGATAGGAGTATCTCTCAATGAAACACTTGGGTTTTTGGCTGAATAAATAATGTGTAATTGAAATTGCTTCCAAATTTGGACAGTATTTTAGGCTTTTAAGATGGCTTTTCTTGTGAATTCTTGTTGCCATTTCTTCTTGCTAACTGGTGTATCCCTTATGAGACTAGGGATTATTGCTGGTTCCAGAGCATCTGAAGCAAAAACTCCTAGAAGCAGTAGTGGATGATGAGCTGTTTTTTCCTATTGCATTTTTCCTGCCTTTTCAGTCTAATTTTAGCATTCAGGACAAGTGCAGACAAGCATAGGCTTTTGCATCAATCCAAACTTAATATTACTTTGTGTATGTGAGAAAGAGTTGATGGGAAGTGTCTGCAGTTCATACTGTATCTTACTGGTTTTCCATCACACCCACTGAGTCTGTAGGCTTTCCAGTGGGAAACACTGAAGTCTAAGAGCCCATAGGAGTCTGTTTCATCGATTACCTGTGCCTCACTGCCCCTTTGTTTTCACATAACTATTTCACTCCTCCAAGATGTCCTGCTTTGTGCTCTCAAGGTGATCTGCTATTGTCCTCTCCCATTTCATTCTCACCAGCCACATTTTCATAGCACTTATGTGAAATGCAGCCAACTAAAATGTGGGTCTGGTGATCCAGTGTACCACACTGCTTGTGCCACATGATCTCACTCAATCCCTGCCTTTCCCAATTTCTCTCCTTCCCCCAGTAGTCCCTTGTGGTATTAGATCTCATTTGATCTCAAAATACAGTTTAGTTCTCCCTCCTTTTGGTGGGAACAGGTAAGAAATTTATCAGAAACTGAACTCCTGTACTGTAGTAGGAGAATTGTCCAGTTCCTGTATACAACTACACAGAGTCCTTTGTTTCCTTCCCTTCTTTCACTTCCTCACAGATCTGTGTGGTTAAAGGGAACTGAAAAATCATAAAATAAGTTTTTGTGCCTTGAAAGTGTAGATAAGAGTTTAGACCTCTGCCCTTTCAAAGCATCCTGTGAGGGAGCGCTTCATGTGGTCATGAGGGCAGGAGGGAGTCGTGTGGAGTTTATTCAGTATAATATAAAAAGTGGATCTGAATTCCTGTTCTAAACAGGAAGTTGTCCCCGTTTTCACCCAGCTGACAAGCTGAATACTTGAGGTTTTGCAATTTTTATGCAGTTTAAGGTAAAAAGCTGATAATGGGGCTCAGATGTCTTGAGTGGAGTTGTTATTTGATGGTAGTTCTGGTTCCCTGAATGGAAGAGAAATCACACAAGCTGGGGGCAATTTATTTATCCATAGGCCTGAGAAAGCCTTCAGAGGTTGTCCCATAGTAGTACTGATTCAGATTGTTCTGGAAACAACCAGGAAATTCCAGATGTTCACATCCTTTAGAGAAAACTCTGTGCTAATTGAGACTAGTCCTGCAGTTATGCTATCCAAGGAGCCTAGATCCTTGTTTTGCTCATGTCCTGTTAGTGACTGCATCTGAAGTAGGCATGCTGTGTAAGTGGAGAGATTCCAAAAAGCCTGTGAGTAATTGCTGCCTACATTCTGGGTGGTCCAAAGAGGATCTTGCAGCATTTACCTGAAGTGCAGTTTCATGGATAAAAGCTGGATTTTGTCAGCTGCTGAGAGGTGTTTGTGTGCTAAGCTTGGTTACCCACCATCTCCAGTAATGCTGAATATGTGCATGAATATGGGCTTGGGTAATCGAGAACACTTGCTTTGTAATTAAGCTGTTTGGAAACATAGCTTTGCTTTGAATTATAAGGAGTTTTGAATAACTGGGGTTGTCCCCAGAATTTAAAATGTTCATCAGACTCTCCTGGAAGAGTGCTGTCTGTCTCTGGTGCAAAGAAAAGTGCTATTTAATTTGCAGTATTTCACCCACCAACAAACAAAACATATGCAATGAGATTTTAATCACATATATTTTTTTTTCTGGTCCTTTTTGTCTCTTAAACTAGCATAAGCTTGCTGGTGTCACGCTGGTCTGCAGCCGTGGGAGGCTACAGGTGGCACCTCTCTGCCAGTTGAACTGCAGAGTTATTGCAGTGACAGCTTTTCAGTAAAGCGACATATTTGCTTGGTAAAGCCAGCGCTGGAGCTTTCTGCGGCTTCCCCTCTGTTTCCAGCTTAACGTTCAGAATTTGACAGCTAGGGGAAAAAAAATGTCTTGTGGGTGCATCATAATCTGTCTCAAATTGCTTTTAACAGATACTAAAATAAAAAGGAAAATGATACAGGCAGTGCTAGCCCATTCCACATGTGTTCTGACTTGGGATTGCTGCTGTGAGTCGTTCCGATGTGCATAGTTCAGGTGTCTGCTGCAGTGCCCAAGTCCTAAATCACTCTGTGCTGTGCACAGCAAGCAGAGCAACTGGGGGCATTGCTAGTGCCAAAACCACCATTAGCTTAAAAGGACAGATAAAGCTTCACACACGTGTGCATGCACAGCCTGTCAAAAAGAAACCCAGCTTTGCTTTAAGGAGTAGGCAGAAACTGCTATAAGGAGAGAAAGAATCCTCAGCAGGGGTTTTACATGTAATATGTTGGTGTGATTTGATTGAGAAGTGTTATTAACATTATAATGTGAAGCATTCCCTCTTCAGTAGCTTCAAGGGAACTGTAAGGCTTAGAGTGACTCCTGACTTTGGGATATCCTGTTTCCTTTTCCTTTTTAAATGCAGAACATAAAGACCACTTCTAAAGATGATGAATATATACTGTAATTGCACTATCTTATTAATAAACAGTCTCTAATGTCCCTTAGTTTTTAAAGATTGATTTTAAACAGTAAATGTTTCTTTGTATTTGGAAATACTACTCTATATAGAGATTACATTTCTTAATGTCTTTATATTGAAAATTAAGGTGTCTCATTGGATTGCTGTTTGTAAGGCAGGACAACACACTGTCAGGTGCTCTCAGAACAGATCAGAAAGATGATCCTGGCAATAGGGAGCTTCAAACTAGTGCTTTTCTCATTTACCAACTGGACAAGCAAATGATTCTTCACATCCTAGCAGGAGGAGAAGTTGGGGCTGGGGAAGAGGTGTTTTGTACGTTCGAGATTTGCTGATGTTTTCTAGGCAGTGATTTCTGTCGGTGTCGTTCTTATTTGTGCAAGCACAGAAGTGCAAGCCTTGGGGTCACTGCATAATTCCAGTTGGAGCAACTTGCCATTCACCTTGATAAACCTTTCCCTGCAGTTTCAGATTGGAAGCCATATACTTCCTCAATCACGCTCCTAAATTGTTGCCTGGTGTGGCTCTGTGCTATTAAAAGATGGCCACATGTAACCCCAGTGGTGGGCGAGCAGGAGCCCAGCTCCGAGCGCTGTTCCATGTCCTCTGTGGGAGGGCTGAGAAGGGTGTTTACATTCTGGTTCTGCTGCACTGTGCAGTGGTGAGGTGAGCAAGGTCTGAATCCCAGCTCTGTTGCCCTCCAAAGTTGTCTGTGTTCCAGCTCTGTGCATCTGCATGCAGCCAGCTCTGCCATCCCGCTTCCCAGGCGCGCTCCTCCTCCAGCCCCAGTCAAGCAGCTCTGCTCCATCTGGAGCTGCTCTTGCCAGAGCTTGCCTAGGTACACATGGATGATTTCCAGCCTGTCTGCCCAAGCGAGTCTCAAGAATAAACCCCCAAATAGTGCCACTCCTGGTGTAACAAGAGGAGGATGTTCACTGCTAACTGAGCTTAGGTTTTTGTAAGCCCTCCAGTTTTTCGAAGTTCTGAGTTGACAACAAACTGCTTTTGGGGACCAGGAGTATAAAAGCTTAATGTTGCTGCTGCCTTAACCTTAATTCTTCCAGGTTGGTCAGACCTCCAGCACATTTCCAGTCAGAGCTGCATGGACATAGTATCTCTGTAGCTGAAATTTTGTGGTCAGTGTTACAACCCTTGTGGTGATACACAGGCTCAGCTGATCAATTTGGTATGGCTGAGCATCTTTCTTATGCATTTGCATCCTACTTAAGCATAAACCTGACGAGATGCAGTTGGCACTTTCCATATAATTAGGTGGGCAACTAGTACATACTACTATTTTTAAACATTTGTAAGTATGTTAGTACTTGAAGAAATTTTAGGATTCTTTATGAAATTCTAGTGCTTCTTTGTGAAAATTTAGTGCTTCTTAGGACTGAAATGAGTGAAATTTTAGTGCTTCTTTGTGCTGTTAAATCCTGGAGAAAAACATACCTTAAATGCCCGATAAATAGGAAGTGCACACCTAAATAAGTATTTTTTTACTATATATGCTTCCTTCTTTGTGTACTAGTGTTTTATAGACATTTTAGGAATGTTAGAAAAGGCACTGTAGCTTATAACTATGTCAAATCCTACTTTTTTCAAACAGCACTGTAAGAACCTGTAAATGAACACTATTTTTTTTTTTCTTTTCATAGCTTGTACCTCTGTTCAAGCCACAAGTTACATCTGAAACAGATACAAGATACTTTGATGAAGAATTTACAGCACAGATGATAACAATCACTCCTCCTGACCAAGGTAGTGTTTTCTCAAATGTTTCCCACTGTGTTCTCCAGACCACCAGAAATAATTTGCTATGGTGGTACCAGGTCTCTTCAGACCCATGTGAAAGAGCATCAGTTTAAACTTGCTGGTTTTCCGTATGTACTTGACCAAGAAGTTGGTAAATTGATGTTAAACTTTGTATGTCTTTCCAGTTTTGGAACTGAAAAACCTGTTTAATAAGAGTGAAATTATTTGTACTGGTATCTTTTCCAAATCTGCACATTCCCACTGGAAATTAATTCTGATAATGAGTTTTGCACATGTCCATATTCACATACACTGTGTATATGAAGCAGTCAATTGAGCATGGACTAATGTCCATATTAAGTCAAAATATACTTTATTTTCCTGGTAACTGAGCACGTTTGTTGCTCTCAAAAACCAATTTCCAGAAATTCAGAACAGTAAATATGGATTTAAGCTATGCAGTTCCTACCAGTTTTAAATGGGCATCCAAACAACTGTGTATGTGCACCAGTCAGGATCTTGTGTGGTCCCTATTCATTATGGGAAGATTCAAGAGTTTCTCTTTATTTGTCCTTTAGAGTCGTAAAAAGGCAACACTGAAATTTTCTGAAAGAACTTTACCGTGCATTATCCTACTGTTTGTTTACTTAAAATCCAGAAGGTAGAAAATATTGTCTAATGTTGTATTCCTCTTCCAGATGACAGCATGGATTGTGTAGATAACGAGAGAAGACCTCATTTTCCTCAGTTCTCCTACTCAGCCAGTGGAACCGCTTAATGTTTTGCCATTCAGAAACAAAACAGACTGCATTTTGGGGACCTTACTTCAATGGACACTAGAGAACTTTCTATATTATCTGAATTACAAACTGTGTTTGTATTACGATTTAGATGAATTTGTAGGAAGCCTCACAGATTCTGTATTTAAAACAATTCTTTGATGCATTTTTGAGAAGGAAAACAAATCCATTCTTAAAGTATTATTTCAAGGCTTTTATGCTGAATGACCATAGGTTTTTAAGAATATACACCAAAACTGTTTACTTTAGAAATAATTAAGGTATTCAACATATCAGCAACTCTGACCAGAAAATCCCCTTATTTTATTTATTTCATACAGTTCATTATCTAAATATAGAATCTGCACTCTGAACAATTAGATTTATATAGGAAGATATGAGACTTTAGTAGCTAGTGCAATAATATAAGCAACAAAGTGAACAAACTCTGGAGAGTCAAGGTTCAAACTCATTTTGGACAGCAGTGAAGCGTCATCCAACTCCAGAAAACCAACTATAGGAACAGCATTAATGGCCTCAGTGAGGTAAATCAAAAAGCAAAAGTTATTTTTGTTATAACATCTGCTACAAGACATTACATATCAAACTGAATCCAGTGGGATTGCCACGTCGTCCAGATGAGTATTCCGTTCTAGACAGTGCATTTAATTATTCCATTTGCATAGAGCTTAGGAATACTTCATAGGATTGGCTTCTCAGAACCTAGAAAATGCTTGATTTACCAATTTAATAAGAAATGCAACAATGCAAAATCACCCACTTCCACCACTGTACAGAAATACCACACAGGTCTAAGTGAGAAATCATCTTAATGAGCGAGTCAGCCAGACACAAATGCATTTTGGCACTGAAGTAATGACTTGTTGCCGCTTTTTTTTTTTATGAAAAGATATATGAATATATATAAACACTTAATGATTTTTTGCATCATGCCAGATCATTTCTTCTTTCTTGAGTGTGCATTAAAGGTATCAACCAACAGTTCATGGTGCCTTCTCACTCTTGAAGATTCACTTTAACAGTGTTTCCCATGTATAAAAAAAAATAGGTTGGAACTTCATATGTGTTTGAATAATAATGGTGTTCAAAAAGTGAACTTTTCTTTTTTTTTGTTTTTCATTTTTAATCTTAGTGGAAAATTCCCCTCACCCTATTTTTGTTGTATCATGTTTCTTTGTAATTTTCATAAAAGCAGTCTTATTCTGTCTCTGCTGCGAATGAATTTATTCCATTGTAGGTTGCGTTCTTTAAATTGCGCTTTTTTCGGGTTTTTTTCATTCTCTTGACTGTATAAAAAATGATGACATGTACTCCAGTTAACTAGCATTTAATTTTTTATTTGAAAGGGAGTATGTTATGAAAACCCTCGCTTCCCCTTTCCATCAGAAACTTCTGTGCTTGCACAGAGAGCCCATCATCTTGACTTTTTTTTAACAACATTCAACGCTAGCATTTTTACTCATGATATGAAAATTTCCCTCCAAATACTTAAATAAAATTGCTTTACCAAGTTAGGTTCTTATTTCTTGTGGTAGGAGCCTTTTGAATTTGTGGAGATGCAACCACTGCTCCAGTTTCTCAAGTTTGACGTGTGTATTGCTGAGGGATTCAGGCTGTTCTGTCCCACCTCAGTTGTTTCATCTTTGTGCTGATCATTATGCAAAGATAATTTTGGAAAATGTTTGTTCGGAGAAATACACCCTGTGCCAGAAATAGTTTGTCATGAGGTGAATGAGGACAGGCCTCATTTTGCTGCCCTCCTGGTGCCAGTGAGTGTTACTGAGGCCCTAATCTGCAAAGGTGTTTCTGTTCCATCACTCAGGCCACTGTACAATCTATAACGCCGTGTTTCCTCTCTTTGGACTAACGTTAATCACAGCTGAGAGGTGGTTAGAGAAGGCTGGAATGTCCTTTTTCAAACAAGAATACAGTTAACAAATCAAGAACATGCAATAACAAATGCAATGTGCTTCAAACAAAGCACAGAAGTTGCAACTGTAGTAAGCCATTAAATATCCCACACATTTTTTGGTTCAAGGAATAAACTAATTCCTGGTGCAATTTACTGCATGTTTTATGCAAGGAGGGAAAGGGAAAGAAGGGATCTGTGTTTTTAGAGTCTGGACAGCCTGTTCTTGTCTGAAGGTCTGATCTCGAAACTACTGTCTTTCCTTTGCTTCCAAGCCTTCACCCAAGTCTCCAGCCAGCCTAGGGATGAAGTCCAAGGAACTCTTCTGCAAGTCTACAAATCCTGACAAGTTCTGAACTAACACACTTCATGCACCCAAATATAGGCAACATGAGTGAGCAAAGGTTACCATAATCTGCCCCAGGAAAGTCTGGTCTTTCAGAGGCAGGAGCAGACATGGATCAGGTTGTTCTACTAAGGCTGATTATGTCTCAGAACATTATTTTTCTGCCAGTTGTGGGGAATAGATTGTTTTAATTCCCATGTATAAAACATAACTTAAAAAAACAAGCAGCCAAAAATCTCTGTGAACCTTAGTATTGTTAGCAGCAAAGAATTGTGAGGGCCACACCCAAATGCTGGGTCTTCTGGATGTTTTCCTTCATTTTGCTGTTTCTAAACACCTTACCTGTTGTCCATAATTGGATGGTTACAGGTGTTACAGCTACCTGTGAATATAAAATGTGTCCTTTTTCACTGAGTACAGGAAATCCTATCACAAAAAAACCTGTGACCTGAGAGTCATTCACCTCAGATTACTTTTGTACCATATATGCAGAGACTGCTTAAATCTTGCACGTTTCTTTAGCTCTTTGATTTGAAAACCTGAAACTTTTGAACTATCTCGACAGCCAAAACCTCCTCATTCTTCTGGCATTGAAAAATGTCATCTTGCTCTGGTGTTACACATTGCAGCAAAGATGGTGTATCCCAGGTTCTGAACACTGGCAGTATACATATGTTACAGCCCAGGAACTTGGTTATAAACTCAGGTTGGGAGAAAAACAGAAAAAAAAATCTCAGCAAGAGCAAATGAGTAACTTGCAGTTCTCTGTGTGCTTCTGACTGCAGTCAGGAGTTGAGGTCAGATGAGCAGTGATTGAAACATACGCTGTCCTGTATGTTGTTTAGGGCTAAGAGACATGGGCAGAAGCCAAGTAATGCTGCAAATTCCATTTTATATTCTCCTGTGTGATTAAAACATCCAGTACAATCCCATTAGGATATGGCAAGCTGTTCTCTCTTTAAACTGGGTGAAGATAACTGTGGTTTATACCATTCCCAACTCTGCACAAACTATGATCTCAGTAAAATAAGGTGCTTTTTCTTCATTTTACTTTCTGGACTGTTGGCCCTCCAGCAGGTGACCTCCACCTGGTCTCCAGCTGCTGCACTTCTCTCATGCAGGCCTTGAGTTATCTTGGCTGCTGTTTGAATTTGTTCCCAGTTTTCCACCTGAGAAACAAATTGTGGTAGATTTTGGAGGTTTGAGGGCAAAAACTTGCCTTGATTGTTTGAACTGGATGGTCTTTGCTTTAACTGGTGGTGAATTTTCTTGTCTGCTACTAGAGATTGCATATGTGCATTGAAATGCTCAGTACAAGAGCAGCGTATTCTTCTGCTCCTGAGTGTTTGTGGATTGTTTTAAATCTTTGTCAGAGAAAATACCCTTTTCTTTTGGAGAGCACATGCCAAAACAAGATTCTTATCTCCAGCAGTAGGATTTAGGATGGTGGTCCTAGATTAGAGGTCACAGCCCACAGTGGGAGTGCCAACTCCAAGGAGATAGAGTTGCAGAGAGGAGCCCACACAGGGAAAGTGCCTGTGAGAGCGGTACAGATGTTCTGCCTGAGAAGTATTTGGGAAATAATTTAGGTTTGATTTATTTCACTATATCTAAAAGAGCTTCAGTAAAAACACATTTGAAGAAACAGGCGAATGTAAAAGGATCTTGTTTCCTCAGTGTTGCAAATGAATGTGTTTGTCTTCCACTTTCAGCGCAATTTTTTTAATAACAGGGAGGTTAATTGCCACAAGGAGTAAAATGCAAAGAACACACAGTGCCTATAGCAAACAGAGCTTATTATCCCCACTGCAGCTGAGCGTGCAGACGTGTGGTAGCTGTCTGGTGGAGCATATGTTGCATTCTAATCAGGTGATGAGTAGCTGTTCTGTGTCCGAAAGCATTTTAAACGAACCCTTTTTGTCACAGTAGTTCCTGCTTGACACTCCTTTTTTAATTACAATTTTTGTAACTTCTGGGTCACCATCCTGGTTGTGTGAGCGTGGTGGGTTCTTTCTTGAGGATCAAAACAAGGAATTCATCTGTAAAAACTCTACTTCCCTCTGTGGTTTTTTGGTGTGCTCATAGCTCAGTTCTGTTCTCCTTCACCAGAGTGCTGCTTCATATGGTTTTTGCCTGTTACTGCTCATTACCTGTTCTCTAGAGATGAGCTTTCTGAATTTCTTCCTGCTTTCAATGCAACCCGGGTCTAAGAGTCTACTTCTAAGAACTTTTCCACACTGTTTCTTCACGTCTCCTGTCAGATTACTGTAACTGCTTGTATGTTGCATCTTCATCAGGGCTTTGAAATTGTTTCAAGAAGATAAAAAGCAACACATCAGTTGCTGTATTTTCTGGATTGTGAAGGTCTCTCGGGTTCTGCACATTTTTAATACATAATTGTCACCCCACAGAAGATACTATAATTATTTTGATACCAGAGTGAAAATTCTTCACAAAGAGGAGACAGAAACCCTAGGCCAAATGTTGTGGTCTTCAGTTATTTGTAAACTGCCACATCTATTTCTTTGCACTGCTGTGTCCTTACAGAACTGATGCTCTTTGCCAGAAAGCTGTTCTGTAGTACTGAGAAAACCTGTATCAGAACAAAAAATACTGATTGTAGCATGCCTGGGAATTCATCAAAATCAAGTTAAAATGAACATGAAATCCATACTTAAGCATCCTGTTTTGGAGAAAGGCAAAATCAGTAATATTGTTCCTCCTTCATCGCATTAAAGTGCAGCAGTTGGAACAAACTGAATGCCTTTGGGGTTCAATGATCACAAAAATGGGGTTCAAACTGAGGTCTTGCTGACCGTGCTTGCAACAGGGGCATGGGGCTAGGCCATCTCCAGAAATCCCCACAAACCTCAACTAGGCTGTGAATCTCTTTAACGACTTAGTCCTTTTAATGATTTGAGAGCATGTGCTTTAATGAAGGAGGGTCTTCATGGATTTTTTTCTATCCTCTCTGGTATAGATTTATACTTCCACCCTGGTAGAACCTGCCTACTGTTTTCATACAATCTGTGTGACTTGGCACCAGCTTGCTTTGAGATGCTCCTGGTAGTACAAATTGTGCATTTTTGTCAGTAGTCACTGGCTCTGGTCATCCCAAGTTGGCTGCACTTACTGTTTTAAACAAAGTGCATATCTTTGTAGAATTCATACATGGTTTATTGCATTATAGTTTTGAAAGTAATTTGCTGAAGAATATGGAGAGTACATTGTAATCTGGCATATTGTCACTTACTGAGCTGGAGGGTTGTCAGCACGTTCCTCTAGAGCAGGAACTCCAACACTTGACCTTGCATTCCCTGAGATGAACTAGATGAACTTTAAGGTCTGTTCCAGCCCAAACCATTCCATGATTCAATGACTGTGTGGGTGCAGGCACGCTGGATACACTGGGCTTTCTTCTACTGTGGCAAGGGGAGAAAACCCTGAGTGATACTTACTCTGTTGGGAGAAAGATGATTGATGTGTGCTCTGCATTAAGACTTGCACACTACAGGATCCCTGGGCTGTTTCTAAGAGGCTGCAGTGACACTGTCACCACCACACACTTCTATCTCTGCTTGGTGTTGGTGGTCACAACTTTTCCTTCCCACAGTGCCATGCCCAAAGCAAATTCCTGTAATGCCCTTTTCACCTGTCTGACACAGGTTGCTCAGGAAGTGCTTCTCATGCAGGCAGGAGCTGCCAGCTCTCCAAAGGTGGCTGACACCTGGAGCTGCACAGATGTCCCCTGTGGGTTAGCATATGCTTCCAGTTTGCCAACTGCTGCTGAAAGTGCTGCATTGACTTAGTTCTCCTGACAGAAGTGAATCCAGCAGCTTGGCACATGTCAGCAGCCTCAGACAGGAGCCTGGCATGGCTGTGAGGGCAAGGGCAAGGGCTGCACTTCAGAGGCTCCTTACCCTGAAACTGGATTTTTATTTTAATTCAGTGAGATGTAGATCGGACTTTGGAGAAACACCATCTCCCACACAGGCCTGGAGATGATACAGCATTTGAGTGATTTTTTAAAATAGCTAATTGCTAAATTGCTGCACTGACTTTAAAAGGCTTTGTGGATGTGCAGAGAGATCAAAATACGAACCCTTCATTGAACTTCAGTAATGAAAAACTGAGTGATACTATTAAGATGGTTGCAGCATGTAGTTTGCTTTCCATATGGTATGTTCAGCTGCTGCAATTGTTCCTTATTCTCATTGGGAGAAATTAAACAGGAAGACAAGAATACCTGCTGAAAATCCAGTGAGTATAAAAAAGAAACTTAGTAATAAAAAAAGTGAAGAGAACAAGGTCACTTGGAGCAACTGCAGACTGGAAAGCTGCAGAGGAAGGGAAGTGGAAGAAAGCAGAACAAAATGTTCTTATTTACTCAGGTGAGGTCATAAATTTAATGAGTAACTAAGATAAAGGGATTAAACTTAGTATCTACCTTTACTTGATTGTAAAACTTGGAATCATGTTACCTTTCCAAAGTTTTACTTTCTGTGCTGGTTTGCTCAGCGTAAAGAAAGTGGAAATCAAAGGTTGCTGCTTAGTATTTTAAGTGGGGGTTTTTGTTGTTGTTTTTTGGTTTTGTTTTGTTTTGTTTTTAATTCCAGTAAGCAGCTCACTGAGTTGCAAAGAAGTTGATGCTTCCTGGACTGCCCAGTGGTTTTTCAGGTAACTTTGAGGAACTTGTTACACCTGTGCCTTGTTTGAGGTAGGAGAGGCATCTCAACAATGCAGGAAAGCACTGAGATTGGCTGGTGAAGTCAGTGTGTGTCACACAGGGTTGTCTGAGGTTCCTCTGCAAAACAGTCATGTTACCTTCATTTTCAGATCACTGGTAGTAACTCAGGTTTTATCAGCAATCTCTCAAAATGAGAAGACACAGGTGCATGTTACAAGAAAGGAAAAGTGAACAAGGACACTTCTCAAATAGGAAGAAAACCCTGGATATAAATACATCTACTTTCCTAACAGGTTCAGCTGAAATTTCGCAGTGCTGAGCTGCACATGTCTGAGCAGCATCCGATCCGGCTGCACAGGCTGGTGGAGCCCCGAGCACTCGAGGGCTGCTGGAGAGGAAGGCTGTAGCAGCACAAAGAAGCTTCCAACTCCCCATCTGGAAAAAGCCCCCACAGGAGTGCAGGTAATGGTAATGCCATCTGTCTTCTGATGAGCGGATCTCTCCTGGGAGCAGGAAAAAAGCTGGCACATGGAGGTGGGCTTTCACTTCCTTGCTGCACGGAGGTTGGATGCAGATTGTTGGGTGGTACCTGTAGAGACCAGGCTGCGCTATTGCATCCCCTGCCCCTTTTTTGAGTCAGTTTTGTCAGAATTCCAGTTCTCTTTATTTGCCTTTTGCCTTACAACATCATCCTCCTTCCCTTGTCTCTTCCCAGAGAGAAGAAACAATGGATTCCTTCCTCCTCTTCTCCGTTGCTATGATTTTTTTTTTGTACCTTAGCCTGTTTCTTATCTTTCGCAGTCCCTCCAAGAGGATGTGTTCCCAACTGACACAACATGTCTTTAAATAATTATTTTCCTCCTGCTAGATGCTCCTTGGGTCACTGTGGAAATTTCATCTGATCCAAATCCATAGGAGCACCTTCCGTTGTCTATACAGACCCATGTCCTCGATTTTCATGTAGCCTCTTCTCTGGTGTATTTTGGCATGAAATACTGACCTAACCAAGGAAAAAAAGCAAGTCTCTCATTGAGTTTTAAAGTGATTTCCTATTCCTGTTTTTAATATCAATTCTACTGCAGGTAAGAGGAAGAGAGAATGGCCCAGTGCCTTTTGTGACACACTCTTACTCCTTTATAGACTTAGAAGGGAATCAATTGCTTAAAAAAATAAAATTTGGTCATCCCTCACGGATGGCAGGCAGGCAGTTCTGACAGGCAGTTCTGCAGTTCTTACTGGCAGTTCTGTGCCACACCATCCCTAAATTTGTGTGGATTTTCAGCTGATAAATGTAAAAACCTGGGGAAAACAAAACAGAACATTTGCCTGCACTTTATCTAGCTTATCTTTACATTGTGGTATGAACTATCAATTTTAACCTATCTAGAGTTCTCTAGAAACATAAAGTACTTGATAAGACATTAACTGAAAATTGCTGATGGAAAACACTTACATATTCTCTTTAAAACTCTTAAGAACTCTTTAAAATGTGGGAAACTAACACCAACCTTCTTCAGCACCCGTAAGTTCACTGCCTCAATCTGCAGCCTGTATGTCTTGAGACCAATTTATCCAGTTTTCTAGTGGTGTAAAAGGCTTGAAGTCCCACTCAACAATATTGATTAAACTTTTAAAACACAAGACTTAATCATGTCTTTTCTCATCTTACTGCAGAACCACCGAGGCTTCCCCTCTCTGGCACCCAGCCCTCATTATCCCCTGGGTACCCGCTGATCTCATTTTCTAAGAGGAACTGAGGGGGAATTCCTGCCAAGCAGCTCTGTGGAAGTTGCCCAAGAAGTTTTAACACCCTATTCCTGGATGATACTGTCCATCCTATAGTTACCCTGCTTGGCTCCAGCTAGTCTGCAGATGCTGCTTCAAAATAAAATCAAGACACTACAACCTCCATACTGCTCCCTCCTCCTCCCCCCTTATTTGGACAACTAAGTGAAATACAAACATATGGACTCCATAAATTCTTTGTGAATGGCCCCATGTTAAATACTAAGCCAAAGCAATGGTTATCATTAAACAAATAATGACACCACTAGAGCATAACACGAATTACACACAGGGCAGCTCCTCAGCTGTGCAGCCCAGTCTGCCCAATGACACCAGGCTGATTGAAGCTGGTCCTTCGGCATTGGTGTTGGTGCAGTCAGCTAACTGCTATGAAACCAGCAAGGAATCCACAGTCCTCTTGCAAACCTGAAAGAAGTGCTCCTGTAGCTCCCTAAACTCTCAATGAAACATTTCGAAGTGTTTATGGAAGAGCAGTATGTGGACATTGGGACAGGCTGCCCAGAGACTGGTGGAGTCACCATCCCTGGAGGGATTTAATAGCTGTGCAGATGTGGCAGGCACTCAGGAATGTGGTTTAGTGGTGGGCTTGGCAGGGCTGGGTTAACAATTGGACTCAATGATCTTAGAAGTCTTTTCCAACCTAAATTATTCTATGGTTCTATGACAGCAAATCTTGTGATAAACACAGATCATAACCAAGGATGCATCCACAGCTAAGCAAACCAGACTAAAACAACTGAAATAAAATACTACTGGAGGCAGGTTTAAATATAGACTAACTCCAAAGCACGTAAAGAGCAGTTTATTGCTGGGGCAAACTGTCTCTCAGGAATATGAAATGCCATAAGGAGCATGTCAGAATAGTTTGCTATAACAAATAAACACACACACCCCAGCCCACTGAATTTTTTTGGTAATTGTAAATTCTTACATGCAATCTAGGCAGTCCCAAAACTTTCTGAACAGTAATGAAACTTTAGAGGATGTTACATTAAAATATGTATCAAAATAATCATCTGAAATTTATGTCACACCTTCCAAGGAGCTCAGTTCATCACACTTTTGCTTGTGTGACATCTGACCAGATTGTCAAAACCCATTCTTACAGGGTGCTGCAGGGTACTATAACTTAAGTGATTCATGCATGCAGCTGTTAGAACTGCTTGTTGGGTTGTGAAAAAGCTCGTGGTGCCAAGTGCTGATCTAGGAGAACTCAGATCTCCATCAGCCGTCTTGGCTCGAAGTTGTCACTTAACAACAGATGGTAGCAGGAGTTAAGCAAACTAAGAAAATATTCTAAGTTAAAGGCCTTGCAGGAACTGAAATTCTCGAGAAGATACAGAGAACAAGTGTTGAGCTTTGAACTAGTTTTCATGTCCAAGTGATGTATGTCACTAAACTTTAAAGGGCACTCTCATTTCTGGCAGTACTCATTATGATGGAAGTTTTCATTTAACTTAAGCAGAAAAGACCATGTGTGGAATTAATATTAGACGATTCAAGTACAGCTCAAAGCCACAACTCCTGCATATAAAGCTGTACTTGCCACGATGTCTGGCACTAAGGAAAAGATGAGAGAACCCGAAATCCCATTGTTTTGCAGTAGATTACAGGCAGCAGCAGCAGCAGAACAGCATCATGAGCACTGATGAACTCTTCAGCAGAGCAAGGACAGCACTACACTTCACAAATGGAAAGCTTGTTAGTGCTGAGGTGAACAGAAGTGCTCAGGTTCTCACTGTGTCCTTACCAGTAACATCAGCACAGAAGGAGCAAAGTAAGTGCAAGATGTAAGACAGTTACAGCAATGATCCCAAATACAAGCAGGTGGATATAGGAGAGTGCATGGAGCAAACAGAGTGGAAATCTTATACAAGTGAAGAAGGAAAGTCACTCTAACTTGTGATGTGCAGTAACTTACAGTTCTTGGTCTCACCAAGACAGCACACTCCAGTATCAGATAGGTGAGGAACAAAAGGTATTTGCTTCTGCTCAGCAGTGCTGATCAAAAGTCACAGGAATGAAGCAGTGTTCTATACTTTACTCCATGCCCTGGCTGAGCAAGAAAGATCCTGCATTCCTGTGACCTATCTAAATACACAAATATCTTCAAACCAGCTCTGTAAGCAACAATACTGCAACTACACCCGACTGAGACCCAAGTGCTCTCAGTTTCAGAGAAGTCAGGACTTCCAGAACAACCTGGAGTTAAACCACTCAGCAAAAGATGAAATAAGGTATGAAGAAAGCATTGAAACTGGCTTTCTTCTGACATTTTTGAGATGAGATTGTGAAAATTTACCCATTGACTACATATATTTCAGCCTTACATTTTACTATACTTTAATTCCTTATACTGGTCATCCAAACTGATCACAGTCCCAGGCTTCTAAGCTTGTTTTTACTGAGTTTAAAAATATTTTAAAATCTATTTTGGGGCAGTAAATAATCTTTCTATCATGGAAAGAGAAATCAGAACAATCAGATTACTCATTTGGGGAGGTATTACTCAGTGCAAGAAAGCGTGGGAGAATGAAGCTCCTAAAGTGAAACTTGATGGGATGAGATACATAAAAGTGCATTAAACTTTGTATGTAAACTACTTGGTTGAAAATTGAATCATTTCTTTAGGCTCAGTAATCAATATTCTGCAAAGTGCTGCACTCTACAGCACATCCTACTAAAACACATAAGGATATGAGTAAGTTTCATCATATCAGTAGTTCTAGCAGAGTAAACAGGATGTAAGAGTGGACATATCCAGACTACATGGCCTCTTACCAGTTCCTTGTTCCTGACAGCAGCAATCAATGTTTAGGAGAACAGAAGAATGCAGCAGGTGTAAGAGTGCTGAAATGTTTCAACAGTACTCTATATTAATACACAGCCTTGCAGTACTCAAAAAATCATAAAATACCTGTGCTTTTGGTAGACTCTGAAGGCCACAGACATGACGCATCTATGAACTGGAAATCACCAGGCTTCCTGTTTATTGGTGTTGCCTCTGCACTGTAGGGTCTTTAGGACCACAAAAAGCCTCCATGTGCACCAGTGACACCTCTGGAAGTCCTGCACAAAGGGCACCTGTGGTGCTTCTGCTCATGCAGCCCAACATGGTTTGCCTTTACCATTGTGAGGACACACTGACTCAGGAGCAACCCCTGCCAAGAACAGCCAGGTCCTTTTCTGCAGAGCTGTTTTCAATCTGTCAGGACCTAGCCTGGGCTCTGGATATTGTGACTAACCCAGGGCAGGGTTTTGCACTTGCTGGCCCCCAGTGCAGAAGGCCCCTGCCAGGTGCTCCTGGGACTTGCTGATGCTCCCCTGCTGCCATCCTTCAGGTACCAACCACCCTCCCCAGCCCAGGACCATCCAGGGACAGGCTCTAGGGCTGCTCTGGCCCACTTTCCTCATCATTGGCAAAGATGTCCAAAAGCATCAGTTCCCATAACAATCTCCAAGCAATGCCACTGGTAATTTGCTGCTGGATGACTTCGCCCTGCCTGTCACAGCCCCTTGAGTCTGATGGTCAAGCAATGGTTGTACCCACCTTAGAGTTCACCTGCTCCAGCCACACCTCTCCAACAGAGCTTCCAAACAGTGCTTTGGGGACTGTGCTGAAAGCATTGCTAATATCAAGGTGAATGACAACCATTTCTCTCCTCTCACCCAGTGCTGCTCACCTCATCAGAAAAGCCAGTTATCTTGCTCAGATACAATTTGCCCTTGATAAATCTGTGTGACAGTTCCTGGTTATGTTCTTGCCCTTCACGTGCCTGAATGTAGAGCTGGAAACAGCTTTTGTGAGGATTCACACCACAATCTTCCTGTGGACTGAGGTCAGACTGGCCAGCCCATAATTCCTCAAATTGTTCTGCTCTAAGAATGGCACAACCCTCACCTTTTCTCCACCACCAGGACCATCCCCCAGGTGCTGCTGCCATTCAGTGCCACACTGTACACTTCCAAGTGAGGATTTACAGTCCTGCTCTTGGCATGGCCATCACAGTGCTCTTTCACATCTTTATATGAAGATAAATAAACGACATATTTTAATATCAAAATTTAATAAATTATATATATATTTAATAAGTTTAGATAATATTTTTATAAAAAGCAATTTGAGTGGGATATGTCAATTTAAATTAAAAAAATGTGGAATGGGGGTATTTGGGTTTCTTTGTGTGGGGAGGGGGTTGTTTTAAGAAGAGTGACATAATTTACATGGGTCTAGCATATAAACACCCTTGTTAGTGATACCTTAAAATTAAAAAAAAAGTGATCAATTTATGCTTTCACATACGATTTACATTTTACTTTTGTCTTTGCAGGCAGAAAACGGTCCTTTTTGAATTTCACACTATATTTTATGAATTATATGAAGTATTTTGGATGAAAAAAAAAATGTCTTTTGCTAACATTTGGTTTCGACTCACAGATTTATGAGGGGGATATCTTAAAAGATATTTCCTCCCCGAACTAGCAGTACAATTTTAACAGCATCAATCAAGCTGGGAGGACTTCAGAAAAAACTACAAGAACTTGGGTAACAATCGACACAAAACCAACATCGCGCTGCCACCCTGTGGCTTTAAGATGAAACTTCTGCTGCAAAGGTCGGATGGATTAGCAGTTCGTTTTACCTTAAGCCTCTGATCAAAGTGCACTTCTGGACAAGGAGCCACTGGCAGCTTTTGGGACTTCAGTGCAAATTTAAGAGCAATCGTATGTAAGACAAATCAAGGTAGTACCTGGTGGTACTACGTGGATTCTGGCAGTGCTGTGCAGGTTATTAACGGGACACCTGCCCCCACAGCCTACAACTGTCTTTGTCAGGGAAAGAAGAAACACAAAAACATTTGTATCTTACAGAACAAATGAGAAGAAGATCATGATTTAAACTACTACAGTTGAGTAAAACAACGTAAGAAAGTACAATTAAACAAATTCTAAACTTTAAAGTAAATCCTACAATCCCAAAATGTTTAAGCAATAATAACTTCTGCAAGAGACAAGTAACATAACATCTATTGCTAGGTTTTAATGCGAATTACAACCATGAGAACTAAAAACTTGTAATAAAAGTGTAAGCTATAATAATTTGATTCCAGCTGAGGCTCTTCCCAGAGGGAAAAACCAAAATAACAAAATCCCAGAATACACAACACTAGCAAACATTAAAACTTGTATTACAATGGCAGCAGTTCAAAATGCAATCAAAAGTATATTTCAATATCTGTCAAAACAAAGTATCTATACAAAAGAAAAATAATTACTGTATCAGCCATTAAGTATACAATATAGAGCATCTGATCACTTTTACTCTATTGCAATTTTAATAATGCGAAATAGAAAGTAATTTAGAATAATTATGTTCCAATTTTCTATCCACAAGAAGTGTTTGTCTTTAAATTACATAGCTCCTATTTATTTTTAAAGAAACATTAGCATTTTCCCAAGCCTCTTGGCTACTGTTAATAGGTTAACCAATTTGCTTCACTAAAAACAATGTTCAAAGCTTTGCTACCTTTCCCCTTTTAGTAATGAAGAGAGTGGAAGGAAGAGCACAGGGTAAATCAACACCAGGGTCCACATGGACTTGCTCAGCCTTCCCTGTTCTCATGTAAAAGCCTGCTGGAAGAAAGATGCTCTCTGGGAAGAGCCTCCCACCATCCCTCTCATTTCCTCTTTGCCAAGCTGGCACACCCAATGTTATGCTGCAAAGTTTGGCTCTACAATCTTTGTGCTGCTGTAGCAGTTTTGATTTGCACATCAGCCGAGTGCTCATGTTGGGTGGGTTGAGGTTTTCCTCCCTCTGCTTCAACAACCCCACAATTCCTACAATGGCTTGGGATCTAAGCTCAGTCTGAGAACTGATGATAAAACAGAGAACAAACTTGACACACACAAAATGAACTGTGGAGATAAACTGCCACACTCTGTATTAGATGGAGTTTCCCCAAGTTCTGAGGACTTCATACCCAGGTAGCCAGCAATGTTGGAGTCCAGATGGAAGGTAAAGGCAACACAAACATGATCTGCCATGATGAAACAATATTACGATTAACCAAAAATTACAAAGGAGCAGCATATGTAAGTTTGTACATATAAAGAAGAGGTGGGAGTTCAATAACAGTTATGTTTTGCTAGGATTCAGTTCTTTAATCCAGTCTGATCCTGTCAAAACCCAAAGCCATCATCATGTAGGGAGCATGGTGAGAGAAAAATATGTATTCCTTGCACAGCGCTGGCATTTGCTGCTGTCTAACCAATCCATCCAGAGGCCAGTTGTGTGTTTTCTAGAATTTAATCATATACTAAGCTTAAAAAGAAATTATTTCATCCTGATCAGATCAGTTGACTTCCTTTTCGACATAGAACTGTGCTCTTTGAGACACGTGTCACCAGTAATGACATACAGGCTTCAGAAGGTTGTCACCCATCTGTAAAATCATTACTGCAGGATATTTTCACCCATCAATATGGTGGCTCCTCAGGGGATCTCCTTCTCTTGGAACAGCAGGCAAACTTTGATTTTTGACACTTTCCACTGAGTAAGAGGAGAAGAACATATGATAATAACAAAAATCATAGTATTAAACCAAATTTTCTGCTCAATTAATAAACCAGTTTCTCTGGTTCTCCCATGCAGACCTAGGGGTACCCAGTGTACAGCTCTATGACCAGAGGCAACAGACAAGGCCTTCTGACTATGAGTTAATTGGCCAAAGAAGAAAATCTTTGGGCCTAAAGATTTACAAATAGTCCCCAATCTTACCTCCCATTTTTTATCTGAGACCTTCAGGACTAGAGCAGGAACTTTTCTGAATAGTATTAGAGTCTTTTGGTAGCCACAGGCAGTTCTCACACCTTCTGAAGGCAATGAAACCAAGTGAGCTGGAAACCACTAAACCCCATTTCTTACATGTATGATGCACCACCCCTGAGCAAGAGCTGTCCACACTGTTCTGTGCTCCTCCTTCTCTGCTCCTCCCAGCCTCAAACCTTCTCCCAGCCCTCCCGCTTCTTTCTTCTCCCAGCTCTTCACGCTGCTTTGGGTATCTGTCCTAATGCACAACCATCTTTCAAGCAGCTAGAGGATAACAAATAAGAACATCAAGCCATGAAATCCGTGTCATTGTTTACAGAGGACAGCTTTCTCTGAAATACAGCAGTGACTAAATGAGCCAAAAAACCGTATCTATCAACTACTTTGAAACACAAACCATTTGTAAGCAACATGTCTCATCTCTTCCTGAGCCTGGAAGCAAAACAGTATTTTCAGTCTCTCACCCTCAGGAGAGAATGAGAAAAGGAAGATATATTTAAAGGTTTCAGTTTGAAAGATATGCTTGACTGAAAAACACTTTAGTTCACTGCTTAAATCTTCAAATGAAACAAACCCAAGTTTTAAAACTCTTGCTTGAAACATCTAAATACAGTAAGACACAGACTCTTCCCATTCATAAAACTCAGCTTTGTGGTTTAAAATGATTGCCACAGGAGCAACATCCTTATCTGCCCTGTGTTACCTGACAGTTGGAAGCTGTACCAGAGATCTGCCACCATCCTGACTTCATCTGCTACAGCTTTGAAAAGATAGATAATGCTGTGGAGTTCCTGCACATTGTGATTAGTTCTCTCACTACTAGCTCACCTGACTTCACCTTTTTTTTTGTTATGGGGATGAAGACAAGATACATTTTACATTTTTGCTCAAAATGAAGACTGGAGTAAGAACTAGTAAACTCTCCCACTTTAACTGGCTCCAAAGCCTGAAGAACAGAGAAATTACCCAGATCCATCAGCCAGTCTAGGCTGACGCAGATGGTCAGTCTAGGCTGGCACAGATGGTTGAATCAGTATGAAGTGACACCCTCAGGATATCCTAAAGGGTACAAATGCTTTTAAAGTGTCTCTGCGTAGTTACACAAAGCGCTACACTGGGGCTAGAAAGGATGTAATCTTGCACCTCTCTGTGGCTGATACATACAAAGCCACAGGTTGTGCAGCTATGAAGAAGTGCTGCTATTAGGAACAGCCACATCCCACCTTTACCAGAGCATTTACTATTCTCTTAGGGTAGCTGCAGCATTCTGACATGTAAATACGCAGAATGCTTTCAACACAATGTCACATAAAGGTGTCCCCACAAGAGAGAATTCAGGCTCTCAACTTGCATAGCAAGTGTCTTTCAATCTCTTCAAATATAAATTGCTAGGTGGAGTGGAACAGGTATAAAAAGGTTACTGCATCCAAAACATACTAATCACAGTTGAGAAGACTGGGAATCATCAGTGGCTGACTTTGCTTTGGGAATTCAGGGCAAAGAATTGGAGAGTCCATTAGCTGTGAGTGCCATGAGGATTTCCTCTTTTCTGTGAAATCTGTTCCTTGTATCCTACAGTCCTAAATCAGTCACTTAAGTCAGTATTTTCCTGGGATAAAGACCACTGTAGTTTCGTCTCATGTATAGTTGGTTTTTAAGATGAAACAGAGGAAAACTAGTAAAAGAAAACTACTTTGAGAGGCTATCCAGTAGTACTTTACTTCACTCCTACAGCACAAACAACACCATGCAAACTGGTCTCTGCAGTGATGTGAAAGGAAAATAAGGAATGAGCCAATTTATGGAGATGTACACTTGAGTGCTTACCGTTTTTCAGACCACTTCCTGAGCTATTTTTGAGTGGGTATTCAGAACAATATGAAGTTTATAGTGTAGATGATCAACTCATATAAACAAGGTGCTTTCCAATAAAGACCTTACAAGGAGGGTACTGGAAAATTAACTATTGAGAAAAGTTTTTCTGCTCCAAGCCTGGTGTACTATTGCTTTTTCTATCAAATTAAAACCATTCAAGCAGCCAGTAATCACAGTGTTTGTGCTAGGTTAAAAAAACTTAATCAGAAATCAGCAAAATTTGGAAAAGACTTCAGGACTGGCTGATTTTCCAAATCAGCTCACAAAGAAAATGTTGACAGTCCAGAATGAATTCACACTCACCTGAATGCACAGAAGGAGCAACTGATATCTATCTATATGATCTCACTCAAGTGTGTCCTAACATGAAGAGAATAATCTGAATTCTGTATCACATCAGAAGCACCATTTAAGAGCACAGACTGGCCCCTTCCAGACAGACATATCACAACTAGGGAAAAGGAGAAAGCTGACTCAAAATAATCTAGAAAACTTTAAAATATGTTTATTTAGCTACAATATTTAAAAGTACAATATAAAGATATAAAACATAGAAATTCCATAGCTAATTCACATGCTAAAAGGATTAATTGACCAGCTGTGAGGAGAAGACTTCATGAAATTCATGGACATTTTAGCCACAAGGGTTATTTCATCAAGTTTCAGACTTCAAATATTGAACAACCATTGCAGAGAACTTGCTCTCCCACATCAGCATAACTAGAGGAAAAAAAAAAGAAAGCCAGAAAAAACAAAGTTAGTGTGTCTACTGTTTCTGGAACATAGCAAAAAATGCCATCCTATTCCATTATCAGCTGCACCCACAGGACTCCCACACAGCACACTCAGTATTTCTTTTATATCACAGAACTGTTAACAATGGGGGCAAAACCTTAAGGTTATTCCTTGGGAGTGAATTCATTCATCACTGGCCAGCATATTACATTGCTGGTAGGAAAGCAAGAGGAATTTTTGCCTCCTACAACATTTAAACAAGAAGCTGCATGAGACTTGCACTTCACACAGGCATTTTGGTTTGCATGTTTCAGACAGTTTTAGTGCTGCTAAAGCACAGGAAGAGTTTAAGTCCTTTATGTGGATGAGCTAGATATCTGTTGGGTGCAATTTTTAGGGCATAGACAGTTAAAATAAGTTTAAAAACACGAAAGGCACTTACTCAATAGTGGAGCACAAAGAGCAGGTAACTGTGTTACAGCAGCTGCAGAGCCTTGTGCAGTTCTGGCAGACAAACCGGTCACACTGTGTACACACTTCCTTGACATCAGTGGTTCTTACACACGATGAGCAGGCTCTGGAAGCTCCCACGGGTGGAACTGCTTAGAAAAGATATGATAGAGAAGTGATGTACTCTACAGCAAGACAGAGAAAGCACCTGGAAGCCCCAATAGCTGCGGAGTCCTCGCTCACAGCTACAGGTGGCAGCACTTTGCAGAACAGCGGGCAGGCACCGGCACAGTGAGCACTGCTTGGAACTTTCTTGGTTCCTTCTCTGCTCAGTGGCAAGCCACTAAGGGATTCTAAAGCAGACCATACATGTGACAGTTCCCAAACCTGTCAGCAAAGCTCAAATCTAACAATTCCTTTAAGGAAAGTCAAAAAAGAAGAACTATGCAGTGTATAACCAGTCATCGCAGTCTACAGCCTCACAGCGAAGGAAGAGGAGGGGCAGTCACTGATCTCTCCGATGACCAGTGAAAGTATCCAAGAGAACGGCCTGAAGTTGTGCCAGGGGAGGTTTAGGTTGGATATTGGGAAAAGCTTCTTCACTCAGAGAGTGGTCAGGCAATGGAACAGGCTCCCCAGGGAAGTAGTCACGGCTCCAAGCCTGACAGAGTTGAGAAGCATTTGGACAATGCTCTAGGGCACATTGTGGGATTACTGGGATGTCCTGTGCAGGACAGAAATTGGACTTGGGTGATCCTTGAGTGTACTTTCCAGCTGAGGATGTTGAGCGGTTCTGTGACACTCCCGAGCCCGGCGGCCACTCACCCCTCTCCGCCGGCCGCCGCCGCAGTTTCCCGTCGTGGCCGATGAGGAGCTGCCCGTTCCAGCGGGGCCCCGCGCCCTGCGCATCTCCGGGCGGCTCCGGCTGCGGCTCCGCTGGGCGGGCGGCGGCGGGACCCGCGCCCTCCATGCACGCCTGTGCTCCCCTGAACAGCAGCCGCCGCGTCCTCTCTGCCGGCGGGAGAAGAGAGCAGAGTTAGGGGCGGCCTCTTCATCCCCACGGGGAGCGGCCGGCGGGCACATCATCCCCCCCGGCGGGCACATCATCCCCCCCGGCGGGCACATCATCCCCCCCGGCGGGCACATCCCTCCCACGGGCACCACACC
>VWZD01006657.1:918243-956673 GCA_013396695.1 Sakesphorus luctuosus | reverse complement strand
CCGTGCGCCTCGGCCGGGGGTGGGAACCCGGCGGGACAGAGAGAAACAGCCATTGGGTATCGGGTTTGTTGAGAAACCCGGAGTCACAGGGTTACGGGACGTTCTGAGTTGGAAGGGACCCACAAGGATAATGGAGTCCAACTCTTAGCCCTGCGCAGGACCATCCCAAGAATCACACCACGTGTCTGCGAGCATTGTCCAAATGCTTCTTGAACTCTGCCAGGATTGGTGCTATGATCACTTCTCCGGGGAGTCTGTTCCAGGACCCAACCACCCTCTGGGTGAAAACACTTTTCCTAATATTCAGCCTAAACCTCCTCTGACACAACTTCAGGCCATTTCCTCGAATCCTGTCACTCGTCACCACAGAGGAGAGATCAGTGCCTTCCCTTCCTCATCACAAGGAAGTTGTAACTGCAGTCAGGTCTCCCCTCAGTCTCCTTTTCTCCAGGCTGAACAGATCAAGTGCCTTCAGCCACTCCCCGTGCAGCTTCCCCTCAAGGCCCTCCATCATCTTCATTGCCCTCCTTTGGACACTCTCTAATATCTTAATATCTTTCTTATATTATGGTGCCCCAAACTGCACACGATATTCAATGGGAGGCCACTCTGGTGCAGAGCAGAGTGGGACAATCCCCTCCCTCAACCAACTGGTGATGCTTTGCCTGATGACCCCCAGGACATGGTTGGCTCTCCTGGCTGCCAGGGCACAACTGACTCATATTCAGCTTACTGTCGACCAGGACCCCCAAGGTCCCTTTCCTCATCTATCCATACATTCAAGGTCACTCTGTCCTAGGTTCAGAATTTAGCCCTTCCCCTTGTTAAACTTCCTGTGGTTGGTGATTACCCAGCTGCCTACTTTGTCGAGATCTCTCTGCAATGCCTCTCTGCCCTCCAAGAATTAAACAGCTCCTCCCAATTCTTATCACCTGCAAACTTACTTAGTGTCCCTCAAGTCCTGAGTCCAGCTCATTTAGGAACCCTCTTTCCTATTCAGTTCTTTTGGCTTCACCTTCCCTCTGCAGGTCCTTGCGGGTTGTGCTGGGGTCACCAAGCTCTTCTTGCAGCCTAAACCCTTGCCCAGCTTTGGACTGTCTGAATGCAGTGCAACCAGCAAAAATGTGTCCAAGCACGAGAATTTGCTTTTTGGAAAAGCTGCTAAGGAGGCTGGAGAATGCCCCTCTCACCAGGGGGCTACTCAGCACAGCCAAGAGCAGGAGTGGGTTCACCCCTCATGGGCACAGTGATTTTGGGGACTGATGCTCAGTTTCAGCTAAATCCAGAGGACCCTGAGTCTTTCTGCTGTACCAGGGAATTAATTTGCTATTTATAGGCAAGCTCTATAGCCCCCAGGTGTGGTGTCATGGGTGAAGAACCTCAGGTGCCCTTCCAAGTAGGAGTCAGTCTGGTTACTATGTATATTTTGAAAATACATTGTTTTCCTCAGGGCAAAAACCGTTTAAAACTGGTGTTGGAGTTCTGGTGCAATGTTTCCTGTGATTTGAAGAATGTAATCAGACAAGACAGTTGTATTTCTTCCAGAGAGGTCTCTGAATTCAAAACTTCCCCTGCATGGACTCTAGGACTCTGGACAGAATCACAACCAAGTACAGGAGTGATTTTTGCATGAATTTACAATCTGCTGAGTCCAAAGGACTTGTGATCATTCTTGGTTTCTTTGTTTTATTCTGGTCAAAAACAAGCCATCAAGTAAAGATGTATATTTCTTCCTGAAAAAAAAACCCCAAACCAAACACCCAAAACACCAAACAACAGAAACCTCCCCCCAAAACAGTGACAGAATCAGTATTTTAAAAAGGGGTTTCTTTCATTCAGAAACTATTGAAAGTTTCAGTGTATGATTTCATTACTAGCACAAGATTTAGAATGGCAATAATTTATATGAAAGTACAAGACACAAGACATAGAATATAGATCAATGTGTTGAAAATGGGCCACGACATCTAATGGACTAACTCTGGTTTCATTCCTCAAATTCTTCCGAAACTACTGAGACACCAAGACCAGTAGTACCCAGCACAGTGTCTAACCACATCTATAGAATCACAGAATATCCTGAGCTGGAAAGGATCCACAAAGGATCATCAAGTCCAACTCCTTGGTCTGCACAAGGCAACCCAAAAAATCTCACCATGTGCCTGAGAGTGTTGTTCTAACACAAAAATGATGCTTCCACCAATTGCTGAACTGCTCGCAGTTTGCAGGTAGAACCACATTGATTTCATACAGGTTAATGTGATTTTTTTTTCCTGTGGAGCTGATCAACCCAGTCTTGTGGTCTGTGGAGGGGAAGTTACAGTTGTAATTCACAGTAATTCCCAAAACTGACTTCTGAGCTCCAAAGGCTGACTCCTTCCACACTTTCTTTAGCTATAAAGGTTTCTGCTTGGACTTTTTCTGAACATACTTGCAAATGTATGCTTAAGGATGTTAAGCAGACAATATTTTCCTTTCTCTTTAAGGGAACTTCTCTGTAAATGTTCATTAGCTTTACACTCTGATGTCCCTGAAGCCCTCTGGGGTATATGGATGAATCAGAATGCAATCCCAGTGGGAAGGGGTCCTGTTGGGATAGAGGGCAGCAGACCACACATGTTTCATTAATATGGCATAGGATAAGTGTGGATGGAACTCAGCTGTCTGAGAACTGGCTGGATAATGAAGTAAAACCTAAACCCACTATTCTGCTTCTGGAGTGCTCTGGAACATGGATCTCAAATCTGAAGTAGATTTGAAAGAGAACAGTTCATGTTGCAGCAGTGCTGCTGATGCTGTCAATAAAGGGTAAATTTAAGGGCACTTTCACAGAATCACAGAATATTCTGAGTTGGAAGGAACCCACAAGGATCATGAAGTCCAACTTTCCTCGAGGGCTGATTACATTTGACACGTCCCACCACCTCCCCACTGAAGGGCAGCTGCAGAAAGGCTCTGTTGTAGCTCCCTAAGTCACCCTTGGGTGGTGACATCTCTTAATTGCTTTGCAAGGCTCAACCTCAACAGCATCTGCTATGGATTAGAGATCTCCTTTTTGTAAGCTATGAAGGCAAAATAATTGTGTCTGCTCTGTAGCAGCACACCTGAGAGTCCTGCAGGGAAGGAGCTGGTACACCTGCCTGTCTGTTAACTTGTAACTCAACAGAATGGTGCTGAGTGTTTTATTAGTTTCAGAGCAGTAAGCCTTAAAGAAGATCCACCAGTGATTTGGAAGTAGCAGAAAGGCTAAGATCTGATCTGGCAAGGCTTGCTGGACTTGAGCATTCCTTAAAATTAATGCTCATGTTTTTTAAAATTAATAACGCAATTCTGAATGTGAAAAAGCAACCCAATCCCAAACCACTAAAGGCAATTGTGAAATACACTGATTTTAGTTTATCCTTGAAAACCTTTTTGTGAAACCCCCTCAGAGAATAAAAATTACAGTCTTTCTTGCTACCGTGCTTCTCCCATGCCTGTGTGAATATTACAGACAAGTTGCCTCACTGGTAGCTTTGTCACTTACAGCACAAAGAAAAATTGCATTTCATTTTTTCCCAATGGTTTCCATTTCCAGTAAGCAAGTTTAAGGAGCAAAATGGATTGTTGTTGTTAAGGCTGTCTTTCCTAAATTCTGTTTCAGCCAGTGCTGCAAGAAAGAGCAGGAACAGAAGGACTTTGTCCATAGTTCTTCTTCATCACTTCTACATTTTAGTGTTCAGAAATTTTCTGAGCCAAAATTTCCATCTGGATCTTAATGTTTAACAGCTGTCAGTAGACCCACTCTTCAGGAGTTTTTCCAGTTCTCAAAACCAGTAACAATTAATTTCTTATTTTGTCTTGTCAAATCTATAACTGAGCAATATAGTATTTATAAAAACATGTTTTATCAAGTTTATTTTCAGTTTGCTGCCTGTTAATTTCCTTGGGTGTCTCCTATGTCTCATTTTATAAACAATTATGAATAACCACCCAATTGACTCTCTGAAAAACATCCATGACTACAAAGATGTCTATCATCCTCCTTCATTCTTCATTCAAGCTGATATCTTTCATTCTCATTGAAGCACTCCTTTGCCATGTGTCCTGATCCACATCACCTGTGCCACATCCCAATGTACAGCATGGGAAGCCACGTGGGAAGGGAGGGAGCCCTGGGTGCTCCAAGAGCCCTGTGCAGCAGAGGTGTATGTGGCTCAGTGCACCCAGCATTCCTAAGCCTTGGATGTCTTTTTCCATACCTCTTGTAGTCCACAACATCCTTCCTGAAGCTGGCTGGCCCGTGCATCAGCTGTAGGTCTGCTACTCATCTGGACAGCACAAATGTAAATATATTTTCTTCTTGGTCCCTTCCCTAATAATTCCTGACATCTGATTTGCTTTTTAGATTAGTACTGAAGTACCAAGGTGATGCTTTCAAAGAACTATTCATAAATGGGTCACAGCACCCCTCCCCTGAGTGCTTAGAAAAGGTATAAATTTATATTTTTAATATTCCATTAAGCAATTACAGATTAAAGATATTTTTGTTTCTAATCCACCTGTAAGACAATCATAATAAGTGTTTATCTGTCCGTCAATGCTTCCAGCTACTACAAAAGATAATTAGAAATAAACAGGTAGACTGGAATAAAATCACAGACATTGCAACTCAATAGTGAATGCTTTCTTAAAAGGATAATAACTTCAAAGATTGGAACACAGCAAACTGAGGAAAATTCTGCCTTCTGTTTTAGGCAGGGTCAGAAAAAAATATACAGGATAGCTGATTTGGTTTCGTGAATCTAAATATTAATCAGTTTTACCTCTTCCCCTCTGTGCCTTGCTTTGCAAGCAACCTTTGCCCACCTGCAGTAACAAGTCAAAGTATGCTGTTTTAGGAACTGGTGGCAGATAAATAGCAATCCAGGATATTATATTAGCTTTTAGATTGTTCTAAATGCCTAACAGTAGGTTCCCATAAGCATCAGAAAGGCCTTAAAAATATTTAATCTTTCCCTTCAGCTTTACTTATACCAAAGGCTTTCCCTCCCCATGCTTGCAGTAAATATTCCCCATTTGTTTTCTTCTTTCATTATTAGGCCATTTAAGAATAAACTGAAATGCAATACCTCGAGGTGGGACCCTGTCTCTTACACCTCTCTAAATAAAGGGTTTCCTTAATTATATTGATATAAAATGAATGGATCTTGGCCAACTCATGGTTTTTCCTCCAACATTTTCATGCTAGAATGGTTAAAGGAATATTCTGAAAATTCTTTTAAGTGGAAAGTATATTATAACAGCTGATGAGTTGGCTGTGGGCCAGCATGCAGCCTGTGTTAAGTTGGAGGGGTTACCAGGATGCACACACATCCTCTGTTGGGCCAGGGGTGAAGCACCGCACCCCACACACTCGGTCCCCCTGCACTGTTCTTTCTGTGCTCTGCAATATAGATTTGAAGATAAAAAAATCCCAAACCACCTTGAATAAACTTGATATTTCTGAAAGGGCTCAAGGCCTTTCTTAGGTACCCTCTTCTTGTCATATAATAAATCAGCCTTACCAGACAACACGTTTACAGCTCAGACCAAAGAGCTGGCTCAGACATTAACAGTTTGCAAGGGCATGTCGTTCTACAAAGACTCGTTAGCACAGAGTTCCTGCCTTCCCCTTGAAGAGTTGGTTTGTGCATTAAAAAACCTGTTTGATAAACCGGTGATGTGCAGGGTTAAGGGCTGGCTCTGGAGGAATGCTGCTGTTAAGCCAAGGCTCTGCCTTCCTGGCACCGCCGCCAGTGATCACGCTTAAATTAGCATGGTGTGGTTGAGTTTCACAGCGTGTTTCTGTCCTGCCAGCTCTGAGAAACACCAGTGCTGCTCAGCAGAACAGAGCACCCAACGGTCCTGCTCACACTAGAGGGCACTCTCAAAACTATAAATTATTTTTGTTGTTGTGAAGATGTTATTGTTCTGCTGACAGGGTTTACAAAAGAGCTATTTTTTTTCATTGTTGTTGTTGTTCCTGGCCTTTCCAGTAGTGTGCCTTCATTTCTGTTGCACACAGTTTCCTTTCATTTTGCTTCTTTCCAAATTATTTTGTCACGAAGAAAGGAACTTGAGCTCTGACAGTGATAACAGCCATTCCTGACCTAACGTGGTGCCAAGTGTTCTGCTTTTCTTCTCTGCAGGCGATAATGTTTTTCATTTAATACTAGGTGGTTGTCCTAGGAATTCTTTAAATCTGTGTCCAAGTCATGCTATTACATTATTCAGTGTGGATTTATTTGGAGAGGCTCTGAGAGGTAGCCCTGACCTTTCACTAGCACTGCACAGTACAAAACATCCTCTCCCACACATGGCATGGGAAGGGCTGGGTGAAACCTTCCTCCCTCCGCATTGCAGCTGCATCCAGCCCTGAACTTGTTATTTTGTTGTGGAAATGAATCCTTGCTTCGAGACACTTCTGTATGTTGTTCCTCACACGCTCACTTCTACCTGTTCCCTAGAGCAGCCATTCAGCTGGAATAATTCAGGGTACATCCATTCAGCTCCAAGGGGCTTTGCCAGGCTCTCTGCACTCCCCACGTCCAACAAACCATCCCCAGCAGCAGCTCACAAAGTGTGTTTGTTTGAAATATGTGTGGCTGTGTTGTCAGTCCTGGATAGAGGGGATCTCTGTGCAGAAAACAGAAGCTGCACAGAGTCAAGGCGATTCCCTGAACAATGCCAGGATAGCATGGCACAGCTACAGGGACCATCACAAGGGCTAATGTGGAAATTTTTCTGGCACAGTCCTTTTGGTTGAAATCTGTTTACACTGTGAAGTCTTGAAGGCACTCATTCTCTTTGCTCTCTGCTGAGCAGTTTGCATGAGTGGTGTGGTATGGGCTACAAAAGTAATGCTTAGTCCCAGGCCTACCATCCAGGGTGCCAATTAATAGAATGAGACTGTTTTGTGCTGCTGGCATGTTTGCCCTGCATGGAAATCATCAATGCATTTTGTGTAGGGCTCAGGCTTCCATCAGTACCAGCTTTGATATTTTAATTATGTGGTGTGGGGCAAATAAATCTCTAGTAGACAAAATGCCTTATCCCATTTGTAATGCCTTAACTAGATAACATCTTCTGTTTCTTTCACATGACCTCTTTTCCATGTATATTAAAATGCATCATCACTTATTCTATGTATTTATGCTCAGTAGGTTCCTGCCAAGCATATGCATTCCTCTTTTTTCTTTTCTTTATTTTGGTTGGGGTTGTTTGGGTTTTTTTTAATGCATGAGGATTTCAGAGAAGATATTGGTGTGGGACAATCCTGTCCTTTTCTTCTTTCCTGTCTGCAAGATTTAGAAGATCTCAAGATTACTGGTGAAGGTGTTCAGTATTGGGTCTGTTTCAAAAACTGATTCTTTATCACTACCTAAACTCTAGGATGAGCTACCTACATAAAGAAATGTATCACCACTGAAACTAGTTCAAATATAAAACTGCAATGTTGGCACTGAATAGCTGAATGAATAATGAAGGAGAGCAGCCTGACATTCCTCCTAGCTCTTCAAAATTCACAGCTCCCCTCCAGTTTGTCCCAGACACCAGCTGTTCTTTAGGCCGAGTTCAGCACCCAGCACATGAGCTTCCTGCTGTTTCATTTCAACTCTAAACTCAGTTCTTCTGGCGAAGTTGGAGATACTTCTGATTTCAGTACCCAATACAGGCAAGTAGTCATACTCTTGGAAGGCATATTCTCATTTTTTCTGCAGAATGTATATACTTAAAATCAGTGGACCAAATCCTCTGGGAAGGGGTTTGATGTCTTAGTGCCCTTTTCCAGTAATCTCCTTTAGAAGCTATAGATAGAAATTTAATACTGTTTGAAGGCAAACCTTTTGTGAACTTACTCAGTAAATGTCTTCAAACTATATTTTATCTCACAGAGACATGATTGGGGCCCCTTTGGTACAGCTACAAACTGCATTCCTGAATTCTGAAAGAATAGGTCTATGCAATTCCAGGGCAGGAACAAGAGCCTGTAATAACTTTTCAGGTTGAAAGTGGTATTGTATGACCGGAGAACTGGAAGTGAAATACTTTCAAAGGAGGCAGGGGAAAATGACGTGGACAACTAGAGGGTTAATACCATTATCTCAGTAGTTTGCAAGATTTCAGCAGTGTTTTCAAGGAAAGGCTCACTAAAAATATGAAAGTAAATGTAAAATGGGATGAAACGCAAAATAGACTTAACCATTGATAACTTCTGAGTATCTTGGATAATAATTGATGTTATGGATAAAGGAAATGCAGTGGTTAGACTTCATTAAGCATTTGATATAGAAACATATAAAGTGGTAAATGTGGATCCCTGCTCAGTTTGTAAATGGAAAAGGGTGACAAAGTTTATAGAGGACATGTGAAAAAAGGCCAAACGCTGAAAATCTATAGACTGAAAATATCCACTCATTCACTAATGCTGCTAGTTATTTTTTAAAATTCATGAAATATTAACCCAGGTTTTTGTATGAAGTGGATTTTGTTAAAAAATAAAAGAGAAAGGGAGACCAAGCACTGCTACTTTAAACTCGTTTAATACATCTTTAAGGACAAAATAAACAGGTGTGGATCAAAAATCATCTGAAAAAAATCTGCATAAAGTGTAAGTATAGATTGCACGTTACTATGGAAATGCTTAATTTTCTTTGCTTTTATAAAGTGCATTATGCCAGAACTGTAAGACCATTTATTGCCAAATTAAAAATTTACAAAAGCTTCAAAATCCTATCCTGCAAGTGTTAGGAAGAGCACACCTGACTAGAAGGCCATATTATAAGGGCAAGTGTGAGAAAATATGTCAAACACATTACTGTGTAGGAGTGAATCAGTAATTGCTACTTTTAAAAAACTATAATCTTTGCCACAAATTATGACATTTTGGTAAACATTTACCCTTATTCTTCCATCCAGATATTGAGCAGGGTTATGCATCAATTATTATTGCATTTGGCTGGGGAGAAACAAGCAGGTAAATTCATCACAGTGACTCTTATTAAATGAAATTCCAAACAATACAAAATAGGTAATGGGAAACAGCCAAAATGAAGAGAAATCTACATTAAAATCTTCTTATTAAGCATTGTGTCACTCAGTAGATTAAAGAGCTTTTTGATAAAAGCCTGAACTTATTCACATTTAACTCAATGACAACACATGAAATTTAATAGGAGTAGAACTTTCATTTAAAATACCCATGCTATGAAATGAAATGCACAGTATTTTTATGGTAATGGAGTCATGGGATAATGGCCTATTACATCATGCCCACTGACAACATCACAGAGTTTTTGGATGAATCCTTGAAAGCAAAGACAGGTCATGTGGATCTAACGGATACTTAATGGAAAATGAAAAATAAAAAGAGTAGGTGAACAAGGGAAAGTAATCCGGTGAAAATTAAGCTATAAAACCTATTATCTTCAATATGCCAAATACTCAGTTTAGAGTTGATCATTTAATCCAGTTATTCAGCACAGAGTGGCTTGTTAGTCATTGTGGACTTTGCCTATAAATCAACCAAAGCTTAAATACAGTGGCAACGTCCCAGAACAAATGCATCGATGAAGATGGGGTCAAGAAAAGGAATAGCTCCAGATCATTCAGAAGACAAATGTCACAAGGTTAAGCCATGTGAAAACAAAACTTAATTACTATACCTCCGAGCATCTTTATGCTTAAATTACCTTATATAAATGAGGCACACTTCACAGTGCTTGTAATAATTAGCACTTACCAAGCACCTTTCAGAAGTGCTTTGCAAACGTTAAATAAGGTCAGAAATCTCATTGCTCTTTCATTGGAGTGCCCATAAATATGATGGGGAGAGCTTCCTCATCAATTCAGAGCAAGAACTGCAGGGTTCAACTCAGAGACCTCCAAAAGGCAGTGAGGATGTTTTCCTAATTGCCATTTTACAGATTGTAAAAACAGCATCAGCAAGATTAAACGATTTGTCAAAGATGGACAAAGAAGTTGAAACTGGATTAAGGATTCACAGCTTTGGGCTCTGGTTTGGGGGTTTGTTAGAGAAAAAAGGGATTTGCTTGTGGCATAAAGCCAGAGTCTGTGATGAACGGGGGCAGGAAGAGATCGCACCACATCTGGAGGGTGTCAAGAGTTCTCCCTTACAAGCAGCAACACAACCATAAACAGTTATATCTAGTGCTTTGTATTGGTACTTTTTTTTTGTATCCTCAGAGTTACCATCTTACAAAAGGGCTCTTTTCACACACTGAAAAATGGCATTAGTGAGGTTGTGAGCCATTTCCACAGCCCCTGGAAATGATACAAAAATATTGTCATAGCTCTCTGAGACATATATAGAAAAGGAACATTTACTTGGAAAATTTTGCAGTTAGGGAATAACCCCATCTCTAGTGTATTCTTTTCCTCTACAAGAGGTAGGTCTTTTTTGAGAGCTCTTGATGCAGAACCATTATAAATTAGAAGACCCACAAAGAAATCCAAGTGTATTCTTGAAGATTCTGGGACCTCTCCATGGCTTCTACATGTCCCAACCCTGGCTGCCACAGGTCACATCCTTCTATAAATAGATATTGCATTTTGCTGAGGAAGGTCAAAATGTGTGAGGGGTGTAAATACTGCAGCAGTCATCATTGAGTCATGCATTGATTTATTCTTGGAAACCTGGGAGCTGTGGAAGCAAGTGCCTTACAGATCTGTAAGTCCCAAGTTCCTCAACAGAATAGTACAGTAGAACTTTGGAAACTACAGTCACAGCACTAGCAGGAAGAGATGTCGAGGTGCATGGAGAAAACACAGTGTGCTGTCTCAGCCCCACTTTCCCTGTGTGTTTTGTAACCTGAGGACTTTCTTCCTTCCACCTTCACTCACTCATTTCCCTACTGCTTAAAATAAAGGCTGCACACCTGACAGTCTCCAGGCTATTAGTATACAGGGGAGTACATGGGATTATTACACAGGTCAGCTTTCTCCAGTTTGGCCCCTCTACAGATGTTATCTCAGTTACTAGGATAGGCTTTATGATAAATATATTTTAGTTGCTCTCCCTTCATTTCAGGAGGCTATTAAAAATCATTATATAAAAATTATAGATAACTGTTTTCTTTGCTTTCTGCAGTCAAAAATATCCACCTAACTTTGCTGTACTTTAGAAACTGAAGGTCTTTATAATTCAACCAGTTTCAGTGCATGGTACCTGTCATAGTACTGCCAACTCAGATACACAGACACTTTAACATTGGAAGTTGAAGAACAAATCCAAGCTTTACAATTCTAAAGTCACCCAGTAACTACTGGAAAAGGCTTAATGCTCGTTTCAGCAAGAAGTAACCATATAGGTGTAAAGTACTTTCAAAAATAACATGGATCAAATTTTTAAAAAATATTATTTCCTTATTTGATTAGGAATATTTTTTAGACTTTTTTTGATGATGGTCAACAAGGAGATTTTACACTGAATTTACTGAGAACTTAGAGATAAATAAAATGTTACAATACAGAACAGATGTTGTGTTTCTATTCAATTCCTAGAAGAACATGTTTTCTTTAAATAGCATTTCCATTTAAAGAGGAAGCAGTAAGGGACCGAAGAATGCCAAGTTGTGCTTCTCATCACTGAAGTTCTTCATTTGTTTAAAACAGCTGGATCATCGATTCTCTTGATTTCCCAACTCCAACCCATTTCACTAGGGAGGAAAACACAACTGTTAGAACAATTATCAAGAGTAAATATTACAACCAATGAACTGGAATAATTTTCACATTTCATCATACTTCACTACAAACTGACCAACTTTAGGAAGGAAGTTTCATTGTCAAAAATCCCTTTACTCCAGCTGCACTACCTGACTAGAAGTGCAGTATACTGAAGGTTGAAAGCATGAAATAATTGTACCATAAACACAAAGCATTGCAGATGGAAGGCCTAGCAGAAGGTGAGGCACATTTGTTGCAGGTTTAACTTCCACTGTCTTGAGTGACAGGATGTTTAGCTACACCCCTGCAGAGAGGAAGCCAGAGCTCTGTCAGATGCTGAAGTTTTCATGATGTGGAGCAGAAGATAGTGACACCCACATGCTATAATGTTAAATATGAGGCTGCAATTACAAGCATTACCCAGTGTGAGCAGCCACCCTAAATACCAGACTGTAACTGTTCCACTACAGTTTTATTACCCATGGTTACTAAAGAATTGACTGTAGGTAGGTCTCCTTTAGCCATCAAACCTACCAAGGCATTCTGACTTCACACAGAGAACCAGAGAAATAAAGGGAGCTTTATTTACATATCCCTTTGCCCACATATGTGTCCTTGACCATGCATGGGCCATTCACTGTGTTTCAGGCTCTGCTATCAGATGCTTCCTGATCCATGAACAGTACTGGAATCTCCACAGATGTAACCAGCCCATACTCCTCTGATGTGACCTTTGAGGTGCTTTATGGAAAACAAAAGCACACATACTAGTTTTCTAAGCTTGCTGCTGTGGAAATTCCCCTGCAATCCTCACCATTCATGCCATGCCAAGCTCTTGGCACCTGTAGAGCTCTAGCAGCTTGATTTGAAGAAAACTGGATGGCTTGACCTTTGGAGATTGACGATGTTAAGATTCTCATTTTTCCAAAGTGGCAGAACTGGGCTAAACAATCTCCTATGTGTTATGCAATATGTCTCCTTATATGAGTAAGAATGGAAAAAAAAAGTTGCCTCTCTTCAAACAGCAATGCAGTGCAGGACACAGAGAGAAAGGAATACATGAGGATGTTAGCTTCAGTACACCCTGAAGGATGGTGCACAGACACCTAAGTTTTCACTGAGAGAAGGTGGCAGTTTGCCAAGAACAATACATGTTTCCCCTGGCTAAATTCTTGCCAGCAGCAGCCTGGGGCTCTCTACAGACCTGCCTGCTGAACATCACCCTTTGCTGCTTCTTGGCAAGCTGTCATTTACCACTACCAGCCCAAACACCAATACTTCTGTTGCCTCCTGCCCAAACCAAGCGACTTCCAGCTAACAAACTGAGGGCTTTCACAGAGCTGTGCCTGCATCCTGAGGCATCCTCATATGGACATCTACAGAAAGGTTTACCTGGCACACCAACATGGTTTTCCACACAGCGGATGTAATTCTGGGCCTTGGGTGGGAGGTCCTCCCATTTTCGTGCTCCAGTTGTGTCTGTCTTCCATCCAGGCATTGTTTCATACTCTACTTCCACTTTCTGTAGTATCTCCTGATTAGCTGTGGGAGAGCAATTTTTGTCACAGTTGATTTTAGCTGCTCCACCTTAACTGAACATACCTATGGTTCTTGACCAAAAAAGTCTTTTGACCACATTTAAAATCTGATAGATGAAGAAACAATATTTTTACTGGTTTGTTTATTCATGCACTCATTCATTCATGATTTAGGTTAAGTTCTGTTACTTGGTAAGATTAGTCTGATTCAAGAGGATCCAGAAATCCAGCTTCCTCTTCTAAAAACTATAGGATGCAATCTATTGTGTCAACATCAAGTCAATAAAAACACTACAGTACTATTTTTGAGGAAACAATTTTTTTGAGGTTTACAGTACTTCCCCTTTTTGGCTCAGTCTAGCACATAATAAAACAGTAGACAAGGCACTACTGTCTCAAAGGTTTTTATCTTTATGGAACAAGGTTTTATCAGGCTTGTGAAAAACTCAGATGCTTGCCAGCTTTTCTCCACTGGAATTTTCACTGTGCCCACACCAAGGAACTACCAGCAGTGGTGGGAAAGCTGGCTGTTGTCAGCCCACCCTGTGAAGCCAGAATCCCCCATCCCAACAGAACAACCCCCTCATCATGGCACAGACTGTTAGAGGCATCTTGAAATCATCATTAATGTAAAATAACTGTCTATTATTACATCTTAAAAGTTTTAGGATGGATCATTATTGAGGAGCAATATATATTTTTATTAATCACAGTGTTGCTGCTGTTAATTACAGAAGTAGCTTTATTTTGCCTGTGTACACCCCATTTTTGCACTCGTTTAAGCACTGTTTTTATTTTAACTTCACTTCACTAAAGGCTATTGCGAATGACATACAGTCATTGACTCAAGTCTTGCTGACTTTCAGATCCCTGGTGTTGCCCATAAAACATCTAAAGGGACAAGACACAGAAGCCCTAACACAAGATTTTATTTGGTCTGAAGTTCTTGACATCCAGTTCTTGACATACACAGACTTAAGTCTGTGTACAAATGTCAAATGGAAAATGTGGATGTACTCATACAGCTGCCTTTACATGGATACTGCAGGTCCATAAATTGCCACAGAATGTCCAGTGAAAAAGAAATCAAGCCTGATTTTAAAAGCAAACAGTCTTTCCCAGCAGGTGTGACTTAACAGGCCGGAAAGATAGAATGAACATAGATGTTTAAGAACTTACCTGGAAAATATGGAATTCTTTTCCCACCCAATTTGTAGGCAACGCCAATTTTAATTTCATCAAGGACATCAAGAATATCCAGTTTTGTTAACGCCAAACTGCACAGAAAAACATCAGTTAGAGTTACATACAGGATGATTATCCTCTTTAATACATTCTAATTTTTTTTCCCATTTCACAAATCCAGCTAAGACAGCCCAGCCAGCAGAAATACATAAATATAATAAACTATGAACAATGTTAATTGAATTCAAACCTCTGGGATGAATACACCACTGTGTTACTGTGACACATTTCCCAATGCCTGGCTGCTCACACAGGTGCACAGTGTTCAGCTCATGAAAATGCACACTAGTTAAAGTGGCACTAACTGGGCCTGGTTTGGGGGGTACAACACTCGACATCATTCATAGTGACTATTTCTGCTAGTCCTACTGATTCACAACAACTATATGACACACTTATTTACTAAATTACACTTTTATAACAGAACAAGCACAGTCTGGTTACTCAAACCACTTCTGCAGTTCAGTAAGAAAGATTCCAGCCTGACTTTCAGTGCCTGGGCTGTGCTGTCACTTTAATGAACCTTTTTCATCTTGTGAATGAACACACTGGTACACAAAAATGGAATCTCAAGAAGATACTGTAGTAGTTACTGATCAGAATAAAAATGCATTTTACAACTTGTCAAATTCTCCAGAAAAAAAATTCTAGACCTTGCATGGTAAAAATTTGAGTAGTTAAGAATGTAGACAGGTATGTGCATAATAGTCCATCCTATATGTGCCCAGTAAGTATGTGATGAATGCAAGGACCAAATGAAAAGACCTTTTGGGAAAGAAGCACCATAGAGCCAGTTCTTCAACTTTTGTAATGTTTTTACCTCCTCATGTTTTTTAACTGGCACAATTATCAGAAATGACCTAGTTTTGTTGATAGAAGTTCAGTAATTGTGTAGAACTGAAGGGGAAGGAAACCTAATGCCTTCCTAAAGCTATTCCCACATGAACTAGAGCTGTGTAAATTAAAGCAAAATAAAAATCCAAGGGAAATATAAGAAAACTAAAAATCTTTCTGATAAATTAATGAACAAGACCATTGTTCCTTTGTAACATTAGTAGTAACATAAAGAATATTAAGTCTCAGATTATAATATATTAAAATGCCCAGGATCACGTATTTGCATACATGAACTGAATTTTGCCTAAATGTATCATAAGTCAACACTTTTTATGAATAAAACTCTGATGAAACTTTTGCAACTTTTTCTGAAGATTGGTAATTAGTTATAAATTAACTTGTGATATTTACTAGTATTTTAGCATTAGATACAAGCTAGCTTGAGGGCATTATGGTCCTTTAAAATGCCACTTTTCCTGTAAAATGATGATTTAATATATATTTTGAATTACAAAATAATTTATCAACCAAGTAAGTCACTTCATCCCAAAGAAAATAAATCTCAGCCCATTAAAAGCAGAATTTATAATACAACATTTGACTACAACTTTGTAAATAAATGAGCCTCCAGAATTGGAATGAAAGCTGTGCCAGTCACTGTGCACTTTGTGTCACCTTGGTTATTTCACTTATAGAGGCAACAGTTCCAAATGACGCATAACTGGTTCTACAAGTAGGATGACCTTGAGTCAACCAAAGCTCAAACCCAGCACAAGTCAGTATCAAATTACTGGATCAAAAACACTAGAGCAAATTGTTAGAAAACTAAAATTTATCCAAACTAGACTGGCCATCTGAGGTAAGAAAATTGAAAACACATACCAAAAAAATCACGGCTATGATGTTGTAAAATCACTTGATATGAAAAAAAAAAATCAAAGTAATCAGATTATTATTAGCATTAAAACAATTCTCAGTTGCTGATTTTGAATTATTGTATTGCTTAAAATGTAACACTTTACTGGACTTATATTAATGTTACCTACATATTTATTCTGCGAAGCACAAAATTATCACTTCCAAATGTAGCGCAAAATCTTTGATGCTTACGCAGTGAATCCGTTGATCATATGAGCATATTTCAAAATGACAAGATCTAACCAGCCACAGCGTCTCTTTCTGCCTGTAGTTACTCCCCACTCATGGCCACGGGACTGTAAAAGATCTCCAATTTCCTAGAATAAGACAGAAAGAAGCTGATGGTATTTCACTGAACAACAGCTGGAAAACGAACACAAACAAATATAGATGAACAGCAAGAAAAATACAGTTTTCAATTTCAAGGCTTTTCTTTAGGAAAAATGAAAGAAAAGTTAAGTTTTACTAGGCAGGGACTAAGGCAGATAACAAAGTCCCTCATGAATAGGATTTATGTATTGCAATCACTACCCTTTCAAACCACATATTTAATATGACTATTTCACGTTGCAAGAAGACACTTTCCTTTATCCTTCATTTAATATGAAGATCTCCTTGACAATTCAGCCGTATTTAAAATTTTGTTTGCATTTACTTTCTTCATCTGGTCTTTTGGCATCTATTGGTTTCTATTGACAAGACTGTAAATGCTTGGGACAAGACTAATGCTTGTGCAATGGCGAGCTCAGACTCCACGTCCATGCCAAGGGATCTTCAGTTCTACCACATGAGTGTGAGACTGCCAGCTGTTTCTTTTGGACTGGCAGTGTTTACAATGTGTTAAAAATGAAGAAGGAAGAAATTTCATGGTCACGATTCATAAACCTAAAGGATACCACCAACAATTTTAGTCATTAGAGAAAGGATTTTAGTGACTAAACCCTTAAATTAGGTTCAGAATACTGATCAAGAGATTGCTGTGTGCATAACTTATAATCAATATCCTAAGCTTTCTAATTTCTTGATAATCAAAATACAGTAGACAGTTTGGAAAAAAGGAAATCTCTCCTTTTTATTGATCAATTTCTGCACAAGTGGCTGATGAACACACCACATTTATTCTATAAATCACACAGAATACAGCCTGTTAAGCACACAAGTTGCATCTTGTAATTTAAGCTCTCCTGTGATGCACTTACAGTTCCAGCCTACAACAAACTCTCACCACTGAAACACACCTAATGATGTTATAAGAGACATTGAAATCTGTTTTCACATAATTCATTGTAACAGAAGCATGGTCACTGCAAGATAACATCATCACACCAATGAAAAATATCTTAAGTTTATAATGTCATTCTCTTCTTCACCAGCATGATTGCTCGACATTATTACAGTGTTTATTTATCCCTGGTATACCCTTATCCCATTCCATTAACTGCTATTTGTTGGCAACTCTATGTATCACATTTTGTAACATTAAACCTACATTAATCTGCTCGGTGGGGAAGGCTCCAATTCCCACCCGAGTGGTGTATGCCTTCACCACTCCGTACACATCACCCACGTGCTGGGGAGGGACACCAAGCCCGGTGCACACACCACCCACGGTGCAGTTTGATGAGGTCACAAAGGGATACGTGCCTGTCAGAAAAACACAACAGCACAACCCCGTTTCAGCAATGGTGAGAAATAAAGACTGATTTTCCTTTATCAGTTCAAGGGAGATTTTTCACATCTATATTTGGCTTTAAAGATAAGACTGAAACAGCAGCAAAAGAGCAGGGCAAATTCTTCTTTCACTGACAATGGCCCACAAAGGAGAAATTCAAAAACATCTCAATACTACATCCATTAGGCACGGGATCTATTATAGGATGCTGTTGCTGTGTAAAGTTTTTTTCAATGTCCTGTGTATCACAGAAAGTATTTCCACTACATCCATGGAAAGCCTGGTGTAAAGGTCACTGTCTGACATTCCAAATGCTCTACACAAGTGGCTCTGAGTATATGTCACAAATTGTCTAAGTCTTAAGAGGTTACTCAATCTCTACACTGTGACTCTGGACTGGAGAGTCTCTCCAATTCTTCATTCCATCTTCCTTGAGACATAAGTTTAATTAGACTTTTGGGAAGATGGCAGAGCAGAGACCAACTGAAGCAGCAAGACATACAGGTTACCACATGAGTTCAATTCTCCTCCACTGCAGAGGAATTACCTCAGCAGCACTGCAATGAATGCCTGGATTGTCTGGAAATGTGCACACACATTTAAAAGTAATAAAGACAAGAATATCTGGAATGCAATTTCAACTCCACTAGAACAACCTTCAATAAAAATCAGTATTTAAAGCTTATGCATTTAATCCTGTTAATGATACAATCTCTGTCTTATTGTGCTTTACTTCTGGGAGATCTGTTCCTATTAACGAAAGACTATTTTGTTTCTCTATTTTCCTGCTGATTTCAAATTCAATATAAACACAAATCAAAATAAAACTAATAAAAATAAAACTGATCTCTTAGGAGTTAAAGTGAATTTAGAATGCAGCTTACCAAAGTCAATATCAAGTAATGCTGCATTGGCTCCTTCAACAAGGATCTTCTTTGGAGAGCCATGAAGCGCTTCATACATAAAATACACACCATCTCGAACCATGGGTCTTATTTTTTCAGCATATCCCTGCAAATCAAGTACACATGTTTCTGTATCATTTCTGTTCACAGAGATGTGGTGTATCTACCAAATTTTGTTGCTATAGTCTCTAGATAGTGTGTCCATAGTCTAGACACGCTAAGAATGGGACTTAGAAATAGTGCAAGCACCAAAAGCAAAACCCAAATCACTCCTTTTAAATATTAGAAAATATCTTTAGGGTGTCAGCTCTAAATAAGTGTGAGACAAAACTTGGAAAAGGTAAGAGATATTTTTATCATCCTCTTTGCTTACATGTTCATAAAAGAAGCAGTTTAATCACTGTCTCTTTTATTTCTTTCTTCTACTTATAAAAAGACAATTTTCCTGTAACACCAGGATATTGAAAAATGTTTCCACAGACGATTCTTCAGTAATCATGAAAGTCCATCAGACAGACTGGAGAACACTAATTGAAATAGTCACCCTGTGTTCTCTTGACTAGTTTAACACTACAGTAATTTCAAACTGCACTCAAAAAAGTCAAATATTACCCGAGAACTAAATCATCTGCAAAGTTTATATTAATGGCTATAATAAGAGAGAATATTCCATTACAAAGCACAGTTACTGCTTATTAAAAGCTTTTATAATAATGAAGATACGAATTTTTCATATAAATTAGTTTATTGGTTTACTAAGTGGTAGTTCCAGTACACTTTGTTTTTACTTTATAAAATTAAAATAAATATTACAAGTGTTAAATCTTTACCTTTAGTTTTTTCAATTGTCCTTCTATATCTATTTCCAATGAGGGAAACATCGACTTGTATTGTTGTGCCAGATTTTTAAATCTGTAAAATATTGACATTGTATGTATGAGGAACATAGTCACTGTTCACAGAACCTTTGACAAGAATTCAGTTTATATCATTCAGAGTATATATTGAGAGATATAGGGAGAAAATACTGTGAACTTTGATACCTCAACCAGTGCATTTCCCAATGTACAAAATTACATTTTAAATTAAGAGAAACCAGGCAGTACAGGAAATACACATACACATTCTTTCCAGTTTTTTTCTCCTTCTAGACAATTTATATACAAAATTCAGACACATATTCAAAAACATCCCCTTAAAAGCAAATCTATCAGGCAAAATGCATGACTCCTTAACATAATATTTAGAAATGAAAATAGTTGTACCTTGAAGAAAATTCATCAAAGTCAGAAAGGAGGTCACAAATCCGAAGGCCTGTTCGTGCAGCTTTGGAAGAATATGTTGGTCCAATCCCCTTCTTTGTTGTGCCAATACTAAACAAAAACAACACCCACCCCACCCCAACATATATAAATATATGCAAAAATACACTTCATGTCAAGTAATTTTGTTAAAGCTCTTCAATACATCACACAGTGGGCAGGGGGGTCTGAGACATAAAGAGATGTTAAAGTTCTATAATAATAAATACATAGCAACTTTCAGGCTTTGCATAAATATTGCTAATATTCATGATATGCAGTAAAGCATGAAGCCTTGATTCTGGCTGACACAAGTTCGTTACTTTGTTCACTGACATAAGCAGGAGCAGAACAGAGTCACAAAATTAGTAACGTCAACAAGGCTCCTTAGAGATGCATTGCACTTCTGTTTTCCAAAATTACACCAATTTTTCAAATGTGTATAACTATTAATGAAATGAGGGTGTTGAAAATATTTACTTTTTGCCTTCTTGTGCTTGACGTTGCACTTCCTGGAGCCCATCTACTGCCTGGTGAAAGTCAAACACTGCAATGGAACATCAAATGGATATAGTGGTAGACCAAAGGAGAACAACATTCTTTAAATCACAGTCATCTGTAACTTCAAGACAAAGTGCCTTTGCTGTCACTGACAGTGTACAGGCCTCCTCAAGTGAAAACAGAGCGAGTATTCCTTAAACATTGTGAAAACATGTAAAATATTTCTCTTCAGTGGATACAAATTCCATTATTATGCTTCAGATACACACCATATAAAGAAGCTGTGTTAGATCAAATACGTAACTGCTCTGTGGGAAAATAATTTAGTTTAGCATCATGAGCTAAGCAATCATTTGCAAGGGTTTTTTCCCCGCTTCAATCGTCACTTACCTATATGTGCTCTATCTGATATAATTAGTCTTTTTTCCCAATCTTTTAAACCTGTCAGAAGATATAAAGAAAAGTAGGATTTCAGCTGTGCTGTCAAACTTTCACATTGGCTTTTAGTTTTTCCATGCCTTTCTTCAGCTTTATATAGGTTCTGGTTGAGAAGACTGTAGACAGAATGGATAAGCCATAAGCAAATATCAGCAATGTTTCTGTTAACCAACTTTTCTCATTTTTAACTTACCAGCTTTCTCATTTTGGTATGGACAAAGATACTCACTCTTTATGCCAGAATGCTGTGGCTTACACACAATTCTTACTTTAACTAAATATTCTTTATAACTCCATACAATACATCATTTAAACTCCATTTGTGGCTCAGAAAATAGAGAATTTCTATATAGAAACACACAACAAACCAGTAAGTATGGGACCTTAAAAGGTCATAGGGTCCAAAGCCTCACTCAAAGCAGAACCAGTTGAGTTTATATTTGGGCACAGAAACTCTGGGTTAAATCTTCTCAGTTTGTGGTCAAAGGGAGCTTACCACACTCTTCAAGATTTATTTTCCATCTAATGTGGTATGAAATGCCACACAACTCCCCAAAACCCATGAAAAGATTGATTTTAAAAATATGTCTAAAGACTACAATGCAATTCAAGATTTTAAATACTATTTTCCTCATTATTTAAAATCCAGATTGTTATTGCACTGAGTACTTATGGCCAGAAACAACAGCTTACAAAAATCCTCAACCTGGCTGCCAGTATAAAGGTAGGTTAAAAATTACTTGATACAAACCTTTCTTTTCATTCTTTTCAGCTTCTTCAAACAGGCCTGGTAAATGTATAACCACTCCATTACCTTTGGGAACATAAATGATTTATTTTAAAGCAAGGAATAAAATACTCATTATTGGGAAGTACAGCATGGAAACACATGCTGTCTAAAATTTTATTTAAAAAGTAAAACTAAATTTCTCGCGAAGTGATCTTGAGAACTTTTTGGATAAATCCTGATTTGGGGTAAGCAGCTACTGGTCTGCTAAAATCAGAAAAAACAGAGCTGGCTTGTTTCAGGCGTGACCGCCAGACTGCTGCACAGCCAGCTGAGGTAAGCGGATTCTTGTCTTTGTTTGTGGTGGACTTTGCCCCACGACTTCAGCCTTAATTGTTCACAGAGAAAAGCTCAAAGAAGTCCGTGCCTTACCACACTGACAAGCCTGTGAGAAAATTTTTGAACTGTCTTCAATATTCGGGTATTTGTTTTAAACTCAGCTTGAACTAGTGCTGTAATACATTAGCAATGCCTCTCTCCCTCATTTTGAGAACAACATAGAATCCACAAGCAATACAGAGCAGTACTGGCGAGACGTGGAGGATTAGTGATGCAGTGGGCTGGAAACAGCTGCTGCCTCCTTGGGAACGCCAGAAATAAATGCAAGAGCCTGTCTTGGCCTAAATTTAGCAAAACTTAAGTAATAGTCATTACTAATTGACAAGGGAGTAAATCAGAAAGCAAGACAACACACCATACTTAGCTGAGAGAAAAAATTTGTTTAATATATTTTAATAATCCATTTGGAAATTATTAAATGGAACAAAATTGAAATTCTGCAACTCACTAAAACGTAACACTTGTTTCTTGCACAGTCTGTATATAATTTCTGTCAAAAAGAGTAATAACTTTGAACAAGTAAGGGCCTTAAACTTGCTTACCATTTAAGTATGAGTTTAATGTGCAGGAGGAAATGGAAATCTGGTCATGATGCCATCTGCATCAAGTATCTTTATAGTAAAATACAACATCACCCTAAACAGCTGGTGATGTGCACAAAAAGGAGATTGGATGACACTCTCCAAGCAGAGCCCGTATCTTGGGGCCTGCCTCTGGAAAGTCAGTAAAAGAAATGTCAGAGATATATTATTTATTTAGCCCAAATCCTGGGGTTTGTGTGCTCAAAGAATAGAATATAGATTTCTGAAAGTATAAAAGGAGTGTGTAAGTAGAGGGTGGGATTCAAACTTGTACCATAAAGCATAAGAAAGAGGGACATGATAGGAAGAGGGTGTTCTTGCTTTCAGTTTTCTAACTAAATTGACACACAAAGTAGACTAACTCTTCATGTTAAAGCAGCAGTGAAACAGAAGTCAAACAGCTGAAGCTACAGCAAATGTGACTGTCATTTAGATGTTTTTATTTGTTACTAAAATGTACAGTTGCACATATCTGCTATACAATGTTATTTGACATAACAAGTTCCAAAATTGTCTTACCAATAAAGGAAATTGCCTTTGGATTAATGATGCCACTAGGAAACAGGTGAAAATCATATTCTTTCCCATCAACAACGACAGTATGGCCTGCGTTGTTCCCACCCTGCAACAGAAAGAAACACCTGAAGATTAACAGTTTTGTATCACCACTCAAAACTCTCAGCAGATGATTTGACAAGACCATCTTTTTGTATTATACATGTCTTCAGCCACTGCTTTCTCCATCTTATAGTTTCTTGTGAAAAGGTCTCAGACAGGACAATGAGGGGGCTGAAGGATTTCAGGAAGACTGTGTAAAATCAAGAAGCAGAACAATACCATGGAGTCAAGGCAGGGCTGGGGCAGAGTAGGAGTATATGCAGGGGTGGTGGCAGAAGCTGGAAGAGAACTAAAGCTTTCTGGGAACAAATCTGGAACTAACTACCACCATCAGAGTCTTGTCTCTGACATGCCAACACAAGCACATCCTTTTTAGGCATCTTCTCGCGTTTAAGCCTACAATGCCTAATATTTCCTTTTGAATGGAAGCTCTTCCTGCTGCCCACCCACAAAACAGCTACTGCTTCTCTAGGTATTCAAGATAGGAGGTCTTTGTAAAGGCATGTGTAGCCTCGGCAGCTTCATTGAATGTCCTTGTCAATCACAGACTATCCTGAAATGGAAGGGACTTACAAGGATCATCAAAGTTCAAATCCTAGCCCTACACAAGACCACCCCAAGAAATGGCCAAGGGATGACCTTCTCAGTTACCCCCACCACTTTATGGAGTCTGCTACAATCCATGACTCACATGATTATATACCAGAACTGAGAACAGGAGTTGGTATTTTCCTCAATAAACTGCTTTTTCACAAACAGCTTTAAAAGCGAATGATGCAACAACACATAAACTTGGAAAGAGGTGAGTAAATTATGGTCATGAGTTGATTTCACCAGCAACATAGAGAGTTTTACAAATTAAAGGCCCAGTTTTCTCAGCAGGCTCAGTTTGTTGCTATTCTGTCATGATATAACAGTCTCCTACTGATAAGGTTGAGAAATCTGACTACGTGCCTGCTCTGGTGCTACAGGCCTTCAGCTTTCCAAAATGATTACAAATCTTGCAGATTTGAAATGATGTCTGAATGATGTAAAACTGTCTAGAATGAGGGCATGTGCTGGAAGGAGAACTGAGACTGTCACTGGTAATTTGCAGACAATGAAGAGTGTTGGCTGAATGAATGCAGTTATATGAAAACTCCAAGAAAGGACAGTCATTTATAAAAATCACTACTATAACACATGTTATTCCAGAGTTTCATTTTCTCTTCATTACACACTTGCCCTTTTGTTATTATGTTAAGCTTTGTATTTAAAGCACAGGAAAATGGCAACTGACAATCCTTTCAAAATGTGGATAAATACTGAAACACAACATTAAGAAAGTATAAGCTTTGGGTTACAAAAAAAAAATAATATTTTTTTAAACAGTGTGATGGAGGAAAACATTAAAGAAATATCCCTTCGCATATGACAAAAGTAATTTTCATTCTTTGGAAGACGTGATCTCAACAATGAATTTTAAACTGATGGCCTGCTAAGGGAGAGCTGAGTAGAAGTCATAACAGAAAAAAATAGTGCACATACAAATTTCATTTGATTTAAAAACTTCTGGGTAGCTCATCCTTGGGATGGGAAGGACTCCCAGGTTTCTTGCTAAGAGAGTTATAACTTGTCCAGAAAATCCTAAAGAAAGTTGAACCACCCTGGGTATTTCACTTTCCTCCCAGACCTAATAAACCAGTTGTAGGAACCTGAATCTAATTAAAAGTATTGAACTATCTAGAAGGTTAATAAATCAGAGAGGAGAGTCCTTTACAAGGTATTTAAGAGGTCTGACACAGGATGAATTGTGCTGGTTGAAACACCGGTTTATTTTATTACAGTGGTATCAGGCTGAGAAAAGGGCTGGTAACTTCTCCTGGGACTCCTGGCTTTTCTTTTCTGCTCTCCTATAGACAATGGCAAGATGGAAACATTAAAAGAATTGACTCCTTCATTGAACACCAATATAATCTCTACTACAAACAGCAATTTTCACATTTCTTCAGAAAATGGGGAACCAGGCTGCTTCAAAAGTATTTGTTGTCACTAATGCTATACTTATACTCTACTTAATCAAACAAATGAAACCAGGCCTGAGGACTCACTGCCTGAGATAACAACACTTCTAAATTATAGTCAAAAGTGTTTTCTTGTATCCCAAATAGGAATCCTTATGAAAAATGGTACACTTTTGGAAATTTTCCTGAACAATTTTTCCCAGACAAATGCTGTCTCTTCTTTAGCACATGCTTAAAAGGGATGTTAATCAAGCAGCTGTGAAAGCTGGCACACACAAAAAAATTCTGAAGGACAAAACCACCAGAAGTTCTGATACATCCTTTTATGGCCAAAATCTCGGAATCAATTTCAGTCCCTCTGGAAAGATAACATGAATTAAGAATTCACTGACAGACCACATAAAACAGCATTTCTCTAATTTAAAGCAAAGTATGGACAGCTTTGGAAATGCTTTTTGCACTGCTCATGTTGGTCTGTGTTTCCTAAACAAGCGTCTTCCAAGTATATTTTTACAGGTTGATTAATTACATTTTTATAAATAGAATTAAAAGTGGTAGCAGGGCATTGAACTGCCCAACAGACATGACCACACTTGCAAAACATAACACTGGTCTGATGAGGTTCTTTCTGTTTATTATCTGGTCATCTCAGTAATTCCTCACGTTGAGTTACTCAGATATTCTAACAGCATATTGGCAGTGTAATACTGAAGATATTAAAGACGCCCACCCTTTTTCTAAGTTTACTCAAGTTCTGAGAGTCCATATAGGGCCTGTATGAGCCATTTATATTGCTAATGAAATAAGGGAACCTAAAAGCTTATATGGATTTAATTTGAAGATTACATGTTTAAAGGTGCCGAAAACTACCTGGTACACTGCAACTATATAATCTCCCTTCTTTCCCTCAAATGCTGTTTCATTAGAGTGGTGTGGACACTAATGCACTGAGTGACAGTGTTCTCTGGACCCTCAGGATGTTCCTCTTGGACCAAGGAACTTTTGGGTCCTCTGCTTGGCCCTTGCTTCAGATGCAACTCTGCATAATGAAGTTCCATTTAACATTCAGACTCTGCCATGCACCACTGAGCCCACCTGAAATTTTATTTACCTTTTACAATTTGCAGTTTCCCAGGTCACTGGAGATGGTATCTGCCTTCTTTTGTAGTTCAAAACCATCTCTAACAAACCGAGTGTCAAAGCAACAACTTCCGACAGATTGATCACCAGTGTCACTTTGGCATCATCTGTGTTGTGAAATGATGGTATGACCAGAAATAACAATTAGCAATCACTTTCAAAGTCTTGGAAGCTTGGCCATCCTCATTAAAATACTCTGGTGTGGGAAGTTCTGTGCCCAAGAAGGCACCATTAGGGGAGCTGCTGAAGCTCCAAAAGGCTCAGAGTGTAACTGGGATGACAGCAGTGACTTGAACATTAGCAACCCCTTTAACCCCAAACCTTCCTTACTGCTCTTGCAGTGATTCCAACATGATTTACAGCACCTGTGTCCCTTCTGTTCAGACAGTTTAATCTCTAGCACCTCAACTTAAAAAGTCCCAGATGCAGGAAACCCTCCAGGTTCAGGTGACTGTGGCTATCCATTACAGCAAACAGCAGCAATGAAGTAGGACTTGAGAGCTAGAAAATATAAGACACACTGGACAACGGGATGGATCTCTACTATCATAATAAAGAGACCAACCTTACCGACATCTCACGAGAGCCCACAGAACACGTCCTTTGAGGCAATCATTGCTTAAATGCAGCAATGATTTTTGACTGTGCAGCCACAGCTGTTGTTTTTCATTCCAGCTACATTCAAGTTTCACAGCAGATAAATGCTTTTTTCTGGCTGTATTTGGTTGGTGTTAAAGCTGTTCACATTTTAATCATGTACCTAAGTAAAAAATAACTTTTATTAAAGTCATTCACAGCTTATTGGGTTTGCAAGATGAGGTTTTAGTAGTGGGGCAGGGCAGGGGCTACAGGGGTGGCTTTTGTGAGGAGCTGCTGGAAGCTTCCACCCATGTCCAATAAAGCCAATGCCAGCCAGCTCCAAGACAGACCCACTGCTGGCCAAGGCTGAGCCCAGCAGTAACTGTGATGGTGCTTCTGGGATAATGTATTTAAGAAGGGGGACAAAAAAAGACAACCAAAAAACCCAAACCAAAATCAAGTAACTACAACCAGACATAGAAGCAAGAATATGAGGAACAGCTCTGTAGGCACCAGGGACAGTGCAGAAGGAGGGGGAGAAGGTGCCTCAGGTGCTGGGGCAGAGGTTCCCCTGCAGTCTGTGGTGCAGACCCCAGTGAGGCAGCTGTGCCGCTGCAGCCCTTGGAGGCCCGCGGTGGAGCAGAGATCCACCTGCAGCCCAGAGCAGGCGGGTGACCAAAGGAGTCTGTGACACCATGGGAAGTCCCTACCAGAGCAGGCTCCCAGCAGGACATGCAGACCTGTGGAAAGAAGGGCCCACTCTGGAGGAGGTTGTGACCCCATGGGTGACCCCACTGGTGCAGCCTGTTTCTCAAGGACTGCACCCACGGAAGGGAATCATGCTGGAGCAGTTAATGAAGAACTGCAGCCCTTGGGAAAGGCTCATGTTGGAAAACTTCATGAAGGGCTGTCTCCTGTGGGAGGGACCCCACACCGGAGCAGGAGAAGAGTATGAGGAGTTGTCCTCTGGGGAGAAAGGAGCAGCAGAGACAATGTGGGGTAAACTGATTGCAGCTAGGGACTGAAGCTGAGCCTGGGAGGAAGGGAGGGGTGGGGGGAAGGAGCTTTTAAGGTTTGTTTCTATTTCTTATTATCCTACTCTGGTAGGTAATAAGCTGAATTTTCCCCTACTCCACTCTGTTTTGCCCATGACTGTAACTGGTGAGTGAGCTCTCTCTGTCCTTATCCCAGAATGCCTTTCATTGTATTTTCTTTTCTCTGCCCACCTGGGGAGGGGAGTGGCAGAGGGGCTTTGGTGTGCACTGGCATCCAGCCAGGGTCAACCCACCACAATAGCCAGCAGTGAAAAATTAGTATTCAGCCTTTTCAAAGTACTTACATTGCTCAACAAATCAGTTTTTATTAACTTGCAAACCAGTAGAAGTTGAAGCCTCTATTAAGAGTAATAAGGTCAGAGGTTTTTTAAAATTATTTTTTAAAAATTAAGTTGTACTCAGATAAAAACTTGGTTTTTTCTGTGAGATTTAAATCTGTATTTTCATGAATTTTATAATCCAAGAGTAAAATTATGTATTGTCCCAGTACCAGAAATAGCTAGAGACACTAAACTACTTCATAAAACATCATAAGGGTTTACAGAACAGCACTTTGTTTAAAAAATTATGCATTTCCAAGCTTTTCATGTGCTGATCCACTTCTGATATTGGATTCTTGCACTGATGTACTTTGATTATTACTCCAGAGTCCTTGAACACCAGAACTGCATCAATACACTAAACTGAGAAGTTATATCTTACCAGTGCTATCAACTGCATGCTGGTATAAACACTGTATTTCAGGGAATTCATTACTACTATGCACAGGTTGGCAGAGGACAGTCTCCCTTTACAGCTGAACTTACAAAACCGTGAATAAGCAAACCCACTTCCCCAAAGTGCTCAACCATTTAAAGCTCCTGTTTTCTTCCACATTTTTTAAAAAATCATCTCTTTATTCTTTGCAGCCAAAACAAATCAAGACACAAAGAGAATTTCTTTTGAGAGCAGCAGTGAGGTAGTTCAGCACCTGCACAGGAACTTTATTTTCCCAGCCAGCCCTATGAAACACGTTTGAATAGGAACAAGACATGTCCTAATGCTCAGAGGTATTTCTGCCTGCTCTTGCCAGGCAGGCAGGCAGCATGAGGAGATGGCATTCTGCATATGTGGGAGGAGTGTTTCCAGATGATCTGCTGTTTGGCACATCCTTCACTTGCTCAGTGCTCCCCACAATGCCCAAAAATCATCAGAGTGCACATAAAATATGTTAGAACCTGATAATGGTTTCAAACTAGAGAGTGAACACAAAACAGGTTTATTTCTGCTGGGTCCCACAAGGATCAGTTCTCACCCTCTCCCATTTAGCAATGCAATGGAGAAATAACAAAAGCTGGTTATTGAAGACCTACAGCCAACCCCACCATTGTGTGAGTGACACACCAGGAGTACACAGCAGCTTCTTAGCCTGCTGGTACATGCAGTGAATACATAAAATGTCATGACCAGATTTTGAATAAGTGAATTAGAAATAAAATGTAAATCAAACTTTCGATGGGAGATATTTGTGCAAGGAAGCACGTGGAGGTATCTGAACCCAGTTTCAGTCCTGGCTGATACCCCCGAGGCAAACCTTGCATGTATAAATGGGAATATTAAGTAGGAGTAGAAAGATTGTATTACCTCTCCTTTTGGAACTGGTGCAACTGCTACTAGAATACTGTGTCCTTGGTACTAGGACAAGATTACAAGATGATCCCCTCTGGCATTATTATAATATATGAATTTATAATCTATAAACTGGAATACCAGCCACAAGCCAGCAGCTTGGGAAGCCTGCACCTGAAAGACAAATGCTGAAAACAAATGCTATGACTCCTGTCTCTCTCTCTTCGTAAGCATCCCAGCCCTACTACTTCCATCCATCGATGGAGCAAAACAATTTCTGAAGTTCAACTACATCTGCAGGCCAAATACCTCTCATCATACTAAAAAGCAGACTAAAAAAATTTCTGTTTTCTTCCCTGAAATGAGTATTTTTCTTTCATTTATAGCATTTTATATGCGAATAAACAAATAGGAGCATTGTTACACAAACTGTTTCTTCCCTTTACAATTTAATTAGCAGTGGCTATTTCTAACTTACCTCAGCAACTGCATGGAACTAACTTGAATGTGGCTAATTAGTGCTACCAGCATAACAGGCTGTGATATGAACTTTATAATAATATAGATCCATTGTCTTTCATGATATTTCTCCTTATTTACACCATTGAAAATGAGATATGAACATCACTGGTATAAAAATAAAATCCAATCATACAAATGCAATGCATTAAGTGCTTTGAACACTCAGACCCTTCAACGTAGTGTCACTGAATTACCTGTATGTGAAAGCTTATGCCAGTGACTGGAAGTGCTGCACATTCCAGTGGGGAGGTTCTTGTCATAGGTGCTTGTTATAGTTTCCCTTCCTGGAAGTTTTTCTTGCTCATTTTTTTCCACTTCAACTATCATCAAACAACATACAACTTGAGTTTCAAGAAGTGGACCATATTTTTTTTTATAAACTCAAGCCACAGGGAAGAGCTGCGCTGGCAACAATCAGAAGTAACCTTAGACCATAAGAACTGAGGGAGTGGTGATGCTTAAAGCTGTGGTGGTAACAAGGAACTGTAGTGAGCTGCAAGTTTCTCTCCCACCACCCACCATCATCACCAAATCTAGTTTACTTGTCTCTTCTTCCCAGAGACCATGTTTGCAATAATGGTTTCAAGTACAAACACCTCGGCACAGAACTGCTGTGTCTGATTCCTGCCTCTGTTCAAGTGTTCCCATTCTCACTGTCTCAAACACGGAACAAAATCCACAGGATCCCATCTTCCCAATTAATATAGTAACCTCTTCAAAAATTCCCAAATTCCCATAGGAGACTTTCTAAAGCCTAATGAGATAATTAGTATGATTATAAACACAAACACTCTTACAAAGAGCTGAGCAAGATTTTTGACCTTTTAAAGAAATATATAAAATTATTTCTAGTGCAAATACAAAACCTGAAGCTCATATCATATATTGCACCAATAATGTAGTATTTTCCCTTTACTAACAAAAGGTACCTTAATTTATGCAGATACCTTGGTCTTCCTAAGTATCTGAAAAATGCAGCTGGAAAAGCTAGGTCTAATTCAACTCAGGTTTTAAACAGCAATCAGTGTAGGGAAACTAAATACTCAAACTCCAGTTATTTTCTCTCAAACTGAATTAAAAGTTTTGTCAAACCCCTGAAAACCAATATACCATGACAGACCACTACAACCAAACACACACTCCAACCAAAGATGCAAATAAAATAAATTCAAGGTGTATTGATAGAAAATGCCATAGCGGAAAAACCCCATTCTGACTAATGTTAGCAGAATACTAAAATAAAGGAAATCCAACATGAAAAAGCTATCCATGTCTGCTTTAGTCCTCTCTTCTGAAGAAGTGTAGTCATATCCCTGTGGGAAGTAATATGATCCAAAGATATGACCATAAGTTTTCTTCTATCTGTAAACAAGTTTAACAACAGGAACGAAATAGAACAGATGTCATTTCAGCTTAATTTTCAGCTGTTTTCTTTTGATGCTTGTAGAGGATAATAAATTCATCAGGCTTTATAAAGGGGATAGAAAATTAAGCTTGCTTTCTTATGGAGATTTGGAAACTTTAAACCTGACCTTCTCATACAGTATTTATAATCCTGGTGGTCCTGAGATGATCTCGCTGATGCCCAAAGGAGAGGCCAGTTTAAAATAGCAATGTCACCATGTTAGTCTAAAGCTTAAAATGATATAGTGTGGCATGAAGTATGTACAAGGGAAATTAATTAGAAAATTGGCTAAAATACCCTGTAAATTACAGATTGCTACAAACCAATCTCAGTTTTGGAAAGGTGGACTTTATCGTAGCTAAGGAAAAAATTCATACTCAACAAATCCTTTCTTCTGTTGAATAGCAAAATGAAATCTACTTGCTTTCTTTGTGGAGAATCTTGCAAAATATTTCTTAGAAATATGGCTGTACACACAAATGGGATTATCAACCCTCCCAAACATTTGAGAAATCAAAAACAACAGTCTTGCAGTCACTGCACACTCATGACTCCAAGGTCATCAATATCTTCACTGAAGATCAGTAAGCACTAAATCATCAGGAGATTAAAGTCTTTCCATGTTACTTTATCCTGTAGGGAGAAATACTAAATATCAGGGTTAAACCTCACTGGAAGGAGAGCAACACATGATACCTACACAGAGAAAAACAGTAGCCAACAAGCCCCTGTAACTTCACATAATCATCACATAAAACTGCCCTAATTTAATCCCCGTTGCAAATAGTTCCAGCAGCCCATGATCAATAGGGAACAGTCACAACAACGTGCTGCTGACAAGGCAGGGTAAGCAGCCACAACAGAGGAACAAAGGAAACCTTCCTATTTCCCACCTAAACCACTGAGAGAAACTACTCGTCTGGCATTTCTGCCACGCTTGATTTTTATTATTCGATTGCTTGCCCACAGCATTTTCCTTTGCATTCCTCAAAGTACTGTTTCTAAATATACAGTATTTACATCGTGTTCATTAAAACACTAAAACAAGAAAACAAAGAAACTAGCAAGAGTATGTAAGTTACTTGTATCAAAGCAACGAGCACCTCCCTTGACCCTTGCCTAGATGCCGTCTAATGCTGCAATGGTATCCCAAACTCAAAACGTTACCAGGCTTTTCTTATTGGTTAGACCATCTCAATATCATTTGTTAAGATCCTTTACATCAAGAAAACTGGCCACTCAACACCCTTGGTGTATAACCTGATAAAATCTCTCAGTCTGAATAACTGTGAACTACTCAACCAGAAAAGGCCTCAACAGTCAGTTTTTCTGGTATCTTTTTCAACTTCCTAAGCTTTTTTCTTCAGTATTGACATCAACTGTAATTTTTGTCCATCTGCCTCAAAGGATCAGATGATCCTTTTTTTGAAACCAAAGCAATTCTTAACTTGAAAGGATATTGACTTGGGAAGAGGAAATATTTTAAAAATGACTGCATATTTAGTACAAAACAAAACAAAAACTTTAATATGAGAAGCTTAAGAAATTTAATGACAGCTCTTCTTAATGCACTCACATTCTTACCATTTGGTGTTGCCTCTTAAATGTCAGTTCTTAAGAGAACGCTGACAACATCAGGCAGATTGTTTCCAGACTTCCAGAAGGCAGAAGTGTCACAGGACTGACACATCCAACATTGTCATGGGCACACTGGAACCGCAGTGCCAAATGACAGCTTGAAAAAAATCACAGAAACTGTCTTGGCCTAGTGTCTGCTGCTGAATCACTGCCACTGGTGTCGGTGTGAAGCAAAGGAAAGATGCATTTGTGCCCCCACTGTTTTACCCATCTATTCAGTGACCAGGACGTGACCCAGTGCAGGTAATGGTGATTATCACAGGGGCTTACTCACTTACTAACCACAGTTTGTGTCTTTCATATTAGGATTTTGGGAAATCTTGACTTCCCTTCAAAATTTTTAGGAAATTTTTCATGGGCCATTTTCCTACAGTGCTTTGGGTTGCTTTATTGAAAACCAGTATTACTGCACAAGAAAATTCTATCAGGAAAGGCAGAACTGCTTACTCTCCATTACAAGAGGAATTCCTAGGCATTCTTGGCACACACTTGAATTATGAAAGTGTCTCATGAGTAATTTACCACTGTTGGCAAAGATGCAAGGTACTTCTCTTGCCATATATGACAAAGCACACTATTTCCTTTTCCAGTCACACCCACACAGAACTGTTCAGTAAACACAATAAATGAAAAGTTATTATTACAGTGTACCTTATGTAGTCTCAGCTTAAGGAAGCAGATAAAACTGCATGACCTCCAGCTGGTCTCTGTTAACTGAGGACATGCTATATATGACTTTTTAGGAACAGATCAGGTTTGAGCAGTGCTTCTGGAAGCACTCCACCTTGGCCCTTGTGACAGGTGACTGTTTGATCATACTCCAAACAATTCTGAGGAATTATCTAATTAAAACCCTGGTACCAAATACTAGCCACAAGTTGAAGATACACACAAAACAATGTATGAGGTGATGTGAGAAATGTACAGCTGGAATGAGAGCAGTCGCTGAAGAAATCGTGATCTGAAACCATGTTTTGAACAACACCAAACCTCTCTTCATTAGTTTGTTATATGTATCCAAATTACTTCATCTTATACTAGGACTGCTTGTTCTATGGCAACATGCTAACATGCCAGGTAAAAAGTGAACTACTCTCTTTATGTCCAATATTCTCTTAGTTAAAAGCTTTAAACATATGCACAAAGCCTGTTTTTAAATGAAACATCAGAATTAACTAATTGTCATTGAGGACCTTGGTTATACCCTTCCCTGAAAACATACCAGAGATTAAAAGTATTGCATAGCATAAGGCAACAACTCTGTGCCCCAGGAGGCCACAATAGGAAAGAAATATTACCCTCTGATGTTCTGCTTCTGAGTGTCTTTGCTTGCTAAAAGGGCAATTTAGAGGACAAATGTTCTTGATGTTCTCCATTAATAACCCAAACTTAAACCTACTCAGTTCTTCAACAGCTCTGGATGGCCTGCTGCTATTAGTTTATTTAGAAATACCTTTTCTGCTTGTTTATGTGGGTTTGTGTGCCTGTGTATCTGGTATTTTAATGAAAGCAGCCTGTGAAAAATTTTGTAAAGCATCTACAACAATACCCAGAGATCTTTTACCCTTTTTAAAACACCTCTTTCACAAAGAATGTTTCAAGTATACAGAGGAAATAAAATCAATTACTTCAGGTGAACTAAGATTTCATATTTAAATTATGGCATATATTTCTGTGTCGCTGAATGGTGTGTACCTAATTATTCTGAATTCAGACTGTGTGTAATCTGAGTACTGAGAAAAACTTAACCAACATGATCAACCAATAGAATCATCAATTTATGTGAAAGTAAATTCTGAACACCCTAGAAAATTTAAGAGGCTGAAGTTTTCTGCAGAATTTTCTTTAACATATTTGAAGCTTCCCTTGTGCCTGTGATGGACTTCCTATTCCCACTCACCTGCTTGCCTTTCTTTCTAGTATTCCAGAAAATATAATTTCATTTTTGTCGGCAGTAACCTATGTCACAGATTTTTCTAATGAAATCAACACATTAAAATATTTTTCCTTTTATGGAAACATTAGGGAACTACCATTTTGAGAAACCTCTTCAAACTCAAATTTGGTCCTGTTAAGGGAGGAGGGAAATTCCACTTTTTTAAAAAGGTTAGCTCAAAGAGTATTCTACCACGTAGCTGAGACACTGTTTCAAAAGATAAATGGCCCCCTCTCAGTCATTCCTTTTAGGGCTTTATTTCACTGCTTCTATTTCTCTGAGGACTAGAACAAGCTGTTGATCATTTCCATCAATCTCGCAGAAAATGAAGTGGACATCAGGAAATAAACTTGTCAATCACCATATTCTAAACCACAAAAAAGTCCTGGTGGGATTTTTTTCTGATATTTTCTCTCAAGTCTTTAATAAGTGAGACATTCAGTGTTTCTTGTTTAAGCAATTGTTTCTAATACACAAGTGCTATGGCACTGAAAGTTTTTTTAGTTTCCAGAAGACATGTGATGCAAGCAAGATTCTGGTTCAGATGCTGAGGTTTTTGACGGCACTACACAGCATTAATTGAGTTCCCCTCAAGCTGATTATACCTGCAAGTTAATGACCTGCTATCATCACACTGAGAGAACTCATCAGTACCGTTCACATCCTTAGATATGTGCATATCTTTACCAAGCTTTAACAGTCTCATTTGACTTCTAACAGTGGCAATAATCATACAGCATTATCTACTTGCATGATTGCCTTGAAAGAATCAAATATTGAATTATTAAAATGGCACATTTTTTTAAAGCATGCTCAAAACTGCCAAATGTGCCAAGCCCCCATTGAAGTATTAAAAAAATCCACTCCTCAGTTAAGTTTGCTAATACTTGTTACACAAAAGTAAGTCCGGATTCTTATTTTCTCTTTTAAAGGTTTCATAGTAGTCCTGAAGACACCTCCATCTGACCAGTTTATCAGCAATCCCATTGTAGTCACACACATGGGGGGTGTGTGCATGTATCAGCTAACACTATTCTGAAAAGAGTTCAGGGCTCTTCTTGATCCACCTGCCTTCCATCCATCCCAGTCTCATCATCAGGCTACAGAAAGATGATCTAGATGTGCCCAGCAGCACATTAACCCATCTAAGCCATCAGCCTGTTGCTAACACACTAACCCCCAGGCACGGAGAGTCCTGAATCCTTCAGAAGGTATTCTGAGGCTGCCCCTGGGGGCCATGCTTGCAAATTAGTTCTCTGGAGGGACAGCAAATTAATCTTGAAAGCAGCCTCAGGGCATCCCTCAAAATTGAGTCTAAAAAGAACCAATATGACTCCTTGCAGTAGTAAACATCAAACCCATGTTTGACTGGGGCCTATATAAAATGCACTTCCTCAGCTAAAACTTCTTAATTAAAGCAACCTTGAGAGCAAAGTTTAAATTCCTAGTAACACTATACTGGGGGAGGGAAGGGGGAAATAAATATGGAAAAATAGCTATAGTCCTGATAATACATATTCATTAGCTACCTTTTGCAGCAAAACTTCTCCCCAAGGTGATTCAAGATCTTGGGAGTTTAATGTCCCAAATGAAAATACTTCCTCCACCGTCTAAATATTTAACCTGCATGACAACATTTATTTACATTATATACTTAATTAGGCAAACGTCCTTGGATTTATTATCTTGGATTCAAGGATGTCTGTGGCTTTTCAGTAGCTATCATGCATTTTAAAGCAGAATAAATTTCATGGTACATATCAGCTCAGCTGGACTAAGCTGACTACTTATTAATACGCTCACATAGTTTAAAGGGACAACAGACAGATTGATGGTCTGATATATTCATAACTAATGTTTGAAAAAAGTTCTCCAGAAATTACTACCATTACTGATACTCCAAACCTGGAAGTTCTCAAGGTCAGGCTGGATGCAGCTTTTGAGCAACCTGGTCTAAAGGAAGATGTCCCAAGGCATGACAGGGAGATCGGAAGGTACCTTCCAATCCAAACCATTTTATGAGTCTATTTGGGATCACCTTTGTGACAGCTGGGTTTGTATTAGCCTAATATGTTGTTTTGAGAATCCTTGTTACATTCAACTCAAAAATACATATAAGCAAAGCCATGCAAGATGTCCCTGTTTTCACGCAACTCTAAATCTTTTATTTTTACATAAGTTGGTGGGGGTTTCCCCTATTTTACTTACGCTCTAAAAATATTTGTTTAGAATAAACCTCCAGGCACTTTGCAGCAAACACAGCCCGCCCATCCAAAACAGCCCCTGCAGCAAAACTTTGGCAGACTCCTGACTTTATTAGTGATTTTCCCCGCAGGAGCAGCACGCCCAGAGACACCCACGCCCGTCACAGGCAGCGGAACATCCTCGCACGCACGGACCGCGCTCCGGGTCCCGCTGCCCAAGGCCGGGAACGCCCGAGCGCGGCTCCTCCCCGGGCACCCCCGGGCAGGCGGCCCCGGCCCCCCCGCCCCCTCGGGATCCAGTGTCGCTTATCGTGAAGGGTCAGCTATTTATATTTATAGCTCGAGGCTTTTTCTTTCCGAGTGGCATTTGGAGGCGCAGCCGGGGAAGGTCGAGGGGGTGTGTGTGGGGCACAGGGATGCGCACCGGGACACGCTCGCGTCCCGCCGCTGGAGAGGGGAAGCAGGGAGGGAGGAGACCAGCAGGAGCGAGGAGCGGCACAAGAGCGAGGAGCAGCGGCAGGCGGAGGGAAACAGGGCTGCAAGGACGAAACGAGAGCATTGGGAGGCAGAGGGGACCCGCACGGGGAGGAGAGCGCCGGGCCGAGGGGAGCTGGGGGAAAGCGGGAGCCGCAGGGAGCACGGAACGCAGGGCGGCGAAACGCCGAGGGAGCGGCTGATAGAGCTGGCCCGGCACCCACCTGGCACCGGCACACAATGTCCGACTCGGTGGCCAGCAGGTCGACCACTTTGCCCTTGCCTTCGTCCCCCCACTGCGCCCCCAGCACCACCGTCACTTTGTTACCGCCCGGCTCGCTGCGCGCCCGCTTCAGCCCGCCGGCGGCCGGGTGGCTGCTGCGGTCGTTGGACGCTCGGGTGCCCGACATGCTGCGTGGGAGGGTGGCCGTGGCCGCCTCTCGCTGCCTCGCTCCCCGCCGGCGCCGAGCCCTGCGC
>VWZD01006657.1:608481-918122 GCA_013396695.1 Sakesphorus luctuosus | reverse complement strand
GGTGCCCTCACACAGACCCACAGTGCCCCACGGTTCCCTCACACACAGGCATGGTGCCCCCCGCACACCCGCGGTGCCCTCACACACACCCACAGTGCCCTCACATACACGCACACACAGCACCACTCACACACGTTGTCCCATCAGACACGCACAGCACGGCTCACATGTAAGGTCTCCTCACAGGCGCACAGAACGGCTCACTCACAGTACACACACACACACACAATCCCTTCAGACACACACAATCCCTTCACACAGAGTTCCCTCACACACACACGCACACAAACTCCATCCCCTCACACACACACACACTGTCCCCTCACACACACAGGCACACCGACCCCCAGATGTGGAGACAGTGGCACCGTGAGCCGTGCACAGCCCCAGGGCTCGTGTGTGACAGGGCACCTCACAGGGACATAAACCCTTGTCACGCTCAGGCAGACATGCAATTCGGAGGCAGGTGTGCCTGTGGCACAGACACACAGACTGACAGATAGACACAAAGCTGGGTCACGCAGGGCTGCGTCACTGCGAGGCGTACTCACCTACGGGGCTGAGCTGTGTCACTCTGTCAGGGGCTGAAGCACGTGGCTGTGTGACAGTCACAGCACACGGGTCCAAGGCATGTGGGTGTCACGGCAGTCTGAGGCCTGTGGGGCTGTGTCACGGGGATGTACGGACACACTGTACTGACGTGCGTGACTGTCACTGTCACTGAGGTGTGACAGTGACACAATGAGACAAACCCATACACTGGTCTTGGGCACAGGAGCTGTGTCACTGTGAGATACACACAGTGTCCTCAGGGCATGAACCTGTGTTGTTGGCTGACAGATAGACAGACAGACAGACAGACAGACAGTGGCCTCAGGAACATGGGACACTGTCACTGCAAGATAGATATTGCTCTGAGGCATTTGGGACTGTGCTGCCAGCCAGACATACAGAGAATTTCACACTTGAGAGAAGCCCGACATGGGCACAGGTAACACTCAGAGTACCCTGTGATATGCAACAGTCAGAGGAAAGGACAGGCACACAACCTGCTCCGGCACACAGGGATCATGAGACAAAAACATCCACCCGCTGGCCTGACAAACACAGGCAGGCGCACTTCGAGTTTGACTGACACACACGTTAGCCTAAAATACATATGACTGTTGTTACTGAACTGGCACTTACCCTGTTGACAGGCACATACATAGTCTGTGCCATGGGCTGAGATACCCGAGACTATTTTGGAGAGGCACCCATGCACACCCACACATGCACTCACACACCGACCTGAAAAAACACAGGACCACCACCGTGAGACAGATAAACAAGCAAGGCATGTGGAGCTGTGTCACAGGGACAGATTTAAGTGCCCACTTCTCTGGTGTGACAAGCAGACTGTGCCTGTCACCCGTAACTCCTTCTCCATGCAGAAGCCATGGGTTAGGCTTGGCTTTTTCTGCAATACACGTCCTGTAGCTCCAGGCATGTTGGCACCATGTCCTTAAAAGAGGCAAGTTGAAATGTGTAAGGTTAACAGACCAGTTTGAGGCACATGCAACTGCATTAGTGTGAGGTGCATGCATGCACGTACGTACCAGTGCACACACACACGCATGCACAGAAGCAAAACAGCAGAACATACCAGGTCACAGCTTCAGGCAGGGGGAACTGCATCAGCTGCTGCTTCCGTGCTGCTCCTGGAAATTGTGTGTGTGTGTGAACCCTACGAAGAGAGCAAGGGACAGAAATTCAGCATTTTCCAGTGACACATTCCTTCTCGTACACTCTGGCTCAGATGAGATGCTGTGATATGTATGAGGTCACACAAACACGTGGCTTTTGCAGTGGTCAAAATGCTGAAGGGTGCTTCCACAATCCACATTACTCTGGTATGAGGATGAAAAGAAAGTACTGAAATGCTCTTAATGGACTGCTGAGAAAATATAAAAACCCAGCCCATTTCAATCATGCATATGTGTGCCCTGTAAGTATGCATGTAAACATTTACCCATGCCTATACATATAACATGTATGCATTTAGGTATGTACATATATAGAAATGGTATAGAACATAGTCCAGACTCCAGCACCTTATAGGGATTCATGGTGGCAAACAGAGAAGACATTGGCTTTACTTCAGTTCTAGCATTTGCAGTATTTCCTCTAAGAAAAAGAAGTAGGGAAGATTTAAGACTCTGTATGCTCTGGCTGAGTATTTAGCATTGACCAGTGGAGATGATAAATATGGAAGAGAGGACTAGAAGGGAACTTCTGATGTTTGAGCCTGGTTTCCTTGGCTTCTGCAGTCAACAAAATCATACAACACCTTGCTGTTCCTACTGAATAAGTTCCAGAGCTGTTCTACTTAGAAACCTCTGCTAATTTCCAGCCTTCTGACCAATTTATATCCATATGTTCTGTGCTGATGTTGCCATTTAGTTTATATACTTCTTCCTTTCCCTCTCCTATGTGTTTATTTATATATGGAATTACATCCAGTCTCTGGCTTTGTTTTGCTCTGCAGAAAAAGACAGGATTTTCTCCTCATCCCTAAAGACAGATTCGCAAATTGCTGATCATTCTCACCTGCCTGCCCTGCACCTGTTCTAAATTTGGTTCATTTTTCTTGCATACGGGCAGGTAAAATTGTACACTGTGGTCCATGTCAGGTTTCCTACTACCTTCTACGTGGAGATTAATGTCCTTTCCTTTCAGATGGAGATATCTCACCTAAGACTTTCCTGGACTTGCCAAGTTTCACATATGTGATGAAAGTCAGCTCCTTTCCCACTCTTCACTGCAATGCTGGTATCTCACACATTGAAACACCACTGCCACTTTCTGCCATTGGCACTTCACATGCACAATTTAGCTACTTGGCATTTCATATGTATATTCACGGCCAGATGCCACGTGCTCCTCTGCTCACCAAAACAGGGGCAGAGAAAATAAGATGGAAAAAAACCTTGTTGGTAAAGGCAGTTTACTAAAACAAAAGCAAATGTCGTGTGCACACAAGCAAAGGAAAACATTCAAAAGATTGAACTCCCTGCTTCCCATCAGCAAGCAGTGTTGGACCACATCCCGGGAAGCAAGGCTTCTGCACAGGTAGTGGTTGCTCTGGAAGACAAATTTTGTAAATAGCGAATGTCTGATTTCATTGTCCTTTCTCTTAGCTGTGACCAGTTTGGGTCAACTGTCCTTGTTATGTCTCCTCACAAGATCTTGTCCATTCCCAGCCTACTGGTAGAGGGGGAATTGTTGCAGACAACCTTGATGCTGTGCAAGCACTGCCCAGCAATAGCCAAAACACTGGTGTGTTATCAACACCCTCCTAGTTACCAATGCAAATTACAGAACTAGCAGAGCTGCTGTAGGGAAAATTAATTCCATCTCAGCCAGATCCAACACAGGATGGAACGTGAATTCTTTTAAGACATTTGATTCCAGTGGTGTAATATGCACCAAATAGCCTGGCCACAACCCCTCAGCACAGGCTTTACTCTTTGGGCTTCTTGTCTTGGTATCAGCCAGGCTAGAAGTGCCCAATATCAGACCATTTGAGCTTCAACTTGTTCCATCTCTCATGAGAACATCCAGCACTGGTCATGTTTCTCTTCCCAGTCATGCACTGACAGGTTGTGGACCTCATCTGAAAAGCTTCTGTGCTGGTTTGTCATCTCCTTGAACATATTCAGTCAGTCTGGTCCTACTGTGCAACAGAAATTATTGTTAATGACTTCTCTTTATCTGATACCTTTAGCCCTCTTTGTAATTGCTCTCACACCATCCTCTGCACCATATTGTGTTTCTTAATGAAGCCCATGTCTGCTGCATTTGATCTGTCTTGAAAGTTGTCAAAGGGAGCCAGTGCCAGAGTGATCTTTTACTTTTGCTTTTCCCTTTTGTACTTTACCCCAGTTTCATTCACCTTCAGGCTTTCATTTCCATTTGAATTTTCCTTTAAAGCTTTTCTTACTGTTACATCAGGTTTCAGGGTTTTTTTTTGCTGCTTAGTAACAAAGTAATTTTGTCCATAAAATAATAAAAGCTATGTCATCTTATTGTGGAATAAATATTTGTCAGGCACTATATTTATGGTTGTTTTCACAGTTTGAAAACAGCAGCCTCAAGGATGGCAAAATGTAGCAGCGTTGTCAAGTTCCCTTACTAATTCTCCTCAAAACTGACTGATGACTTGTGAATCAACTCCACGCAGCTACAATATAAATCCCTCCTTTTCTTCAAGAAATACGTATTCCTGGTACTGTTGCTCTGCAGAAGAAGCTGTTTACAGCTACATTTGAAGTCAGAGAGGATGCCAGAGTTGTATTCATGTTATTTTTATGACATTTAGCATTGCCATTCTTGCATGTTTCAGGTTTGGTTTTTGGTTTTTTTTTTTTTTGATTTCTCTCTTTATGATACTCTACACCTGTAAGTACAGGAAAACTCAAGTATTTTTCAAGGGTAATGTTATTGCTGTTCTTGCATTTGTTTGGGTCTGGGTTATACTCCTGTTTGTTTAGAAACAAATCATCCTGGCATGACCACCTATAAATTGCCCTGCTTAAGGACAGACTCCAGTCATTTTGACAGGAGATGACAGAGTTTTCAGCTATTGGGTGTTTGTCATTCTCAACCACAAAGAATACATTCATAACTTTCATATATCTTCAAAGCTACTGGCTTGGTGCAAATTTCTGCATGTTTTTGTGAAAAGAAAGGTGCATCCACTGTCACTCTGAGATGGTCAGAAACTCTAGAAACTACAGTTGTATATTCTTTCCAGTGCCACTAGTGTCAAACCTTCTACTTCCCTAAACTGTTTTATATGAAAAAATTACTGAATGCTTTGCAAGCAAACCAATCAACCAGAGGAATACTTCTCACTACCAAAGTTTAAATCATTTAATTCAACATAGAAATAATATGAAGCAGTTAATTACTCAAAGTGATTTATTATTTTTCTTACATAAAGTTAAAAGGAAACTTGAGTCTGCTGAAATCAAAGCATTTAAATACATTTTGATATGCGAGATAGAAAAAAACCCTCAAATCTTCAAGTTAGATTTTGCTCATTGAAAAGCAAATGTTTGACTTTTAAATTGAGTAAGACATTAACAGTGAGGTCATGCAGAGTGCCATGAGCCTTGTAAGGGTCACAGGTAGGCAGTGTCCCTGTCCCCTCTGAGTTACCTGGTGCTGAGTAGTGATAGAGAAGGGAATGAGGTCTTAGCTCAGTAATCAGAATCGGTGCCTCAGAGGAGCTCCCTCTTCCTCAGATATCTTCCATTAAAACCAATTCATCTGGTAACACTCGACCTTTGCAATTTCACAGAAAAAAAATCAAGTATTTCCTTTTCAGATAAAAGATTGCAATGCTTTTCACTTTAGGGCAACTAATAGGAGCAAAATACATACACATGATTAAAGCAGTGAACTTTAGATTTACTTCAGAATAAATTAACCCACTCTGTCCTGTTTCTTTTCAGAACTGCATTCTTAACAAAGAGTTGTTTGTTCATAGCCCTGATAAAAGTATTCAAATGGTGCAAAAGCACATGAAGATCTCTACTTGAAGAGTAGTAAAGAATGAATTATTTGGACAAAGTGCACATCAAATCACAAAGGCTGTGTTTGTGGTTTGGGGTTTTTTCTGTTTCCATGAAAGACTTGGAGCATGCAATGGAGTGCTTTTATTGAATGCGCAGATGGCATGAAGCTAGAAGTGACAAATATCATGCTGAAGATTAGGATGCCTCTCTGAATGTTAACACAGTTGCAGTAAAAGTCAAGCATCATGCCGAGATGGAAGAACAACGTGTAAAATTGAGGCAGGTGCCCTTCCACTCTCCTCAGCCCTGCTGAACTGTCCAGCTGGAGGTCCAGCACAGCATTGTGGGGAAGATGAGATCCACCTGAATAAAATCAGGAAGAGAGCCACAATTGCATGAACACAGGTTTGGAATGGAAAGCCCTAGGATGAAACAACTATGGAAGTCCAAGGCTGAAAAACTGAAAGGGTTGTTAGTCTAGGAAAAAAAGAGACCAAAGGTGACATGGTAACAGTCTCCAAATATGTAAATACTGCTGCAAATTAAAAGGGAGGGGTAGTGTGTTTTCTCTGTGGTACATGGGATGAAATGAACAGTGTTTGCATATTTCATTAGACTAACAAACTGATCTGATAAACATGAACAGGTGTATAAAGCTTTAGCAAGCTTGAAGCAGAAGCTGCGAATAGGACCAGCTTTGCTCCAACCTTACTCCTCAGGACAGCATTTGAGCACAGCAGCAGCTTGTCTGGACTTCAGAATTCTTGTGTCCTTGGGCATTTTTGAGAAGAGATTAGACAGAAATGATTCAACGTTAACTGCTTTATGTTAGACCATCTTTATTAACTGTGTATGTCCCAGTGGTGTAGGTGTTTTCTGAAGACTTTGTTCAAATCCTCAAAGAGAATATATTCACCTGTTTAAATGCCCAAGTGAAATACTAATGCAACACTTAAAAAGTTGCTCAGCTGCCACCTAATTCTGTAGTCACTTACATGTCTGTTAAGGGACCCGCAGTTCAGCTTGTGTCAGCTGAGAGGGCTCTCACTTGAGGTCACATCAAGTAGCTTTGCTACTGACTCCCTCCCTCATGAAGAGCAAATGTATAAACCAGAGCAAATACCCCACAAAACTGTAACTGGAGTGTCAACCCAGATTGCCTGAGGGGTTAAGGGTTTCAGGTGGGATGTGACAAGCACTGCTGCTTCAGTTCTCTTTCTGCTGACTAGAGATGCAAACAGGAACTTTATTTAGTCACTGACATTCTAAAGGGAGCTCTCTAATAGTTGAATTGTAAAATCATAGAGTGGTTTGGGTTGGGAGGGACCCTGAAGATCATCTCATTCCAAGTCCCCTGCCATAGACACCTTCCACATGATCCCACCAGGCTTTGAACACTTCCAGGGCTGGAACATCCACAGCTTATCTCTCCCTGCCAAACAAATAATCAAGCTGATAGCAAAACTAGAGGCTTCTTCAAGTTATTTCAGCTATATAAGCAAAAAATGTCCACAGAAATAAGATTGCATAAAGCCTGTGAAAAGATTTAAAGACACATTTTAATGAATTGAGCTCAATTTGAATCACCACTCCACACAATATGAAGATTTGAAGATTGTGCAGGGGGATGTATATTTAAAAAAGATTAAAGGAGCATTCCAATATCGTTACACTCACTCATTTATGCCTGTGAGAACATGGCCTGAAGTCTACCAGGTTCCCAGTAAAAGAATTGTGGCAACCTCATTGGACTCTGGGATGCGGGGTCAGGCTTTTTTTTAAATTCCCTTATTAAAAATAAAAGAATCTTTGCAATTTTCCAGCGTTCATGTGCAATTCATTTAACTGCTGAACAGTTTTATATTGCCAGATGCAATTAAGAAGCTTTTTTCTCATTTACTCGCCATCTTCTTTGGGAGATTAAGAGCCAGATAGTATGTCCTTTCATTTGCACTTAAAAACAAATAAATAAAAATACTATGACAGTATTCACAATCAGCGCAGGAAAAACATTTGCTCAGAACCTCATTTGCTAATATTTGATTTAAAACTGCAACTAATAAGCCTCATATATTCAGGTGCTTTTGTTTAGCTTTGTTTACTAAAATGAAGATACACAAAAGTGAAATACATCCTGGATTACAAACACATACTAGAGGAGAATTCAGTTTTAAGTAAACTCCACACTGAAAGTTATCCTTAATACACAGTTTTAAAGCCATTATTATATGCTTTAAAAAACCAAAGTCAAGCAATACAACAGTTACCCAGTAAGCTTTTAGCAGCAGAATATTAGCTGATTTCCACAGCTCTTGAAGGCTAGATGCTTTTATTATCGCAAGACCAATTTATGTTGGTGACATTTTATCATATATCAACGTGTTGCTTAATGCCAAACAAATAAGTCCTGTGTAAGTACAGATAATAATAAATTTGCCATAGAAAGCTCTTGTATGTGACCCTGGACATATCAATATATGAAATAGGACTGGAGGTCTGCTTTTGCAGTTGGTTTCTATGTGTAATAATGATAGTTATGCTCTGGAACTCTTGCACTGTTCATCAAAGTTTACTTGCTCTTTATTTTTTAATAGCATTTCATTTTCTTGCTGTGGTTACAGGATTATGGTGATGTACATAAATTCTCACCAGATATTTAACTGCACATTCGCATATTATATTCCTAAGTGTTTATTCTGTTGCTTACCCTGGTCATTAGCTGTGCTCTCAAACTTCATTAGAAGCAGCTCATTTTTTCACTTGGTTAACTAAAGAAACCTGTAGTTGTTATTTCTTTTGAAACAATTCATATATAATATATAGGACATAGAATAAGTCTTTGAAAGTATCTGACAGAATTCTCCAGATTTTAAATGCCCAGCAATAGAAGCTGCTGCAACAAAAGCTGAAGAAAATAAAGCAGAAGTGTTGCTTAATCCACTATCAACATGGGATTAAAAAAAAAATCTTAAAATATGTAAATGCAGTTTAAAAAAATCCCTAAACCTAAATGTCTGAGTCCCCAGAATCAGCAGGAGCCTGTCATCAAATTTTGGAAATCCTATCTTAAATATCATTCACAGAAAAAGTGTCTTTAATATGTGGAATCAAGCAGAATATTGCTAATTTCTCTTAACCATACTGTACATTTGAATTTTGGTAACATCTTCTGACTTAGCTTGGTTCTCAGCTGCTCTCAGTAGCTCAAGCCCTCCCTTATATTCTGTTAATAATACATCAGCAATGGGTGCTTCTGCTTTCACCTCTCCTGTTTGAACTGAGGAGAGCAAGATTATTGCCCTCAAAGACATTGCTGCCCTGTGCTGTCCCTGGCAGATCTGTCAGCTGCAGGGAAATGATCCTCAGACAACTGGATAAACCAGATATTCACACTGAGGGAGCATGTGACTGGAGTTAAGGTCAGAGATTCAAAGACTGCAGGATTGGGGCCCTAAAGATCTGTGCACAGGATTACCCTGTGTGCTGTGTATCTCTGGCATCAAGGGAGATACCTGTCAAGTTAAAGGTGTGCTTCATTCTTTGTGGAACCAAACCAGGCCTTGATAATCCTGTAAGCACATGCTGATAGGGGTTCATCAGATTTACTGTCTTTTCATTCCCCTCTTCAGAAAATAAACACAGAAAATAATGACTTAACTCGGTGATTATATGATTAAAAAGAAAAAAGGTTTTACATAGACTGAATGCTAAGATGAGCCGCAACACACTGTCATGCCAAGTCTAGTACCCTCAGTATTTTGTCACCATATCCTGATCGAGATTAAAACAGATTTTAAAAATTCCTGATTCTCATTGTCACCACTGCTATGCACAGTTCTCTAAAATAAGTACTGAAATGTAATTCAAACTCTACATGCTTTTTCACATTTAAGTTTACATCCCCAAAGAATGAAATCCACCTTCTCACAAAGGACCAACAGTTCCACCTAAACTTCCTGTTGGAAGTACAGAATGTTCTTATGGTCTGTTGTTCCTTTTCTTTACGAGTTTGAAGCACATCTTTAATTCTTACAGCTGATGAATGTTGCTTTATAAATTTATTTTGTCATATCCTAAGTTACTTTTCAGTATCTATAGAAAAAGGGTTTATTTTTTTTTTTAATCTGCAGCTTTACATTAAGTGTCTTATGCCTGCAAAGTATGTAACACCTTTGCAGTGGAACTTGTCAAGACAATATTGAAAACTTTATTTTGGTCAGTTTTCAGTGGATTTTATGTATTTTAAAATTATATTTCTAAAGGTGAGTAACTGTGAAAGAGGAGCTAAAAGGCGGCCATCTATTTAGACACCAGATACAAGAAAAAGCACATTATTCTAAGGGTTGAGCATCTAGTGTAAAATTTACATGAATGCCACTCAGATTTACTAATACCTTTTTTGCAGTGATTCTCTGAAAAACACAAGAATCATAATCAAATGTTACTGGCAGAAATCTTCAATAAAAATGCATGCCAAATAATCGCCAAAATAAAAATTTAAAATATGTACAATGTTCGCATTAGATGTGCTTCACACCCCGGGAGGCCCAGCACAGCAAGTGCTTTTCTGTGTCAATCAACTGTGCTTCAGCAAAGCACAGACACTCCATTAAGCACAGACATAATTGCTTTAAGGAATCAGATCTCTGATCAGCAAAAAGCAAATGTTGTGGTAACAATAACACGGGACACATGCATGAAGTTCAAGTCTGTGTAACATTCCATACCTCTAGAAGTCTCCCAACAACTATGTAGACCAATAGCAGGATACCTTTCACCTCTTAACAAAGTGGCAGAAACTTTCTAATTGGGAGTGATGTTTTTTCCAACATCCCTATCGTGATTTCTTCCAGGCATTCACTTGCTCTTGAAAATTGATAATCGATGTCTTACTGTGCTATCTGCTTGACAGTGACATCACCCATGGCTAAATCACTCTTATTGTATTAGATCAGCCACAGTGAACAGATAAATTCTTTCTAATTAACAAAAGACTGGCTAATAAAACCAGTTAATTTTTGTTAAATGCACTGCACTTTCCATACTCTCCCTTTAGCCTCTTTGCATCTTCTCCTTTAAGTTCTTTCTTCCTTTTCTCAGACTTTGCAGCCTGCTCCTTCCTTTCTCGATTTTCCTGCATTGAGACAGAATGACAAATAAAAAAGTAAATAAGAGTTACTGAAGGAAAAGCTTGTTTAGAAACTCTCAGTTTGCAATGAATAGCTACTCTGAACACGCCCTATGCACATTTAAAAATCTCAGCTGTTGGAATTTGAGGGTAAATAGTAGAGCAGAGCTTCCTGGTCAATCCCTTTGGCCTTCTCCATGTGATGATGTTACCAGCAAACTATTTCATCAGCTTTAACTGCAACTTTCCGTTATGGACTGAAATGCATTCTTCTTAATTAGTCCCTTTGTCCACAAAATAGAACATTAGTTTAACTTAATTAGCATTCTAGAGATTTATCCCATAGCAACCTTGTTTGTATTCAGGGATTTCTACCAGAAATTTCAGGAACTGTTCAACTGTGTTAAACAGCAATTCAGAGTTTCTCTTCAAGCTCCCATTAAATTTGCCAGCAGTATTTCTGCATTAGTGTTCAGAGGCAGAGGCCAGGCTGGATGTTTGTTGGTACCACTCACACAAATGCCAGGATGGCATAAATCCTGTTGGGATTTATGCAGACAGGCAGGGCTGTGGTTTCCACAGAGCAGCTGGTACCAGAATGATGTGATTAATGGAGGAAAAAAAAGAAATAGAAAGATTCCTGCTAGTAAATGAAGACCTTTACTCAGTGGAAGAGTATTTCTGAGTTTTGATAAGGAGCACAATGGTAGGAAAACATAGTTCTGAAAAAGTGGGATAACTGTAACATAACATCAAGATAATAAAAGCCATTTTCTTAAATGCATATGCAGTCCTTGTTGCAGAGCTGCAGTCATCACCAGGACATTGCCATCCCACCTGGAATCTTGCCTGCTTTTGATTGCAACCAGTGAGTACCCAATCTACTCATTGCAGGTAGATCAGTAGTGATTAGGCCTGCTGTCCTAGAGAGTTGTGTCATATGAGAAAACTTAATAACATCCAGAAAGATGCTGATGATTTGGTGCAGACAGGATTCTTAATGAGACATGTCTGATCTCCTTTACAGAGAGTAGGAAGCTGAAAATACATTTTTCCATTATAGTGATAAATGTGGTTCATTTCTATGGATCATCTGCCACTATTTCCATAAAACAGGTTGAAGAAGCCCCAAGAAACATTCACAAGTTTCTTACAGTCTTTATAGAAAGTAAAAGCCTAGGATTCTTTGGTCCAAAGAAATTTCCAGACAAAGAAAGAAAACCTGTGAACATCAAAAGAGTTATTCTGTCTGAAACACATGAGCATTATAGGCTCAAGGTTATGGGAACCTTCACTGAATGCTTAGAAAAGGAAAGAAAAACAGTACTCTTGACAAAGAAAGAAAAGGATCGATTGGCCCTGAATAGAGGCTGTTTATGAAAGAATAAGGTACAGGTGGTGAAGTCTTACAGATGGACTAGAAGTCTTCTATTACTATATGCCCCGTATGTACTTGCCTGATAAATCCCTGCTGTGCCTTTGCATAAAGATTATATTATGACTGTTGAGAGACTTTCAGATTTGTGGGTCCTGAGAGAAGATTTCTATGTAATGACACAAGAAATAAAGGTGAATTCAGGGTGACATGGCCCTCTTACTTGGGCAGCACACACAGTAGTTAGAACAAACTGAAACACATTAGGAACAAATCTATAGATTAAGCAAGCCTGAACTAAATTGTTCAGAAAAACTGTAAAAAACCCTCAAAAATCCAGATAATTCAACCCAAATTAACAGAGTTCTTTCAGCACAAGAAAATCCAAGAAGGTAAAGTGGTAGCAAGGCAGAGGAATGAGTATTCATAATCCCTTCTCCACCCTCCTGGATTACTGAAGGCAGCTGCAGGGATGAGATTCAATGAAAAACGGTGGCACTTTGGATTTACACTTTGTGGGACATTAAATATTTGCTTGATCTTTGAATTAAAAGATGCTCCATGACAACTGTTTATCTCCACACTATCTGAAGCACATCCTGTTCCAGCAGCATAGGCACCCTACTGAGCAGCTGCTCTAGCTTAGTTGTCCTAGGGGAGCACTCCCAGGAACCATCCCTGTGCAGAGCTGTCTGTATAACCTCTGGCACCAACTGAGTACTTCCTAGAGTAGATTTTGATTAACATTTTTTCTATTTTTCCTGAGATTACACCATCTCAATGTTGGGAGCTCCCATCTTTAAACAGTTGCAAATGTGAAGGGAAATTGAATTTTTCCCCCAGTCCCCCATAATCACACAGTGGTTGTTTTCCCCACAATTTTACCACTCAGTTCTCAGCATAACTCCAATTCTGGTATTTTGTCTTTGAGCTGAGAAGCTATATTTTTTCTCCTTGTCTCCTTCCTTCTGCCATCTGCTCCTTTTATTTTTTGAGAACTGATGAAACAGTCATCAGCCCTGGGTGATGAACCAGCTCCCTTTTTTTTGTGTGTGTGTTTTGTTTTTTTTTTCTTTACTTTTCAAATAAGTGGAGAGGAAGATGACATAATCTTATAGTAATTCCATTTCTGTAGCTGAGTTTTTGTTACCTGAAGGATAAGAAATTGGAAAGAACCCTCAGGGAATGAAGAAAGATTTTGTTTAAACAAAGTAACAAACCCAAAATCTCTGTAGGTAAGCTTAGGAGACTTGGAGAATCACTATCAAAACTATTTCCTCTCTTATTTGATGTGGGAATGGAAAGATAGCACTAACCATTTTGGTAATGCTAAGAGACCTGCTTACACAGAAGGCTGATCCCAAAATAGAAGTTACACCTTGGCATTCAAGATTAAAATAAATGGCTCTGAAAAGAGAAGATGTCTGAGGCTGATTCTAGTGTAAAAATCAAAAACACAGAACAAAAAGATGCTTTAAAAACTAAAACCTTCAGCTTTTCAGCATGTTGGTCAAACTGCATGTTAGGGAGAAGGCAAGGCAAGAAGGAAGAGGAGACAGGTCTGCAGTGCAGGTAAAAGATTCAGACAACATGACTAACAGCTGTGGTACCTTTGAGGTGAGGTGCTCCTGAGAAACAGAGCAGAAAATAGGACAAAAGGGAGTTTACATGTCGGGTATATAAGAAGAAGCTTCTTTATAGTTACTCCAACCCAGCTGTGAACAAGCAGCACCCAGAAATGTAATTTAAATCTCCTGCAGCTGTACTAGGACACTACATAACCTTTATTGGGACTGTTTCTTAAAAGAACTGCAGTTGCTGGAATTACCTTTCACAGTAAATTTCCAGTATACCTCTCCACAGATGCTGTGACATTACGTTCTTGACTCTCTTAATTCTTTCCTTTGTGCTTATAGTTTTAGAAACTTTGAGGATCAAGCATATTGCCAAAGCATCTGTGCTTTGTAGGGTTTTATCTCCAGACTGTCTGTGGCAGTATCACATCATTTCAAAACCTGGGTAGCTGCATTACTTGGAACATTACAGCCCAATGCCTCACAGGGGAAGCAGGTAGTGGGAACAGTACAGATATATTTTTCATCTTTCATCTTCCACCACTTCCTCAGAAACTCCATTGTTTTCATCTTGAACTACGATCTGCCCTAAAGCACTTCTCCAGCCTCTCTTGACCAGAAGAGCTGTCTATATTTTTGCAATTCTTCTTGTAAAGCAGATGGTTACCTCTACAGAAGGCAAATCCAGGCTGGGTTTCTCCTGAAGTCAGCACAGGAGTGGGTGATTGTTGCTGTTAAAATATATAACTGTGAAGCCACTGTCCCCCTTGCACTAAGAAAGCCCTAGAGGATTAGTAGGTGGCTGGGGATGTGAAATGGAAGCTTGCCAGAGGCTTACTGATTGGAAGGTGCTCTACACAACTTTTATAATGAAGGTGATGTTTCCTTACTGCTTATTGTAAGGAGTACAATCCTATAAAGTGCCAAATATAACCCCTTGGGAGATTCAGAGGTTTTTTGGGAACACAAAGCATACTATTTGGAACTAACTAGTATAATAAATACTGACATGTAAACATACCTTCCAATTAGGCTTTGCCTGTTGGAAAATTTACCTCTTGCCAAGCGGCAAAGCCTATAAAGCATGTCATGTTGCTCATTCTTTCACATGCTACAAAACTCCTACTGCATTGAGGCCTGGTTAATAATCTTACAGTGGGAAAAGCAACTTAATGGGTTCTTAGGTCTCTATAGCAAAAAAAAAAAAAAATCCCATTTTAAATTTGCCCACATGCCCATTTCCTGATGCAGGTTGCAAGCACATAAAGGTACTTTCATTTACTTCTGCAGACAGGATTAGGCAGTCCAGCTTAGAGTAGAAGAAAAAATAGAAATTATAGCTTGCTTAAGTAAAAAATGGTTCTCATGCTATTCCTAAACATTCACCAATGCAAACCACCTGTAAGGCCTTGAGGAAGATCTCTCTGAAGGTTTTCATTGTGCTAAATATATCTTCCAAAGACAATTTTTTTCGGTCTTCACAAAGATAATCAGCAAGTTCTTCCTTCTTCTTTTCAATGGTGGCAAACTCCTTCTGCAGGTCCTTTAAAGCATCGAGGCTGCCCTGAGACACATTTTGCAACAAATTTATGCAAATTAAGAGCAGTATGTTCTGAGCTGCCCAGAAGACTCAAGCCATTTAACACAGAGCAGTCAGTTTTTAAAAAACTGGACAGTTTTTAAAAAACTGACAACTGAGATTGATTCACAGGGTGTGATATTAACTTCTGAATTGAACCGTCTTCACCTCCCCTTATTTTATTTAGCCCAAAGCAGCTCATCTCATAATGGAAGTTGTACTTCATCATACAACCGCATGGAAATTTGGCACTACCTGGAATGACTGATCGAGGGAGATACAGCACCAGGACTTCTACTTTTTAGTTTAAGTGACGTGACCTGTTTCCTGAATGTAAAAAGCTAAGGCTTAGGAAATATGAGGAGGAGAGAGGGAAATGTATTGCAAATCTGTTCACTTTTTCCCTCCCTAAGAACAGTGAGACAAAACATGACTCTGTACTGCACTGTACGCATTTATACTTGCAGCCTACATTTCATTTTTAGGGCCTTCCTTTCTTTTACCCACACAAAAAGCTGTCTGGTCCTCAGCTGTTTCCATACCCCAATATCACATTACAGAAATGGAGTAAAATCTGTTATGCTCCTTCCATCAGGGCATAGTTATGACCCCTTTTCCCACAGGGCTCTATATCCAGTTGCAACCTGAATCACAGTGCCTTTGAGAAGAGAGTGTTTAGGAGGAAAGATGGCAAATGTGTCACTCTCACATTACCTACTTGAACAGATTTTCCATGCTGTATTTTTAAATCATCTGTTGACAAAACCAAACGTTTCTCTATTTCCAACAATTTCTTCAAATTGGCACCTGCCTCAGCCCGCATGACGTCAACGTGGATTCTGAAAGGTCCACAAAAGGCAAAATACATTGAAGGGGTAAGTAATTTGTTTTCATTGATTTATAAGTTTATTATAAACATTATCATCTCTGCAAATGAATATAGAATCAATTCTCCAGCCCTGCTTTTGCAGGTCGTTCCCTTCTATATAGGTTCTTTTTGATATGCTCAAAAACTCATCTAAGAAAGAATCTGTGCTTTGCTCTGACTACCTTCATGGACAGGCTGTGGAAGAACCTCACAGAACCTCCCTGTTCGAGTATTCAAAAAACTACAAAAAATTTCCAGCCTATTTTTGTTCATAGGCAGCACAAGCTCATCTCCCCCGTGCCAATACTGTCCTTATTTAGCCGGTTCTCTTCCCTCCTAGCATTTTCTCCCTAGTCTATTTATAGCCCAAAATTGTATCTTTTCTCAGAGTTAGTTTAGCTCACGTGGAGATCTGAACACAAACACCTCTAAACCAATATCTTCTGTAGTTCTGAACTACCCTTTGTGCCAGACAAAATTTACTGAATCAGCAAAACCTGGCTTGGTGCATCCACATGTGAGCAGTGTTAAAAGAGTCCCCTGCAGGATTTGCATTATACACAGTTCTCCACAGGTTGATTAGAAAATCAGTTCTGTGAGTTTGAGAGTTTGACTAACTAGAAGGCAGTAACTTTCTAGAGAAGAGCACATTTATATCATTGACTAGCATGGTCTGTTTTCAGGTAAAAAAGGTATTTCTATTATGCCACAACCCAAAAAGAAATTCATAGTTCTAAACATCATCCAACTCAAATTCTGCAAATGTAACTCACAAAAGCTGTAATGTTTTCTATTTAGTTACTGAATTAAAATACTTTAAAAAAATTATTTAGCAGCTACATAATAAATGTCAATACATCTCCAGATTTAGAAGTTACCCCTGTTTTAAGTCACAAGGAAATCTAAAACTCTTCAAAGTTCCTATTAATCCTATGAATTCATAGCAGGATTAAAGATGTTAATCCCGGTGCTATAAATGTGGGTTCTGATTAGTGTAATTTAACATATCTCCATGTGATTCCTTTGAGCAAAACAGAAAAGGCTGGTGATAGACTTGTGAGACTTTCAGGCACATGGGGGAAAGTCGAAAGTCTGCAGAAACAGATTTCTTCTTTCTACCCACATAGATCAGAAACATGCTCATACTCAACTCGGGGAGTCCTGAGGGCCTCCACTTGCCAGTAACTCACACCAGTCTTTCCCTCCTTACCCCAGCTCTGTACCTCCTGATGGGCTTGCATCTAAAAATGACTGAGAAATTTCAGGGAAGATATTTTTCTATTCCAATATGTGGAAGAAAAATCCAGTCCTTGAAAATCAGGGAAGTTTACAGTCTACACAGTTTTACTCTAAGTTAGTTCTAACAACCAAAATAAAAATCACACCGAGCCCCACATAAAAGTCTTAACCAGGTTGATTTATAAATCTCAACACTGTTTGGTGTTGGAAGGGAACGACTCTCTCCCACAGCAAAGAAGTCCTGTGACTTTATTACACCACCATAAAATGACTCAGCTCCTTGCTGGCTTTGAAGAGGTTTGCAATTCATACATGACAAAAACAAACAATAATGTCCTACCCTGCTGCCTTGGAAACAAAGTCAAGATCTCTGGGAAGCTGCAGCAGATCTCTATGGTTTTTTTCAACCTCCTAAAATTGAAGGGAAAAAATGCTTCGCTTACATAGCCAGTCAAAGAGTGTGAAAGTTTTTCAGATGGACAACATCAGGACTGAAAAATTAACACTTAAGTTTTGTTCTTAGCAATAAATTTAGTCTCGTTCATTCTTTTTCTCATGTTGGTACCTATAGAGAGTTAAAAAGAAAGCAAAAGTCTCCTTTAAGTGCTCAGGCTTACATCCCATGAGCTGCCACAGTGTGCAGGCTGACCTGAGATGTTGTCTTCCTACCGCTAAAATAAATTTCATTTGACAGATGCATTTGGGTTACGGGTCAACACAAAAGCAGTTGGAGAAGAAAAGAAAGAAGACAACAAGCAGACACATCAAGTGAACTTGAGAAAGGCAATCTAGTGATAACTCTCCAAACATTACTGCATATGGATTTGATCCCATCTGCACAGAGAGCCATGGAAAAGTTTTCATTGTATTTCAGACACAGAGACTCACTCTCCAGATACCTATGGTGGGGTGATATTGACTTACAAGTCACTTAGATTCTGGGGAATTAATATTTGTAAATAATACACACAGGAATAATTTGCCAGTTTTGTTTTACCTCCAAAATATGATGAAGCAGAGTAACATGGCTTTGGTTTGCCTTTGTTTCTGTTAGTCTGAGCAAGGCACTAATTTTAAAACCTCCAGCATCTCCAGTGTGATGCCCCTAGAAGATACAGAAAAGAGTTCCTTCTTTCAGTTTCTGAGTCTTGCATTGTATTTTCTGTTATCTTCAGAATAAAGCAAGTAAAGAAATGGATTTACTTACATAGTTCAGAAAGTTTCCAATTTTAAGAATCAGTTGGCAGAAAACTGGCAGTCGGTGGCTGCTAAGAAGCGCTAAAGAATTAGAAGAGATGCATTTTCAGTAAATTAAATTAAATGATCTGAAATAGGATTTTCCTTCGATTTGGCAGTGGTGTTAACAAAATTTTCATCCAAGATTATGTCAAGCCATTGTTACAGATTTGGAAAAATACCAATACAGAAATAAATCATCTGAATGGAAGTGGAATGAATAAGTTTCTATTGTGATCTCTTCTCTACAAGTAGGTGGAAAATTAGTTTTCCCATTAAGCTTGGAGTTAAATATGTCAACCATGCAGCTCCCTTATGAGGGAGAAACATAGATGAGAAAGTGTATAAACTTGTCAAAGTCTATAACCCCCTTTGCAGCACATACTATTGTAGATTAGGAAAAGTGAAGGGCTTTTTACCTCATTGTCATTGTTAGTGAGAGTAATAACCAAAACCTGTACATTCTAGCAGGGGAGTCTGGGGTAAGAATAGTGTTTTTGAAAGGTCTAGAACAGAAACACTGACACATAATGGGATGGAGAGGGGACAGGTATAGCAGGGGGGGAATGCAGAGAGCTGTTGATTGCTTTCCAGTAAAAAGCAACCATAGCGCTGACATCAAACAGCCAGGTATAGCCGAGTTTTATGTGCAAACATGGAAGTTTGCAGTTCAAATGTTCAGCAGGAGATCAATGACTCTCTAAAACAATTGAACTGAAGCTGGAATCCAAGAGCATCTTCAAGAAAGAGCCAACTTAAAACTAAAACCTGGGCTAATTTTCTGTGGAGGGCTCTCCTGAATTATTGGTGATCATCATCTGGGATGCCCTTTTTGGCAGCCAAACTGGATTCTGGTATGTCTAAGTGGCCTGCTCCACTGCAGAGCTAAGCTGGACTGCAACCCATGCTCACTATAGGAAAAACTGGAACTGATTCATTGCTATGGACAAAATTTAACCTATATTCAAACATAATTTGGCACTGACATTTCCATCTTGGGAAAACATTATCATGCTCTACAACCACATGAGAGTAGGTTGTAGGAAGGTGGGGTCAGTTTTGTCTCCCAGGCAACCAGTGACAAGACGAGAGTATGTAGCCTTAAACTGCACCAGGGGAGGTTTGTGTTGGACATCAGGAGGAATTTCTTCACAGAAAGGGTTCTCAGAATCACAGAACATGCTGAGTTAGAAGGGACGCACAAGAATCACTGAGTCCAGCTCTTAGCCCTGCACAGGACAACCCCAAGAGTCATACCAAGTGCCCAAGAATATGATCCAAAAGCTTCTTTAACTCCATCAGGCTTGGTGCTGTGATCGCTTCTCTGAGGAGCCTGTTCCAGTGCCCTGCCACCTTCTGCATGAAGAACCTTTTTCTAATATTCAACCTAAATCTCCCTGACACAACTTCAGGCCATTCTCTCATTGTTAAGGATTGGAATGGACTGCCCCAGGAAGGTAGTGTCACCATCCCTAGAGGTGTTCAAGGAATGACTGAATGTGACAATTGGTACTAAGATCTAATTGACAAAGTGGTGTTGGGTTAAAGGTTGGACTCAATGTCCTTAGAGGTCTTTTCCAATCTAAATAATTCTGTGATTTTGTGATCCCTGAAGTATTCAAGGCTAAGTATTCTGAGAAACCTGGTCTAGTGAAAAGTGTCTCTGCCTATGGCAGCAGGTTGGAACTAGATGATCTTTAAGGACCCTCCCAATTCAAAGCATTCTATGATTTTATGATAAAGGAAATTTATTTCTTTGCAGAACCACTCAGAGCAGAGAGATTTGTGTTATTCATGCTAACTGAAGCTCCACTTCAGAACAGAACAGCATAAATTACAATTCTGCAGAATGAATTCTAGGAGCAGGAATCTGTAGTATCTTTTTGATGTATGCTACACATTCAGCAATTAAAAGGTTAATTTTGGTTAGATTATAGCACGTGCTATCACTGATGCTAATCAAGTAGAAGAGAGTGGCTGAGCCTGGGTGCTGGCACAGCACTGATGTACTTACTTTCACAGGCTGTCCTGATGGCTTGTGCTTTTGGCCACAGACACTCCAGCAGAATTTTTGTTTCCTCACAAATTAGCATACATTCAATCCGCAGCTGGTAGCTAAAAAGAGATCAGTGGGAAAAACCACAACAAACACCACAAAAAAACAAAACCCCACAGGCCTGATTAATTGACTTGTGTTCAGCAAGAGTATCACCCATTTTAGGCAAAGCACAGTACCAGCATTCTTATGTTCTCTTTAATGCTCTGAGAACTGGATTATAAATAAATCAAACACAAATATTTCCAAAGAACTCCTGGAAGCAATTGTCATCTCCTCATTCAGAAAACAATGCTGGACTGACATCTGGCAGTGACTGCCTTGCATAACGAGGCCATAATTTTTTACAGTTCCTGGGCAGCACTAGCCAGGATTTTAAGTCTTCCTTTTAACTTCACAAACAGAAATTTGAAATATTTTGACAGTGTTGTCCTTTAACATTTATGCCTTGCCATGGATTAGTGTTGTGGAAGAGCCATGAAAGCATTTTCTAAAGTAATTTTAAAGCTAACTAGAAGTTTGGGAAAATGAAAAGCCATATTTTCACCACTACATTTTCAAAAGCGTTTCTGTTTGTGGCATGGGAACTGATCAGATTTATGGAGGGCTATTGCTATTAATTATGACATATCACCATGTTTTTGTGAACAGCAGAAGGATTTCTCTGTGTGCACCTCATCTGACTTGTGAAAATGAGGGAGGAGGTGAAAGCACAGGCACTGCTGTGATTCACTCATGGGTTTGTGGACTCTTTGTAGTAAACTAAAATCTGTAGCCCAGGGGTGGAGTGAATAAGCACCTGGTGACCGGGTTCAGTCTGCAACTTCACGCCATACAGGAGTAGCTGTTCAATAGTAAAGTGTTTTTTCATTCCAAGGTTATTTTAACTGTAGTTTGCCAAAGGTGTCTGAAAGTCTCTGGCCTCTGGGAAGGAAAAATTTCTCAAACCAGCTCTACAAATAGCAGTCAGATGATTTATCCTGAAGACTGAATGTCAGGAACATCCCTCTAGCACAGGAAGCAGAGGCCTTAATTCTTATGGACAGATAAGAACCACCCTCAAAATCTGAAGACAAGGAAAATTTTGCTTACCTGGGTACTTCCAAAAGCTGGAGATAAAACTGATCTGCATTTGCTAGTTTGTATTTTTCTTCTTTGCAAGTTTTCAGGCTTTTTATCTAACAGGGAATAAAAGACTAAAATAACCACACAAGTATTTTATCTAAAAAGGGAATAAAGGAGTACAATAACCACACAAATTTTCATGGTACCTGTTGCTCCTTAGAGCCATGAAACTGGCTTTTCTGAACTTGCTGTGTGCACAGGCAATGGGAACAAAGCATCTGAACAGTAAATGCTATATATGAACTGGTGTTCAAGGACAAACTTGTAGGTTTTATTTTGACTGAAAGATCTTCTGCATTTGTACAGAAACTCCTAGGATGAATTTCTGATCTGTAGGTGGGGATTCAGCAAGTTACAATGCATAATCACCCTTTAGGTCTTTAAAGGAGGGATCCTTTGCCTTTCTCCTCATTGAAACCTGCTCTGAAAGGCTCTCTATGTACCTAAGTCCACAAATACTAACATGCTTCACCTATCTAATTAAAACAATGGAATAGAGAGCAACACTTGGTCTATATCTGTGTTCAGTCTCCCAACATGCTCTTGCCCAGTCTTGGTGGGAAGAGGCCAGATTGTTGCTGGATGGAATTCCCACTGCTCTGCTTTGGAATGTCATTGACCAAGATGGGGCAGGAAGATGTGGGATCCTGTCGTAGCTTCTTGTTTTTGCAGTGCAAGTGTTTGAAACTGAGCACACAACACACTGAACTCCATCAGAATGACACATTAATAGATACCTCCTGGTCTTCAGGCAGCAGTTTAAGTAGCTGCTTCAGCATCTCAGCATCCAACTTGGACCTATCCGCTGTCTGAATCATGGCAGCAATCTCTTCATTGGAGCTGCAGGAAAGAGAGTATGGGGAGTGACATGAGACCCCAGTCTCACAGATAGGACTAAGGTAGGTGTAAGTGAAGGAATTCATACTGTACTTGCCTCCCATTACATTTTGGATCTTAGTTGTCAAAAGCACAGTGGAGGTATGAAAATGCAAAGGATTTTTTAAAGCCTAAAGCAATATTCCTTATAATTTAGATCTGCATTCTGGGCTTTGTTCATCTTTGCACAACAGACCTCCAAAGCTCTTCTTTTACTGTGGGTGTCCAATGTCACTGAGATTTATGTTTGAATTCCTCCGCTGCTTGCAGCAAAGACAAGGATAAAACCAATGGCTCCCAGAAGGTTTTACCTCAAATTCTGGTCTGAAAATTTGGCAGGCAATATGTTTTTGACATTATTCCAGACTGCCGTGGCTTGGGCTCCAGAGGCATGGGCTCCCTGAAGCCACCAGAACTAACAGAGGCAGCACCCGAGTGTAGAGCAGCCTCTTCCCTCACGAGTGCAAGCAGGACCCAGCTCTTTGATCCCACGGTCAGTAGCTGCTCTCAGGAGAGCTCAACCCCTGCCCAGGGAATCATGCAGAGAGAGGAAATAGCATTCACATTAGGCTATGCACAGTTCTCCCCCACTGAGAAGCAGTTTGTAATGGAAAAAGAGTAATACTAATATTTAAAAAAACCCAAAAAAACAAACCTCTGACTGAATCTGGTTTATTCTTAACACAAAGAAACTTCTAGCTGAATTTCTTCTTGGAGGCCTTTTAACAAGGGCCATGACAAAGGGTAGGGAGAGAGCAGAATATCCATCTTGATCCTGCAGTAATTTCAGGGAATCTAAGACTAAAGATGTTTTCCCAAAAACTAGTACAGATTCCTTTCCTTCCCACCCCCCACCTCCCTGTGAGAACTGTGACTTTGTAAATTTCCATTCATTTAATTGTACAAACTGTTTCCTCTTTATAGAAAAACTGCAAATAAAAACTATGTATGATTTTTGGATCTGAACCACTGGAAATGTCTCGTTGAAAGCAATTAAGTGACTTGAAACTTCCATTCAAAAATCTTCACTAACAGTTCCTGCAGAAACTTGATATTTATGTCAAAAATACCAAAGAAAAATATATTTCCACATGATTGTGCTGTTATTTATGAATATTGTCACTTTAGGAATTAGTGGTCAATTTTATATTTAATACTAGTTTGAAACATGGTATTAATTGTCTGGAAAGAAACTGCTACATCTCATTATGTTAAAAAAAAGGAAGGGGGAGGAAGTTGACCCCTGGTTAGACAAAGATAGCTAAATTACTTTCATTTAACATCTAAGTAAACACATAGACATATTCAAATCAGTAATTCAGATGTTACTCTCCGAATCTTACCACTTAAATTGCTTCAGAAATATACTCAGAAGGAGGCTTTTCTTTGGGCCTATGAATGTGATCTGTGTAAAAAAAAAAGAAAAAAATCACTCAGCTAGAAATACATTTACCTTGATTTTAACATATTTTTTAGAGCTATTTTTCTTTTATTGAGATTCATTCTCCTCTGGAAATAACACTATCAACAACCGTCATTGATCAAACCCCAATCAATTTACAATACAGATTATTAGATCTATATTAGAAAGAAGAAAAGGCATGGAAAAGGAAATTGATTTGTTTAGAATATTCCAATTTATAAGAATTAATATTGAAATTCCTGTGTCCTCTCTCTCTCTCAGATAAGACCTCTCAGCAGTTAATTCAACATGTTTAATTCTAAACCTCCCCTATGCTTTTTTTTTTTTAAGGCAACCTCAGGCAATGGACCTCAAAATATTTCAAACTTTCTTATTATAAATGATTGACAATAATAAAGAGTGAATAACCTTTTCACTTCAAAGAACTTTGCAAGGCTTTACAAAAAGTGAACAGTCCAAATACCTCTTCTGCTTTCTTTGTTTTTGGCTCCATTTTCTCCTTGGGTGGTGTTGGTGGGACAGAGAAAAGAAGCTCCAAGCTTGCATAGTCAGGCTCCACAAGCTCCTTGCTGCTGCTTGAGATCACAGCCCACATGGAGCCACTTTCTGGAAGAGAATAGCACCTCAGGATGGACCATGGAGGTTGAGGAGCACTTTCAAGGCAGTGTGATTAGTCCAAGTGAAAATACTTTAGAGGATGAATGAAATATGATGCTCATTAGTCCTGGACAAATGTTAATTATTTAAGAATGACAGCTCCCACAGAGAGCATCCCAAAGGTTTGAAGGCTAATTAAACCTGGAAAACTGCTGCCACATTCAATTCACTGAACTGAAGGCAGCAGATGAACTTAATGGGCTGCTCCAAATTATTTTGCTAATTTTGACCAGATACACCTCGCAGAATTGTGGCACCCAAACAGGGGGTGTTGCATCCAATTAAGTAAACACCTTGTTTTGCAAGAGATAAGGACTCCCGAGTCCAACAGTATTACTAAAATCATCAGGAGCCATCCAAATAACACAAAGAACTTCAAAACATGAACTTGTATACAACAGTGTAACCTTTAACAAAGGATTTCACCTCCTTCTTTAGGAGAGATTGCAGCAGTGACACTGAATACACTGGGGATGAATCTCAACTTGTACCTCTGCCCATGAAAGCAAACTCTGGCTCAAACTTTTTTTTTAAATATCTGTGTTTATGTGTTATATCACAGCAGCAAGTTCTTACCCCTGATATCCCCCGTCTTGGTGATAAGCAAGCGAGAACAGTTGAGATCTGTGTTGTGTGAACTGAGTGTTAAAAGCCATAGCAAAAAATGTGGTCTCCCTGCTGCAAGTTGAAGAGGACTTGCAAGCCCCTTTGGCTGTTTACTGGCAAAGGCCCAGCCTTCTATACTTATTTATGATTACCAATTTTTTGCATGACTGAGAGCAAGCAATGGGGTCACCTGTGTAATCTGACTTACTAAGTCAAGGCTGAGCCCCCCAACATCAGGGTTTGCCTTTGGATGCAAAGTACACGAACCAATCAGCCCAGAGTTACAAACAAGCACGTACGTCTCACCACATCAGAGGGGAGCTTCTGCCAGTGGAATACCTTCATCCTCAATGTTGGCGTCTTCTTGGAGTTGGGCTGCCCCCCACATCCACAAGTAAGATGACTGCATCCAGGATTGGTGCATGGCTGGGAAGATGGGAGTGATGGGGCATTTATGCCAGTCACAGGAAGGGGTGGAAGAGGCACCTTGTGCCCAGGAGGTAGAGGTGGAGGGGCTGGCAGCTGTGGTAGCAGAGCTGGCATGAGGGACCCTCCTTGAGAGGATGAGGAAACACCTTTCTGGGAAGGTGACATGTTCTCTGGACATTGTTGTGACTTTCCAGAAAGGCCAGTTGTTGGAGAATGGCTCAGCTCTGCACTGGGGTTCTCCTCTTCCAAGTATATATCAACTTGACTGCACTTGTTCCCATTTTGAACAGATTTTCTAGACACTGTTTTGGAGTGATTTGGGCAGTGCATGCTTGATAGCAGGCTCTGCATGGCTTGCCCCAGTCGCATTATGCCACTCTACAAGACAACAAGGAGGTGCATGGATTAACAAAATTCCTCTTAAATGGCTACTACTAACTCCCACAGAGACTCAGAAATAACAGTGACCTTCCCATTAAAGTAAACAAGGGTATTTCTAACTGCTTTACAAGTGACATTTCATGGTGGTTTCAGCTGTGTTAGTCAGGAGCAAAGCAGTACTGCTAGACATAAGGCAAGACTACTTTTTGATTTCTCTTTGTCCTTCTACCTTCTTGTGACACGTTAAAAAAAAAAGCCAATGCTATCAGCAGAGTAAATCCCTACCTGGTTGTTTTTATCCCCTTGTTGCTCAGCCATTCAGTGGGATTTTTCTTTCAAAGGGGTAAATAGATGCCTCTGCTACAGTTGCTCTATTGAGGGGACATCTCAGACAGCAGGGGCACAGTCACTTATTCCTGAGAAACCACGTTCCCACAACTTACCTTGAGTACAGAAGGGCGGGGATTCAAAGTGAAACTCTCAAAATAGCTTAATAAATTAAACAAGCTACAGCTGAGGAGGAGGACTCAGGCTGAGCTGCTTAAGTCTCTGTGGCCACACATGGAAATAACTGGTAAGCATTAAAATAAGTAAGATGGGCTTATTTTGCCCTTCAACCACATTTTCATCTAGGGTAAATCTTTATATTTGCCTTGAGACTATACAGTTTCTCTTAGATCCTCTTGCAAAAGACTATGCAGAAGTCCCCATCTTGGGTGTATGCCCAATTTTATACTTGGAGACAGACCTCCCAAACTTAGTATAGCACTTGTCAGCTCAGGCCTTGGTTTTGTTTGCTTTACTGAGTGAACCTTTCTTTTGCAAACAATTGCATTTCTTGTGGATGAGCAGTGTCCTAGGACACTAAATCTCAGTAGCTGGAGTTGCTGTGTGATTTCTCTCTTTATAGCTTCTGCAGCAATAGCCATCAATAACTGCAGAAACACCATGCGGTTGCAATAAGCAACTCTCAATGCTCCAGAAATAATGACACAGTGCAACTTTTTTAGGGACTGTATGTAGGCAGAAACAAAGCCCCTGCCATCCCAGTCTTTAACAAAACACACATTTGTAGCACTGGCAGCTGTAATGGAGTTAATCACATAGGGACTTTCATTCTCAGTGCGGGATCAGAGATTTATTTGGTATAGACACCATGCTTTTCTTCCCAGAGGGTTAAATTAATACTTCTGAATGACCATTTTCCTCCTGATGCAGCAATTCTAGGTAGTGACTTACAGAGACAAAACTCTAGAAAGGGAACTGTGTTAAAACCTACAATTCATGCATTTCTAGTCACAGTACACCTGTAAAGCATCTCCTATAATTTGGAACATTTGTCTTTGAAATCTAGTGGCTCATACCGATGATAGACTCCAGCTCTTACAACAGCCTCAGTAAAATTGTGAACCAATGGCTCTAGGGATAAATAAATAAATAAAACTTCTGATTTTTGTTTTCAGTCTTAATTTAGTAAGAATAGCTTACATTAAAAACATTGAATATTAAATCAACCAGAAAATAACATTTGATTTACATACTAAATGGTACCAGTTAAAATAACTAAGTCCTAGAGTAGAAAATGAATATTAACTGTGTTTGCAGTTCACTTGGATCAATTTGTTGTTGATTTCCATAATATTTTTTTTTTCACAAATAAGCACTAGCATTTTCCCAAATGTAAAGCAGTCTTACATTTAATTTATGTAAAAACCTTAATATACCCCCTTTAGGACTTCACAATCTTTGTGGTAAACTTATACAGATGTCTGTAATTACCCTAACAGGACAAGTGAGGGATTCAGCCCTATGAGAAAGTTTAATGAGAAATGAGAAAGCCTAATGAGAAATAAGCCACTTTCTGCTAGAAATATTAGGAGTAAAGTGAGCTGATTAAAAAAAAAATCTTATTAGAGATGCTCATGTTAAAATTCTGCTGCTTGTTTATTTTAATTAAGCTATTGGGAGAATCAGTAAGATTATTAATTAGGAAGCTGTTTTTTTAAAAATCAGAGTGCTCATCTAAATTGCTACAGGGTTTGTGTCAAGAAAAGCCTTATTTTTAAAAATCCTGCTAACAAGTTGTTCTACACAAGAAACAGCTAATATGCTCTGAATGATTAATAGGCTTATAATAATGTATCTCCAAAGATTATACTTTGGAGACTGTGTAGAAAAATCCATGCTTTTATGGAGATTAAAGCTTTGGTACAACTTCAAGGCAGCTGTAACTTACATTGCTGATACTGTTCAAATGATCTTGTGGGTATATTTTAAAAAGAAATCTCTGCATGACATTTCTCCTTAGAAAGTGCAAAATCCTCCTTCTGGTGAATACATGCATAAACACACACACATCTCAATGCAACCAGGCAAGGACTATTGTGCTGGGGGAAGCTCCAAAGGCTGGAACTATGTAGGCGGGACAGGGAACAGAGATTGACTCAATATACCACCCCAATACTGATGATCCAGTTGAATCAATTAACTTGCAATTAACTGTGAAGCTGTTTTCAGTGCTCTGCTACTCCACCCTTTGTTTTATTAGGAAAGCTGCTGATGTTTGAGGACCAGCACAATACAGGCTTTCACTTCCATCTGCTTACTGACATGCTAAAAATACGCTTGTCATTAGCCTAGAAAGAGAAGCTGTATTTTGATGGTACAGGGTGTAGAATTTTAAGTCAGATCCAAAAAGTATCTTACCTCTGTGTCTTAGGTCATGTAAGCACTCTGTTTTTCATTTCTTGTGTTGCTGATGGGCTGATATAAGACTGTGTTATTTTGTAAAACTTGATTTCCTTTGTGGTTGGAATTTCACTTATTGGTCATTATACTGAAAATGGGGATTTCAAAGAATGATTTGAAAGACCCGATATTCCCCCTTGCGTGCTGTTAATACTTCAAGGGTTTGGGGGTTTTTTGAGTGGGGTTGTTGTTTAAAAATTGTGCCCCCTATGTGACCATCTTTGGAGGTGACCATCAAAAGTGTAAGCCCAGAGTCAGTCTGCAATGCAAGATATTTTTGAGGGTATGAAGATGTACTGCTTACCAAATGGCTGGAGGTGAGAGGCAGGATGTATAACCCAATTGGAGACAGGGTTAGTCACTTGGTTATGCAGACAAGATGTTCCCTAACTAATACTAAGCTCTTGTTAATTGCCTCACAATGGGCTCCACTTGCTGTAGTTTGGATTCAGGGCCCGACTTGCATTAAGCTCTCAGTGTGATATTCCTCACTGTTAACTTTTCAACAGGTGTAATTTATTCTTGATGACTATGGTTCTTACAAGGCTATAAATAAAAAGCAGAAGAAATTAGAGACCTCAATTGGTTTTTTGTACAAGCAATCCTCTTGCTATAAGGTTTACTCTCTTTCTTTCAAATACACTCCTGGGTGTTTCCAAAGTCTTTCTGCAACTTGTGTTCAGAGAGGTTTTAGGGGAAGAGTAATTCCCTGTAAGTTCCTCTCTTCCTTTTGTTTTGACTCTAGCATGGCTGCAAACATGTTTTATGATGTCAGAAAAGAAAAAGAGCAGAATTTTTTCTTTCTTATTGCTAATAATATTTCTCTTGTTGTATTTTACATCAGTGGTTGTCAGAGTGTTTCAAAGGAAGCCATTGCACCCATTTTTCACATCTGGAAACTGAGGCACAGGGAAATGGCTTGGCCACAGCCTCTTAGGAAGCCAGTGGCATAAAATGAGTGATCTCAATAGCCCAAGTTCACAGCATTTCACTTCAGTGCTTTCGCTATCAAAAACCTGTTCAGTCTTTGCAATCCACTTCTCCCTTATTAAGATACAGCTACTGCTGTGCCTCCATTTTCTCATACCAAGAAGCTGGGAGCAGTTGGAAAAAGGTGGAAACAAAGTGAAAGCACTCACTTTTCACTCTGGGACCACCTCTGCTGCTGGCTGGAGTGTGGCTGTGAAGACTGTGGGCTTGGTCCTAGTGTGGAGTTAATGAAAAAACCCTTAAAGGCAACTGACTCCACTTTTTGGCTGCTGGTGGGAAGGCAGGGGCCTTAGGATCTGCTAGGGATGAAGCCTGGGTGATCGAGGTAGTTCAACTAAAGAACCATGTGAAGGTGTATGTAGAGTACAGGGATGGACTGTGGAAGGTGGAGAAGGTGTGTTGTAGGACCAAGTATGGGACTTGTAGAGGATAGAAGTGAACTCTTAAAAATGGAAAGGAATTTCAGCAGTTACTTCAACTGGGGATTGTATAGCTGAAGAGATTAGAGACAGGACGTAATAGCTTTAATCTTTGGATATTTGCTAGGTTTGGGATAGATCATGGTTTGGAAGAGATTGCCATGGGGGCTGTCATTTGATCTACATGAGTTGTGGTGTGGTTTGCACCTAGGCCTTTGCAGGTAACTGTATGTGTCACAGGACACGCCTTGTGGAGGTTGGGGTCTCTTCTCTGTCCTCCAGACCTGTAAAGGTAAAGTAAAGCTGTTGAAAGTACTCAGAGGGAGAAAACCTCTTCTGTCCTGTTCTCCCTCAGGTCTCTTGAATTAAAGAGGTATTTTACAAAAACAAAGCATTTCTGTGAGCTTGTAGACTGCTGGCATGGTGAATGTGGTCCCTACTCCTGGGGCATATTCTTCTATGTATGATACTGCTTCACCATAGAGGATTCACATACAGACTGAAAGGGTTTCTGGACTGCTATTACTCCTCTTTTTTGTACATCTTTTGTCTCTACTTCTTGCTGAACAGAGAATCATAGAAACGGTGGTTGAAGGGAACCCTGGTCTTGTCTAAGCTCCCCTTCAGAGAGTTATCATCACCACTATGGTTTTGCCTAATTGAGCTGTGAAAACCTTAAAGAATGGAGATTAAAAAACATGGTAAAGTGTATAGAAAATCTGTTGGTCTCAATGGATCACTCCTGGATATTGTGTGCTATTGAGGATTTCAAAAAGATTACAAAATTGAGTTCAGTATTTCAAAGGCTCACAGGACCAAACTTTGTAGACCTGTTGCCCTTTTTGCATGTGCTACTTCTGCTTCTCCTCTTTCTCCATCTATTCTGACTGATGGATTTGGTAATTAACTGTCACCAATTCATGATTAAACTCATAGCAGATTATGCTGTAGGAAGCTGCATAAGTATTAAACAAACACATCAAGTTCTGCATGCCCAGAGCAGGGCAAATCAACCATAACTGTAATGTAGGTATCATCAGTGTGAACTGCTGATGCTAGGAAAAACCCCTACTTTGACAGGCTGAGCGTGTATCTAAACTGACTTGAGGGGAGCTGACTGCTACAGAGTGATTCTTGTCTTCTGACTTTGACTAATGCAAGCTGAGCCTGCTTAAAGTCTCCACTAAGGAAGCACAGGGCTCCTGCTAATTCCTACTGACACCTGGCTCTGTGTGAATTGTCACACAGAGTTCTTGCAGAAGCTGTTTATGCTACAGCGAAGAGAGCATTAGAGAGTCCCTAATGTGAATTAAGTGCTAGCACAGCATGGATGAAGGGGTGAGTTACTCATGATGCTAACTTTGTTGATTAACTTACAGTGAACAAATTCTCCATTAGTATTTAAGGTCTGGTACCTGCTCTGAACTAAGGAGTTGGAAACCTTTTGATGTACTCATTTCCGTTGCAAATCCTGCAAATCCTGTGGTTATTTTGCAAGATTGTCATTGTGCAGTAATTGTGAACACTCAGAGAGGTCCTGTCACTATCCCTGCCCCATTTTTAACCCTCTGCAGTCATACTTCTAAACATGGGAAAGCTGTTCATATCCTGCCCATAGTTTGATTATGAGGTGACCAAACAACATGTGGTTTGTGATGGAGTTGTTTCATGAAGGTATTTGCTTTCAGATACATTATGTGAATATAACCCCATGGGTAACAGGTTCACCCATATTTCATGGCCATAACTATTACACCTGTTTGCAATTGTTGCTTTAGTCTCTTTTGCTTTCAAGATACTTATAGATTCTTTTTAACAGAGTCCTGTTTATGTCTTTATGCACCACTTTGGCACTTGGGACTTTTGTACTGTATTGGAACGAACATCCTTCCTTTATAAAGCAGAGAGGTGGATTGGGCTGTTTGAAAAGCCATTCTCTCTTTTTGTTTTTGTTTTTCACTGCAAAGCTGAACATACAGGAAATGAAACAGAGATGAAACTTTCCTTCACAAGCTAGGATTTGTACAGTGCTAATGTTTAGTATTGGTAAGTTTGTATGTTGTACTGGGTTGACCACTGTGTACCAGAATTACAGAGACAGAGATCCAGGCTTTATGTTTAGACAGAATGAAAACTGGTTAACGTTGATTAATTTCAATTTATCTTCTTTCTAACTGGAACAGAGTGTGTTTCTCAGCCCCCTCTGCTCTATGGAATGTATGAGAGAACAAAGCACACTCAACTGAAAAGATACTGGCATAGCTTTGAGATTTCAGCCCTGCTCTAAGTACAGTGCAACACTTTGGTGGTGCTCAGGAACTAGATATAGCTCCCATTTGTACATTTCTGTTTCTTTCACAGAATCGATAAGATTGGAGAAGACCTCCAAGATCATTGAGTCCACACTTTAACTGAACGCCACTGTGCCAACTAAACCATAGAACTGAGTGTCACATTGTGTCCTTTCTTAAACACTTCCAGGGATGGTGAGGTCATGTAGAGAGAAAATAAGTATGGCAAAAGCTCAGCTAGAACTCAGACTACTGCTGTAGTAGTCACATAAAAAGTGTTTTTGTAAATACATCAACAAGAGAGGGCCAAGGAAAATCTCCATCCTTTATAGGATGTGGTGGGGAATATTGCCACCATGGATGACGAAAAGGCTGAAGTACTCTATGCCTTCTTTGCCTCAGTCCTTAACAGTAAGACTGGTTATCTTCAGGGCAATCAGGTAGGCAGGGATGAAGAGCAGAACAGACCCCCTGCAATCCAGGAGTAAGTAGTTACCTGCTGTGCCACTTAGATACTCACAAATCTGTGGGGCTGGATGGGATCCACCTGAGAGTACTGAGTGAGCTGGCAGAAGAGCAAAACAATTGTTACTAAGTATATAGAAGAAATACATGCTTGGGTGCTTTATATCCTGTGTAGGAAATATAAGACTTAGATGCACAGATTCTTGTGAATCATAGGTCTTTCCCACCCCCACCAGAGAAAGAAAACTCATCAAGTACTTATTTTATTCTAAACTTTGAAATATTTTCGGTATTGAAATAAAAAACCCCAACCAACCAGCCGAAAGTCCCCAAAAACTAAACCTAAAAATTCATCTCATTAAACATATCTGATTTTTGATATGAAATACTTGGAAAAGACTGCTTTCATTTTATCCTGTAGCCAATGCTTAATTAAGGAATATGCATTTATTTGGCAGCAAGAAGCTTGTGGTGCTCACAGCTTGGCTTACTTCATGAACTTCATGTGCAGTTGCTGTAATATACCACAAGAGTTCCTTTTTTAGGTCCAAACTCACTGTTGGATTAAATGAACACAATCCTGTTGTAGAAGCTGTAAGCGATATTCCTTTTTACCAGCAATTAATTTGGCCTTGTAAACTCTGCAAAACCTTCAGTTTTATAAGCTTTTTTTCAACCTCACAAATGGAGAAAAACTACACATCCCAGTTGAACATCAGTCTTTCACCTGCTCAGATTCTGTTCCCCTGTTCTTCTTAAATAATCACTGTAATGAAAGCAGAGCTGCTCTGGAGTAATGAATTATAAATGCCATGCTTGAGTCTGCTCATTGGGATGTGATTGAATAGATAATTTAATATATTTTTCACAGATGACTATTGAACAAAGCTCCTCCAGTGGCTCAAAATTACCCATTTCTCTGTAAACTCTTGAAGGCAGTGGGAAGATAATGCTAAACATGCTCTCTTTGAAGGCCTAGGTAAGAACACAGAGCAATGAAAACTCTGGCTGGGGAAATGAGCTGCTCTTTCTGTGTGGAAATGGGGGGAGCTGAAAGATCCAGGTGGAGACATGGACACATGCTGCAGCATCTGAAACAAGCAGCTTGTGGGTCATCAACAGCCAAGGTTCCCCAGGTAACACAGAAAACCTGCGTTGTTACACAGATGAAAAGCCTGTTTGTTACACAAAAAAACGTGTAACAGTCCTGCATCTCCAAATGATGTTGTTCCTATTGATAAAACAGTGGGGTGGTGAGGAGGAGGCTGGCTGTGCCTGAGCTNGACTTTTGTACTGTATTGGAACGAACATCCTTCCTTTATAAAGCAGAGAGGTGGATTGGGCTGTTTGAAAAGCCATTCTCTCTTTCTTTTTTTTTTTTTCATGGCAAAGCTGAATATACAGGAAATGAAACAGAGATGAAACTTTCCTTCACAAGCTAGGATTTGTACAGTGCTAATGTTTAGTATTGGTAAGTTTGTATGTTGTACTGGGTTGACCACTGTGTACCAGAATTACAGAGACAGAGATCCAGGCTTTATGTTTAGACAGAATGAAAACTGGTTAACGTTGATTAATTTCAATTTATCTTCTTTCTAACTGGAACAGAGTGTGTTTCTCAGCCCCCTCTGCTCTATGGAATGTATGAGAGAACAAAGCACACTCAACTGAAAAGATACTGGCATAGCTTTGAGATTTCAGCCCTGCTCTAAGTACAGTGCAACACTTTGGTGGTGCTCAGGAACTAGATATAGCTCCCATTTGTACATTTCTGTTTCTTTCACAGAATCGATAAGATTGGAGAAGACCTCCAAGATCATTGAGTCCACACTTTAACTGAACGCCACTGTGCCAACTAAACCATAGAACTGAGTGTCACATTGTGTCCTTTCTTAAACACTTCCAGGGATGGTGAGGTCATGTAGAGAGAAAATAAGTATGGCAAAAGCTCAGCTAGAACTCAGACTACTGCTGTAGTAGTCACATAAAAAGTGTTTTTGTAAATACATCAACAAGAGAGGGCCAAGGAAAATCTCCATCCTTTATAGGATGTGGTGGGGAATATTGCCACCATGGATGACGAAAAGGCTGAAGTACTCTATGCCTTCTTTGCCTCAGTCCTTAACAGTAAGACTGGTTATCTTCAGGGCAATCAGGTAGGCAGGGATGAAGAGCAGAACAGACCCCCTGCAATCCAGGAGTAAGTAGTTACCTGCTGTGCCACTTAGATACTCACAAATCTGTGGGGCTGGATGGGATCCACCTGAGAGTACTGAGTGAGCTGGCAGAAGAGCAAAACAATTGTTACTAAGTATATAGAAGAAATACATGCTTGGGTGCTTTATATCCTGTGTAGGAAATATAAGACTTAGATGCACAGATTCTTGTGAATCATAGGTCTTTCCCACCCCCACCAGAGAAAGAAAACTCATCAAGTACTTATTTTATTCTAAACTTTGAAATATTTTCGGTATTGAAATAAAAAACCCCAACCAACCAGCCGAAAGTCCCCAAAAACTAAACCTAAAAATTCATCTCATTAAACATATCTGATTTTTGATATGAAATACTTGGAAAAGACTGCTTTCATTTTATCCTGTAGCCAATGCTTAATTAAGGAATATGCATTTATTTGGCAGCAAGAAGCTTGTGGTGCTCACAGCTTGGCTTACTTCATGAACTTCATGTGCAGTTGCTGTAATATACCACAAGAGTTCCTTTTTTAGGTCCAAACTCACTGTTGGATTAAATGAACACAATCCTGTTGTAGAAGCTGTAAGCGATATTCCTTTTTACCAGCAATTAATTTGGCCTTGCAAACTCTGCAAAACCTTCAGTTTTATAAGCTTTTTTTCAACCTCACAAATGGAGAAAAACTACACATCCCAGTTGAACATCAGTCTTTCACCTGCTCAGATTCTGTTCCCCTGTTCTTCTTAAATAATCACTGTAATGAAAGCAGAGCTGCTCTGGAGTAATGAATTATAAATGCCATGCTTGAGTCTGCTCATTGGGATGTGATTGAATAGATAATTTAATATATTTTTCACAGATGACTATTGAACAAAGCTCCTCCAGTGGCTCAAAATTACCCATTTCTCTGTAAACTCTTGAAGGCAGTGGGAAGATAATGCTAAACATGCTCTCTTTGAAGGCCTAGGTAAGAACACAGAGCAATGAAAACTCTGGCTGGGGAAATGAGCTGCTCTTTCTGTGTGGAAATGGGGGGAGCTGAAAGATCCAGGTGGAGACATGGACACATGCTGCAGCATCTGAAACAAGCAGCTTGTGGGTCATCAACAGCCAAGGTTCCCCAGGTAACACAGAAAACCTGCGTTGTTACACAGATGAAAAGCCTGTTTGTTACACAAAAAACCGTGTAACAGTCCTGCATCTCCAAATGATGTTGTTCCTATTGATAAAACAGTGGGGTGGTGAGGAGGAGGCTGGCTGTGCCTGAGCTGCAGGCTCTTGCTGGAAACATGGAGGTTGCAGTCTTCTGGGAAAACGCATTTCATACTCAGATTTTTGTAGCCTGGGGTCTAATCTGAGAGCAGAGAAGCTAGATCGAAGAGCAAACGGATGAGCTTGGGTGATGTGCTCTGAGAGTGGAAAAGAGGGGAAAAAAGGGGAAACGTGTAAATGTGATGGAGACAGTCCTGCAAGTCAAACCTGGAGTGGGTGATGTGGTTCTGCAGGGAATGGTGGGGGTATGCCTGATTCTGCCAGTGGGAATAGGTTTTCTGCTACAATGGGGCTGTGCTGCACTTCAGGGTCTCCTGCACTGAATGTGTCCATGTGTCTGCTCTCAACTCATCTCTGTTTTTGTTGGCGAATTCTCAATATGCTCATAGCGATGCTTTGGTTAAAGCAAATCAGTGATTTAATTCTTAGTTTCATTTCTAAGTTTCCAGTGTTATAAGGACATTACAAGTCCTACTAAGCAAAGCAAAATAAGCTTTAGCCTTGTATGTTAGTCCAGCCACAGTGAGTTGCCATATAAAATAGTTCTGAAATGTACTGAGCTCTTCCACTTGATTCGTTTCAGCACAGTATCACACCATAGATTCAATAAACATAGATCATTTAAAACAGACAGCTATGTACAAAACTATGATACAATGTTATTACAAAACTTGAGAAATAAAGCTCTGTATTTTGAAAACACAATACTGCACAGTCCCAGTTTTAAAGCCAAAGTAACATGACTCGAAACATTCTGCAGCTTGGACACAGACTCTTGAGTGCAAGCAGCTGACCACAGAAGTCAAACCCAGAAATTTACTAAAGGATAAGCTGAAAATGTGTCTGGCAGAGCACTCTGGGAAACCTCTTCTTGTTGGTTTAATAAGAGAAAGGCCCTGGTTCTCCAAAAGTTGATGGGCCCATCAGTGTGTGTGACAAGACTACTTAAGATGACTGACATGCTTCAGCTTAATTGCACATAAGCATCATGAAGGAACCAGACACTGTTTACACAGCCATATGCTTACTAAAATGTATCTTTTTTTCTTTTACTTTTCCTCCTCCCTGTAACTGAATTCCCTTGCTTTAAATGATTGAGAGTAAAAATACATTTGTCTGATCTGGGTCTTGGTCCCGATCCAATATAAATTGTCAGTGGGCGATGAGAAGAGGGAGTTAACACACCTGTGATGGTACAGCCACTGCTTAATTTATACCCTCAATTTCGTTGAGGCACTGCTATTTTTAACATTTCTCTGAGGGCTAAACACTGCAGTCCATTCTTAGGCCACACAGAGCCATCATTTCAAGAGAAGTTTGGCCTAAGAGCAGGTTGAAAGACTTAGCTTCCAGGACAGATCTGATCTTTCACCACTGCTATGCACAGAACCATCCCCCATTTCCTGGGTGCCTGGTGTAAGGCATGGGCTGAGTGGTCCAAAGGGTCTGGGGAGGCTCTTTTGGTCCTGAGGAGGAGAGAGAAAGGCTGCAGGAGAAGAAGCAACGTGTCTGGGTAGCGTAAAGGTGTCCACGGTGGCATTTCATTGATGCAGAATCTGGCTTCTGATAAGCTGGCAGCACTCCAGGGACATGTGAGCCATTCACTGGGTCTCTCTCATACCTTCTGCCTTGCCATGACACCTGCAGGAGGAGGGGGAAATGCAAATTATTTGCAACCATGAACAGAAGTGGTATGTTTTTGCATGCATGTGTATCTAATGGTTGGAATGCTAATAGGGAAACCAGTTTCATCTGTTCTTCAGATAATCTGAAAACAGGCAGAGTTTTATGTATTTAATAAAAACCTTATATTTCCAAAACCAATCCTGATGTTCAAGAGTTTGGGCAACTTCATCACTTTTAACTTGGGTGCTAGTTTAGTCCAACAACATATATCCTTTTAGATATTAAATAGCTGAACTTACTAAATCTGCATGATTTAGCAGAACTGTCAGAGGGCTGGGGCAGCACTCTACCACTTTTAAGAGCCTGTCTCACTCCATAATCAAAGCCAGCACCATTTCTAGTGGCAGATATGAAGGCAAAGGCCAAACAGGAGAATGAGCGTTAGCTTGATGACATTCTCATGGTCCATTTAAAAACTGACCACAGAAAATACTGGGTCTGCAGATTGGGAGGGAAGCAACTGTTCTTCTAGAATTAAAGGAAAATCTTGACTCTCAAACCCTTCTGTCTATTTGCAGTGGAAGGTTAATGTACCACTGTGCCATGAACATGCCATACCTGCCCTTCTGCCCTTTCCCTCCTTCCTCACCAGGCTGAGGTTTCTGAGCATTGGCCTATGCTCCCAGTTTGGTTTTTCTTTTATTTTCTAGGGAATAAATCAAGTAGATCTGTCAATAGGGAAATTGCCAAAGCCCAGTTGCTTATGGACTTACGCTTTCAAGGCTTTTCTTTCTCCTAACTTTTCCAAGTGACATACAGATGGGAGGAGAGGAACAGGGAAGCTGCACAAACAGACATGAATATTTGTCTGTAGGAATTCTCGAGGGTCTAAAGCAAGGAAACTCAAAGAGCAGCTCTCCTGAGTCCCTTCTCTGACTGCCACCTTTGTTAAATGGTCCTTCTTCAAACTCTTTCTGGATTTTGTTGGGAATGAGTTCATATGTTACCAGGGTGCACACAAACACAGTGTGCCCACTTGTACCTTGATTCCTTAGGAAAACCAGCTAAATAATTTCTTTCAGGAATATGAAGATAAGGTGGGATACTAATCTTTGGGTGTAAAAGCTGACATTTAAAGAACATTAATGTTACTACAGAAATTTCTGCATAGTAAGACATAGTCAAGGTGAGGCAAGAACTCAATGGCTGACTACAGTCTTATACTGCTCTGAAATATCACACAGCTACAGGCTGTTCCTGCCCTTACTCTGCTGCTGTTAGGGAAACTCTAAAAACTTAGAAGGGGTTTGAGTCTTGATCCCTGCAGCTGGATGTGCACAGGAAGGAAGATTCCTGCAGCTTCACCGAGGCACATCAACTCCACATCCAACAAATTCACCAGGGAGAGAAATACCCTTTATCAAAAAAGAACTAGTGGTGACCTGAACAGACTATGTGTGCTTGGGCTAAAACATAAAATAACATTAAAAAAACCAGGTGGAACATCCTAGGAAAAAATACTGAATGGAAGCACTCTAGGCTTGCTGAGTCTGTCATGTCAAGAAGGATGGACCTGAGCTGCATTTGGGAGAGGAAGTACTGTGGCGGGAAACTAAGAGAAGCAAACAGGGTTTTGTTTCTGCTGACCTCGTCATGTGACATAAAGATAGAAGAAGAGAAAAAAGAGAATTGCAGATTTCAAAGTGCAGCTTATCTCTGCCCTCCTGGTATTGAAGCCCACGTAGGTGCTTCTGGTGTAAAGCCAGGTGCTGCATTCCAAGGATGCACTGAAACTCCTGTCTGACCTGGGCACTTCATAAAGGCACTGTTTGTCCATGCATTCCTCTGTGTTGTGTTCCTTAAGGACAAAGCAAAGGCATCTGTGCTTGATTTTTTTTCTTCAAGTATGACTTTTTTAAGCCTGCATGCTGAAGCCCCAGAGTTTAAAAAAATACATAATTTGTGTTAAGATTAGCTCAGAGTCCCTGCTACCCTCCCAGTGCAGCATGGCCACTGATCCTGATGTACTTCTCATCTGTGCTTCATTGCTACTATTTTCTGCTCCAGTGGTAAATCTTCCTCAGGATTTTTAAACCAACAGAACTACTTTCACTTACTGTAATCCTGTGGTACTGCATGGAAATGGCCAAGAGGAGGGCAGGACTAGTCAGGACTATAACTACCCAATGTATATCCCATTTTCTCTTGCTAGCAATGATGCTCCAGGTGCAGGAACAAAAGCAGTCCTGCGAGGAAATTCTGCAACGATTCCTCTGTTCTGCCATCCCAGGGGCTGGGGCCAACAAGCTGTGCAGGAGCAGGGCTCCCAGCTGGGCTCCCAGCCCCAGGGAACTGGGGATGCTGGAGAATAAATACATTCCTTTCAGGAAATGAGACAAAGAGCAATTTGACAATATTGATTTAGTTCATAAGAGATGCTCATCAGCATGGAAAGGGCAATGCATAACTATGCAATTTCAGTACAGTGGGTGTTTGGGTTGTTTCTTTTTATTGCTTTTCTTTCCACTTGCTGTAAAAACAGGCAAAGTTCTGCAAATGAGAGTCATTCTGAAACTCCTTTTGAGGGGCAACTATATGTTGCCAGCATCAGTGAAGGATGCAGGGAACTTGTGTGCAGCTCTGGGGTCAAATTTAGTTTTGAATGGGAGCTGGTATCTTGCCCCAGCAAGTACCTGTCCCCGAGTCCAGTGTTTTATTTCCTTTTCCAGATCCTCTCAGATAAGTGATGCTATAGAAAGTGGTTACCCACAAGAAAACCAAACATTCTTTGTCAGAGGTAGGTACTGAAATTGCATTTTTACAGTTTTTGAGAAAATAATGGGATCAAAGCAAGGACTTGGTTCATCACGTGAAGTTTGATTGTTTGGTTAGAATAATGACTTTTAATTATCTGCAGGGAAAGGCAGTTTGGCTGCTGCTGACACAGAGGATGAACATGTGGGCTGCAACCTTGTGTCAAAGGGAGGTCAGCACTGACTCCGCTCAACACAAGATCAACACCCTGGAAAGTAAAAATCAGAGTAACAAATTTATTTTACATGTATTTGTGATTAGACACAAAGACAAAAAGCTTAGCTGATATGCTGAATACTGATTAGGTTTGTGAAGTCCCAGTGCTGTGGTTAGTTCACATAAAAACACCTTTGTGAGTTTACATACCTCATTGTGTCACACAACCTTTTTTTGTTTTATTATCTCCAGTATCACTCTCAACCTCTGCTTTTAAACAAAAGAGAGACACTAAATATATCTGATCATGGCAAGGCAAAGGTAACAACAGGGAACTTTTTATGATGAAAACACTGTTTAGTAGCAGCCAGGTTCTCAAGAACATGGAATCATTGAATGGTTTGTATTGGAAGAGACTTTAAAGATAATCTATTTCCAACCTCCTGATGCCATCCCTGGATGCCCAGGGAACCCTGTGGCTTTTGTGGGATGGGGTCAGTTCTTAAGCCAGAAGAAGTACTAATTTCAGGTTCCAGGAAAACATTGCCAGGGCTGGGAGCATGGGATGCTCCCATTGCTACAGCTCCTCCTGGTGCCTGCTGAGAAGCAAGTTTGGAACCACTGTTCTAGGAAACCACTTCTGTTTTGTGTCTTGTTTTTAAACTAGGGGAAAGTGGCATGTTTAGAAACATGAATAACTACAGCCTTGGGGCATGCTTCATTAACGGGGTAAATCCCTTTGTGGTAGCTGCTCAACCCATGCTGTCTTTCTCAGCAATGGGTGTTCAAACCCTCCTTTCATTTCTTTTCCACCTTCCCTGGAAGGAAAAACATTAAATACTGATAAAAAGAGACTTTTCCACTTTCCTTCCCATTTGTTTGACCACAGGATCTTGCAGAAAACAGGGTTTGGACAGTATACTGTATCTTTCTAAACTCTGACATACCCACATGTCTTCCTTATGAAGCATCTCTGATTTGGGATTAGGCACCCACCCAAAGGTGGCTTAGGATTGGTAGAGTCTAAACGACTGAGACCCTTGCCAGGTTTGGAACTGGGCTTTGGACTTTGCCTTGAGGCGGAGACCTGTGTGGCTCCAGCAGCTGAGCCCTCTCCCAGCACCAGCAGGGCAGCCCAATCTGGCAGGTCAAACAGACTGTCAGGCCAAGTACTCTTGCAAGGAGGCTTAGAAGGGGAAAACCAAACAATCCCACGGCAGCATTGATGTTGCTGCCTTTATGTGTTTATAAGTAGTTCAGAGGGGGAGATCGCTGATTAAGTACCGAGTATTAACTGCTCTTAATCACTGCTCTGGAGCCTAATGGAGCTCTTGTTTGCACATAACCATGCCTTGTAGCTGTCTTTAACACACTTGACAGATGTGCTTATTGCCATCTTTACTGCATATGTGTAATGGGCTTTTTAATTATTGATTCATCATTACCCATTTATAAACTACTTAAAAATGTCACGAGAATGAAACATGTTTGTGTTTTTCAGGTTTAAAAAATACCTCCATGAAGCAGTGTGGCTATACGGGCAGAGGGCATTGGGACTTGAAGTGGGGAGGAACATGTATATACTAATATATGAGGAAGCCTCTCATATTTAAGTCAGTCCCCAAGGGCTATATATGACATAGGCTACCTGAGTAGCTTTTGCTGTGCCTCTTCTTCTTCTTCCTTTTCCCAGATGGCCTCTGCTTTTCCCTGTCGGTGTGAGTTTGCTCTGGGGGCAGCGTTGCCGAACAAGAGGAGTCAGTGGCTGGTTCCTCCGAGAAGGACTTCTCTTGAGAGGTGTCCAACAGCGAGTCTGTACCAGGGTCTTCATTTTCCTTTGTCATCTCTTTCGACTCTGCCTGATGAGCCTTACTGGAGGGAGCAGACTGAGCACTGCCAGGGTCCACCCTGGTCTTGCTCAGCTGGGATTCTGGCTCCTGTGCCAGCCTGTATCCCTCTGAGCCATCAGCTGGGCATTCCTTGTCCTGGCCTTCAGAGGTGGACCCATTAGTGCAGATGAGCTGGTCTCTCAGAGCAGTGGCTGAACTGCCGCTCACAAAGCTTATCCTTGTGCCTGTGTCAGCCACAGAGAAGGCAATGGAGCTGCCCTTTGTGCTCAGCTGCAGGCTTGCCAAGTTGTCTGTCTGCTCCATCACAGTGCCTGGCATGAGCTGACTGGCCCCATCAGTTTCCACCAAGCTCACGGAGGGGCTTTCAGTGTGGGGCTCCAGTGGCAAACTTCCTCCAGCATTGTTTTTAGGTAACACCTGGTTTGAAGCTGAAGCATCAGTAACACCGCCACCCATTTCCACCAGAGCAGTGGCTGAGGGTGGAGTGCTTTCTGAAGCATGACCATCCTTGTTTTGCTTGGTCTCATCATCGATCTGCTTCCCTTCTGCTTGTGGATCCCTCATGCTCTTTCCTTTAAACAAGAAACATGAAATTATCCACAGCTGCAGAGTTGCACCAGGGATCAACCAAGGTGCTTCTGCCACTGGGAGAGGTTACAGATTAGTAGCTGCCTGTGGAGGGAGCACTGACCCTAAAGCAGCTATGCAGAGGCAGCACTAGTTTATTCTCCCTGTACCTCCTAATCCTGCCCTTGCAGAACAGGTCTAGGAAAGCCATGGGCTCTACGGTAGACCAGTGTCCTTGGACTTACCTAGTGTGCACTAACACTGAGGTCAACAGATCAAAGAAAAGCTAAACCCATGGGCTGTCTCCTCACAAGTACCTAAAGGACTGGGGTACTTCTGCAGTAGCATTTCTAATCTTTTTTAAGGCCTTCTTCAGACCCCCAAGTAAAGACTAAGTTGGGGTGCAGCAGTCTCCAAGGCAGTGACACACTGTGCTACTGCGATTTCACAGCATGGACGGGACTCGTATGGGGATGACACCAATGCCCCATCAGCACTGTGCTGTGCCTGACAAGTGGGTCAAGCATCTCGGAGGGTTTGTTAGCAAGGGTGCAAGGCCATACTGCTCCACATGCCTGCAAATTCTGGAACAGATCTGGCTGGTAATAGCTCAAGGCTCTCTGCTCCTGTCCTCCTCAGCACTGGCTGCAAAACCTTCTTAAACAAAATGCCCCAAATACAAATGCAAAGACTTCTTGCTGGTGTATGCTTGGCTCAGGCTCAGAGGCAGATGGGAATAAATAGCTCCAGATACAGTCAGGTCAGAGTCCTTACCAGACTGGCTTTCCTCCAGGCTCTCCTCAGACAAAGGTTTAGGAATTGCATCCGACTCGTGCCTGTTCTTTGTCTTTCTCAGTGTGAACCCTTTCCTTATGTCAGCTAGCAATGCATCGATGACACACACCTCGTCCTGCTTTGCCAGACCCTTCTTAACTGGGGGGGGAAGAGAGAGATGGATGTTAACTCTGCCCATGAGACAGAGCAGGAGGAGACTTTGCAGCGATGCCATTGCTTGGGGTTGGTATTGCTATCCCAGTACCAGCAACCACTGAGCAAGAGCAAGGCACCAATACCTGGCCTGGGAGCAGCCCATGCTCTGTGACCCAGCAACAGCATGTCCAGCCTGAAGACAAGGGCTTTACTCCAAAGTCTCAGTGCTACAGGCTGGCACCAGTGGTACCAGCTCTGCCAGATGCGTCTCTGGTTGTGCCATGACCTTGAAATACACCCTGCTTCCTATCCATGTTAGAGGGGGCTTTTTTTTTCTTTTGAGGGAAAATAATTTGGATTTTTCTATCCTCTCAGCTTCTTCCAATTGTATTTTTCAGTCTTTTGTTTTCCTCCAGAGATGAAAGTTATAAGTTATATGCAAGATTTTCGGGACATCAGTATTCTGTGATAGAGATTATGCAAGTGTATACAAGGATTCTGGAGAAGTCAAATTTCTTGTTAGGTTTGGTATTCAAAAGTTATGTTTAGAAACTGAAAAAGTTAACTGAAATGTTTTAATTTATGGTGGTTTTTTTCCCTCTGCTGTTCAGTCAGCAAACCTAAAATTAACTTCTCTGCCCAGCTGCAACTGTGGAAAGTCAATTCTTAGCTATGGCTCTAAGACACCTAAAAGCCTTTCGTCAGCTGGCACCTGAAAACCCAAAAAATAAATTACCACTACTGGTCCATTAAAGCAGAAGCAGCAAAGAGCTCATATGGATCCATCTCTCTTTTTTGAAGCCATTTCAGATACTCACTGACTTTTCCATTTTCTCCCTTCTGTCTCTTTCCCTCTTCCTCCTCCAGCTGTTTCTTCCTCTTCTCTGCTTTGGCAGCTTGCTCCTTTCTGTCCTTGTTTTCCTGCAGTGAAGTAACAGGAGCATGAGAAGCCTGGCTTAACCTCTGCTAGAAAAGCTGATGAAGAGAAAGATCATCTCTAGATGAAGGAAGATAAATTCTGGCCTTATCCTGTGCAATAAATATAATGGGCATTGGGAATCAGGGCTGTCTTGCCAAGAGGGTGAGAGGGGACTGCTGGCTTTACCAGGACTCTGCCACATCCCAGTCAGAGGTGGCAGTGGTGATATGCCTAACACAGCTACCTACCAGTGTGGTCATCTTTTGCCTGATCTTTAGCTGAGGTGAAAGTGGAAGATATTGAAGCCACAGTTTTCTCCAAATGGGGGGATTTTTACTACATATCCCCCTTCTGAGTCTGTTTGCACCTTCCTCTAAAATTTGCACACTTGGCCCAAAAGCATCTTTTAGACTGCAGCTAAAGTTGCACCAACATCCCAAATCACCAGGATCTGGGCCATGCCAGGAGCATCAGAACTGCATGATGATGCAGTGGAGTAGGGATCAGACACTGCTTCACCAGGTGACCTTATGCCAAGTGCCAAAAGGAGGATCCTGTAACCAGATTTGGGTGCCCATCCCATCCCTGTCTGTCAGAGTGGAGGCACATGCCAGTACTAGGAATGCTCAGCATCTCAGTATTGTATGTGCGGATGCCAACCTTCAAGGCTCGGATGAAGAGATCTCTGAAGGTTTTCATGATGCTAAATATGTCCTCTAAGGACAACTTGCTTGGGTCTTCACAGAGATAATTTGCAAGTTCTTCTCTCTTCCTTTCGATGGTTTCAAATTCTTCTTCCAGCTTTTTGGAAGCATCAATGCTATCCTGAAATGCATTAAATACACACAGTAAAACACCATCCAGAGGACAAGGAGTGAAGTGCACTTAACAGAGAATGGGTGTAAGAGCTTGGAGCAGGACTCTGGTTCCTGGCTTTTAACCACAGCAGAGTTTATGGGAAGCAGGTGTGAAGAAACTAAGATTTGCAGAGGATCTTTGCTCCTGACACCTGTGCTCTGCCAGTTTACATGGGTGGCATTAGCAAGGCATGGAAAGCCTCATGCAAAGCTTAATCTCAAGCAAAGGGCTTTACTCTGGTGATCCCCACAGAGGGCGAACATCTTTGTTTAAAGTGAGGAGTCCCACAAAAGCGTGAACAGACCAGCTAGAGCATGCACCTCAAGAGACGGCCTCACCAAAGATGTATAGGTTTGCAGCGAAGCTGGCAAATGCACAACAATGGTTTGTGCCGCATTGCACCCTATTTCCAAATCTGAGAGCATGTCTTATGGCAATATTTTCACTCTCTCATGAGCCTCCTCGGCTGCTGATGTACCATGCACTGCTTCTGTGTGTGTAATGAGGGAGACCTAAGGGAGCTCCATTACTGACCTGGATTGGTTTCTCATACTGTTGTTTCACATCCTCATTTGATGATAAGACTTTCCGCTGAAGTTCCAGCAACTTCTTTAAATTAGTACCAGACTCCGTGCGTATAATATCAAGATTAATTCTGAAATGGGACAGAACCCCACCATTAGCTGATACTGCAGAATCTTATGCTGACCTAAGAGTGAGCAAGTCTTAGTGAGCTGATGGTTTGGTTGTCACTCTGCTTCCTACCACTTCACTGAACAGAAACCTGAGCTCTGAACTCTTCATACAGTCCAAGATCAAAGAAAACAGCTTCCTTCACAGTACTTACAGAAAGGCTGCCAGGTCTACCTACAGCTTTGTGTATTGGATAGAATGCCAAGAAAAGTCCATCCATTCACAAACCTATTCTCCATCTGCAGTGCTCAGCATTAGCTCACTTTCCCTGGCTAAAGGCACTTCAGAAAGTTTCTGAGTAGCTGGCCTTCACAAGCTCCTGCCACCACAAAGGCAGTGCACATTTTAGAAGGGTCTGGAAGGCAGCTTTAACTGAATGCTCTGCAAATTTTCAGCCCTAAGTGTTGCCAGCTGTAGTAGAATTATTATATATTAAAGGGCTTTCAACATTAATCAACCAAATCTTTTGGTTCAAACTATGTAAGATGCCATCTTGTTAATGTGCTATGCCAGCTGTGTGTGTCCTAATTTCTGGTACATTGTCGATGTGCACGTGATTTATTTTTGTTTTTAATTCAGAGGAAGTGACACACAATTTTACCCTGCTGCTTTTGAAACATATTCAAGATCCTTTGGCAGTTCCAGTAGGTCCTTGTGGCTGTTTTCTACTTCCTGAAGAGGAAAAGAGAAAGAAGTATTATTTGCTGTGTGGCAGGAGCTGAGGGGAAGCTGCGGGGGAAGGGCCACAGGCAGAAGTGTCCAGGAAGGATGACTGTGCCATGACCTGCTGCTGCCCCGCCGTCTGCAATTTCCACATTCAGAGAGAAAAGGCATTTCTCTGGGGTATAAAGACATACAAGAGCACTGAACCCTAAGAAATACTGGTAGTTCTGAGCAAAGCTAAGCTCTTCTTTTGCCCTTTTCTAAGACACCTACTCTTGAGCATGAGAGGAGGCAGGACTGTGGTTTGATGCAGTCTGACACTGCCTACAGTCCCAGGAGGATACTAAAAGGCCTTGAATCTTATTTGCATCCTTTACTTTCACAGCTGTCCTTGCTGAAGCTACTGCCAGCTAAAGTGGTGCTTGAACATACATAACCAGAACAGAGGGACCTTGATAAATGGAGGTGGCAGAGTGGAGCACTCAGAAAAAAGATAAAAAGCATTATTGCAAGGAACAAGAAAGCCACAAGAAAGCAGCATGAAAATCTCAAGCATAGTCTGGTAGAAAAGGAAGAGGCCATGGAAAGGTAGAAAGGCTGAATGGGTACAGACCAGCCAGAAAAACTTTAGTAGCCATGTGCTCTATGGTTTGCAGCTGCTGTGTACAGATTGCACAAATATGAAAAATAAAGTTCCGGATATTGCGGGAAAAGATGATGGAAGGAAGCAGAGCAAGTCTTAAAACAAGGAGTTTTCTGAGTAGTGACAACAAGCAACACCCACAAGCCAACATGATTCAAACACTCCTGACTTACGACATTCTGTGGGTAGTCAGGAAGGGTAAGAATAAGAGGACATGGCATTAACTGGAAGTAGAGTAGGAGAAATGGTTCATCCATGATAAAACCCTCCCTCTTCCCTATAGTGCAGGACTTGGCAGTGGTACCTCTAGAATATGGTGGAGCAGCGTAATGCGGGTTTGGTTTGCTTTGGTTTCTGTTAGCTTGAGTAGAGTGCTGATTTTAAACCCATCAGCATCGCCTGTGTGACTTCCCTACAAGAGAGAAAGAAAGCAGATGTAACTCCCATATCCACCCAAATTACAGCCCTAAAGGAGATCATTCACAGACTGTAATGGGGGAGGACAAGGCAAAGGAAGTCCTTACATAGTTCAGGAAGTTTCCAACTTTGAGAATCAGTTGACAAAACAGTGGCAGGCGATGACTGGTCAGAAGATCTGAAAAACATAAAGGACTTTTAAACAAAAGCCTCTGTTACACCAGAACATTTCCTAAACTGCATTGAAATGGGGATTCTGAATTCCACCAAATCAGATCTGGTATTTTGGCTTTGCAGTGCAATGGCCCAATCTGCAGAGAAACTCATTTAAATAGATTAAATTCCACAAGTTCTTCAGATTTTTGTTGACTCTTATTTCATTCTTCAGCATAGTCTCTCATTCTTAATGGTGAATAAACTGGAGCTAGATCCTCCTCATTAAAAGGTTTCAACTTGCTGCCTTCCTTGGAAGTGCCCCAGTGTGGGTGAGGGTAACTGGGCTGCAGACTTAATCCTGACGACTCTATTCAGCTGTGCAGTGAAGCCATTTCTGACAGCCCTGTGATTATCTGTCAGCTGCTAAAACCACACACCTCACCCTGTTTCTGGTCTCACATGGTAGAGGTGATTATCATCTGGTCATGAAGGGTACATTCCCTGTCCTTGCTTTTATGATAGGGGGCTGCAGTGGTGTGCTTCCTGAAACACTCAGCTTTGAGGCAAGAACAGCTCCAAAAGGACAATTGAGCTGCTGGGAAAACACTTTTTTTGAGAAGCTTCAATTTTACCCCACCAGGCAGCTGTAATGCCAGCTGGAGAAACCTGCAGCACGAACTGGGAGATCCAGCTCTGTAGGACAGGTGACAGTTGACAGTGCCAAAAGAGCACCGTGCTCTCAGTGGAGTGGGACCAGAGGTTTCTGCCATAGGAAGACAAAACCTATTGTATAATCTCTCTGAGTACTTGCCAAATTGGACCATCAGCAGTTTATAACCCAAAATAACAATTTTTTTTTCTGGTTCCATTTGTAGGCAGGGAAATACTAAAGCACTACTTTCTGGGGGAAGTTTGGGGTGGGCTTTTCTGGCTGCAGAGGAAATCGTTGTATGAAGGTCTTAATGTGGAAAATAATGATGGATGGATGAATAGCTGCAATGGGGCCAGCTCTACTGTCTAAATTCAGCTCCTTTGAAAGGGCTGATGAGCTTCCAGCACTTCACCATTGAAAGTGTTTCAGAGGAATACATTTGCTGCAGAAAAAGAGGGCTCAGCATAAGGGAAAATGATCTTCATTCCTGTTAAGGGCATTGACCGTCACTGGAGAAACCTAAAGCTGCATCTCATATGCTGTGGGAAACCAGTGAATGGACCACAGGGGAGGTTTCTGGGGGTTAATAATACTGCAGAGCTCCAGGGGAGTTTTGAGGGTAACAGTGCAGAGCTCTAGGAGAGTTTGGGTGGGGTGTTAAGGCTTCATGTCATAAATCAGATCTAGAAACAAGTTCAGGTCACTTACCTTCACAGGCTCTCCGGATGGCTTCAGCTTTTGGCTGAATCATGTCCAGCACAACAGTGGTCTCTTCACAGATCAGCATACACTCAATGCGCAGTTGGTAGCTAAGGATGGAGATTGATTCATAGTGTAAAGGAACCAGGATTTTGGCCACCACAGCAGCCCTCTTCCCATATCACCATCAAGTCCACACCACCTCACAACAATGCTTCCAACCACATCCACATCAAACCACTGTCTGTGGCTCGTGGAGGCAGTCGAAGGGCTGCCTCTTACCCCGAGTGCCAGTGGGGATGTAGATTGTGCTGACCAACTGTGATCAGCAAAGAGAAGACTGGCCACTGTGTGAGAGATGGGCTCTCCCTTGGCATTGTATTTGGCACTGCCTTTCAGTAAGTTATGGAGCCTCCTCAGGCAGATCTGACCCTGTGTTTGGATCAGCCTCTGCTGCTTGAGAGGGAGAGGAGGTGTTGGAGCAGGAAGAGCCCTCCATACAAGGGTAAGAGGGAAAGGGATGGCTCTAAAGTGGAAGAGAGAATCCACCAGTTATATCCATCAGTGTTGGTCTGTGAGGCTCCTATAAAGAATCTTAAATTTCCCAGAGGTAATCCAAGAAAAAGACTGGGCTAGAGTTCATGACCAATGTCCTTACCTGGGAATCTGAAGGAGGAGAAGATAAAACTGATCTGCGTTTGCTAGCTTTGATTTCTCTTCTTTGAAGGCTTTCAGGTTTTCTATCTAATGGGAAATAAAGAATCAAAACTGCAAGACTGCACTGTGTGTTCAGCTCTGTGAACCTCAGGTAAGGGTACCATTCTCCTCCTGACCTCATGCTTTTCAGGCAGCAGCTTCAGCAATTGCTTCAGAACCTCAACATCGAACTTGGTCCGGTCCCCATTCTGGATCATGGCAGTCACCTCTTCGTTGGAGCTGCAGGGAGGAGGAGCAGAACTAGCCATCACCCAAAGACCACTCTTCAACTATCACACACCACCAATACTTTTATCTGTGCAAGCACTCTGTGCTTCCCCTAGTGAGAGTCACAATAAACTAAATGAAAGATACTTCCCTACAATTAACATAGAATCAGGACCTGGACTCCTGCTATGACCCAGATTTTGTTTCTGGCCCCACTCACATGACTCAAGGCCTGGAACTCAGATCCTGGCTCTGGGCATTTTTTTTATCTAAAAGAAAATTTAATTCTTTACTTGTCCATTGACCTTGTTTTGAGGAAGGACTTGACCTCCCGATGTGTCTTACATTCTAACGAGTCTGTGCTACAAATTTATTGTAAATATATCCATTCTGAACAGAAATTGGCCAATCTTCGTGAACGAAGATTTGGAAAGGGCTCTCCTCATGTGGGTGTGCCCTTCGAGCCTGTGCAGTGGACTTTTTAGGGGAGGCAAATTGTGCACAGAACTGGCCCCACCTTTTAAGTCCTAAGGTACATTTGCCATGGCCGAGCAAGCTTGGACAATGACAGTGAAGTCCTTGGGACTGTCTACAGCACCCGGTACTAACCGGGGCTGACCCTGCTGAGCATCCAAGATCTGACGGGATCGGATGGCAGAGAGGCTTTAACTGCCTGCCGGGGATGGTCCCTACTGAGACTCGAACTCGCGACCTAGGGATTCAGAGACCGGCGTGCTCTCCATTACGCCACGGGACCGCCCCCCAAAATTATTGTAACATGGAGACATAATGCCTTTGCCAACATATGGGGATATTGTATGTAAAAACATAAGTAAACCTCTAAACTCAGTATTTTAAATATAACGTGGAACAAACTGGGTAATGTTCAGATGATTCAGTAACATGGACCACTAAGGCACATTGGCTAGAACAGATCTCGACAGGACCTTCCAGATACTGCAATACCTGCTCAAAGTTTTATCAACTGTCATAAAAACTGGTCATATCTTACCATTTAAATTGCTTCAAAAATATGTTCAAATTGAGACTTTTCTTGGAGTCCAAAAATGTGATCTTCATTAAAGAAAAAGAAGATATCTCGCGTTAGATGAGCTGTCTGCAGTGATCTTTACTTGAAAGAATGAGCAGGACCTCCTCACCTCCTTCGGTTCTGCCTTCACTGGTGCAGCTGTTTTCTCCTTGGGTGTTGGTTGTGGAAAGCAAAACAGCTGCTCTATGCTGGTGTAGTTGGGCTCTATAGTTTCCTCGCTGCTGCTGCTCACTGAAGCCCACATTGAGTGACTGTCTGAAAAAAAGACAGTGTTCAGACTGGCTACAGGGACAGCTGAAAGCTCCTGGCTCTTGGGGCAAAGTGAGTTGCTAGAAGGGACACTCCTCAGAAGATGAATGAAATAAGAAGAACCATATTTACTCCTGCATAAATGGTCATTATTGAGGAGGGTAAAGTCCCACAAGTGGGATCCAAAGGGCTTAAAGGGCAATTAAACTTGGCACTTTACCCAAAGATATGTGGTAAGGGGAGGCAGCACTGGCCACATGGAGGTTGTACCCATCCCTCCCTGTACAACTGCATTTTCCTTCATGGTGGGCAAACAAGGTCAGCATAAGAAAAACCTTGGACATTTTCCTTTTTAGTCTCTTGAAGGATGTTATTTTTGCTCCCTTGCATCCTATCTGAGGGACTGGGCACAACCTGGACATTTTCTGACTCTAGTCTTCTCCATTTATCATTTCATAATTGAGCCTCCTTATATAATGCTACAGGGCTGGTTGAATTAATTTAGACTGCACTTTCTTAAAATCTATTTAAAAAACAATCATCACAGTAACATGCCTCTAGAAGTCTCTGCTGAAATAATCCCAACAATTTACTGCTCTTGTGATTGAAAATATGCCTTATTTAGATTCTACCTTTGCATATTTTCATGCAGTGGATGTCTTGCATATCTAGAATACAGCTGACACTGCTCATCCTGGCTTTTTCTCACATTTCATGCTTCTCACTGGATCCACTAGGAGAGGGAAATGTAACCCAAAAATCAAGAGATATGCGATGTGATCCTCAAATGCACTCTTACTAATATTCCAAGATACAAGTACAGATGAACTGGGGAATGAAAGTCGGGGGAACTCAGATCAGAGCCTGCCATGGTGAATTAGGGAAATATTCCCATCCATTTCCCTTTTTTTAATTTCAAACTATTTTAGTTATAAACAAGCTACCCCAAAGTACTGATTTATTTGGAATGGTGACTATGTTATACTAATAGCGTTATGCTGCTTTTTTTTATTTAACCTCTGCATGTCAAAAGTAAAGGAAATGCAGGAAGTTCTGTATCTAAATGGAGTCAACCACATTTGACAAACTCAAAAGATAGTGTTTCTTCCCTGGATCACCCCTAAAGCAGCAGTGACTTTGTGCCACCTACCTCTCACCACATTGGACGGCAGCTTCTGCCAGTTCAGCTTCTTCATTCTCAGTGTTGGCGTCTTCACCGCCTTGCGGGGAGGCCTGCCCAAGCCAAGAGGGCAGCTGAACTGAGAGGCCACCACAGCTTCTATGTGATCTCCTGTCATGCCAGGTAGGAAGGGTGGAGGTGGTGGAATGCCACCCATGCCAGGCAACGGAGGTGGAGCAGGAGGGATACCCACTATGCCAGGCAATGGGGGTGGAGGGGGAGGGATGCCACCCATGCCAGGCAATGGGGGTGGAGGAGGTGGGATACCACCCATGCCAGGCAATGGGGGTGGAGGAGGTGGGATGCCCCCCACGCTGGGAAATGGGGGTGGTGGGGGAGGGATGCCTGCAATGCTGGGCAGCGGTGGAGGCGGAGGTGGAATACACTCCATACCAGGCAATGGGGGTGGAGGTGGAGGAATGCCAGGGAGTGGAGGGGCTGGAGGTGTAGTCATCATCATGGTTGCTGTGCCAGAGGGTGGAGGTGGAGGTGGTGGGGGGGGAGGTGGTGGGGCTGGAGGTGCCGGGGTGGGACCAGTGTTGGGTGAAGGGTTAGATGTCTCTGGCAAAGCAGAGCAGCCTGTGAACTGGCAGGATGAGATCTTCTTCTCATTGGCAGGTGGGCCTGAGGGTGTTGTTGGTGCCTTGGAGGGGTTTGATGATCCCACTGGTCTCTGAGCTGCACGTGCACATGGTTCTAGCTCATCCTGGACGCCTCCAACTGCACTCCCAGACAGCCGGTTCTCAGCTTGTTTTTCCATGTTTGGATGTTTCTTGGTAGACAGCAGCCTCTCAATGACTTCTTCAACTGTGTTTCCTTGAACTACAGAAATTAGTTAAGGTCAGAGAAGGACACAGGGTCCAAAGGCTGGTTCATGCTATTCAACCTTCACCAAGCAGATCTGGAGCCATAGAGCCCACTTCCTTGTGTCACTTTATAGCACTACACTTGTGGCTTCCATGCAATTTCTTTACCACGCTCTCAGCCCACAAACACTGTTTTGAAAAAGGCTGCCAGCAAGACAATACAGTGCCAGCGGCAGCATGCCAATAAGGACAGATTCCACTGACTCCCATGATCCAGAGCTCAGGGATTAACCATTAATGCAAGACTGCAAATCCCAAACCCACTCCTAAACATGGCCATCCACATGGATGGAGCTTCACATCAAGACTTGACCCTGTGTAGGAGGTGTAGCTTTGTCCCAGCTTCTGTTCAGCTCTTACCAAGTCCCATAGATCATTTCCTGTGCATTTAGGAAAGACTTTCATGGACTATGGGTAGGACAAGGGAAAACAAAAGGAGTGTGCAAGGCTGGATGGATATGTCATCCTTACTGTCATTTGCAAGCAAAAGGGCTCTGTTCACTACGGCGTCCAAGGACTCCCACAGTAGGAGGCTGGACTGATGAGATGGTTCCAAATGCAGCAGGCTCTGAAGGATGGACAGCAGCTGGATGGAGACTGGAGAGCGGCTCACCTGGAAGACAGGGCAGCTTTCCATCACAGCAAGGCTGGTTCCAAGCAAAGGGGGTTAACTTTGCCATTGTGTGACTTTGTGCCCCATGTGAGGGCCTACTTACTTTATTGAAGAGAGATGAAAAGACCTCATGATGATCGTTCATGTTTATCCCATCACATATCTTTAATAATTCCTCATCATCTTCTATCTTGAACTCCTCAAATGTATCACACTGGATAAGCAGATCCTCCTCCTCGATGTCTCTGCAATATTACAGCATTCATTTTCACTGGAGAGCCCTTCACTGATCTTCAGATGATTGGTTTTGTTTAAATGGCTTTTATCTCTTTGCTTCTCAGACTCAGTCAGTGTTCAAAGTACCCAACTCTGACTTACTTATAAAGGATTAGATGCCATCAGTGCATCCTTTCTTGAACTGAATATACCTCTTCCTACAGTCAACGCGCACAAACGAATGAGACTTTTTATGGCATAACCTGACTCAGTGTATGCTTGCTTTTTGAAACTGGCCACCTTGTTTCTGTTTTTAAAGTCAGGACAAATTGAAAATATTCCAGTGATGTTTCCATTTGAAAAACTTCCTTCTCTGTTACTCAAAATTGGATTAAAAAAACCCAGGCACTCTAAAATGGACTTTTTCAGCACTCTCGAGACCACTTACTGTAATAACTCTACCCTTGCTGCACTATTGAAAGATCTTCTCTTTCCTAACTTTTATGGTGTTGGATGGAGCGATTCCAGTTACATGGATAACTGAAAGTCACATAAAATGCATTCTAGAATTTATCATGGAAGTTTCTGATAAAATAAATTATGTCCAGATATGCATTAGTAAATTGTTTTAGCTGGATGCTTCTGGGACCAACAGCAGTAGTGAAGTGGTTTTGAATACAGCAAGCTGCTCAGTGAGCCCACAGCATTGCTCCAGGCTCAGTCTGAAACACAGCCCCAGTGAGGACATTGCTACTCCATCTGTGCCCAGAGCCTCTGTCCATGCCATCTGTGCCAACAGCTGTCCTCATGACACTGTGCTTGGCAAGAGCATCTTAACACTGGCTGAATGTCTTCAGTTCCAGTGTAAGGGGTCCACATAAGAGTGGTCAACTCCACCCAGGTACCCTGCACTTCACACAACTGAATGTTGATAAGCATTAAGTTTTCACAGCTACCTCACTGGGAATCTCAGTTATAAAATAACCTGTGATCCTTACCTGAGCTTGTCTAAAACATCCAACAGCTGAAGCCCTGGAAGGATAAAAAAAATAGATATTGTTGCATTATGATTTATTATGATCTTTATATAAATAATGGCCAATCTTCGCGAATGAAGATTTGGAAAGGGCTCACCCCATGTGTGCCCTCCGAGCCTGCGCAGTGGATTTTTTAGGTGAGGCTCAGCGTGCGCAGAACTGGCCCCACCTTTTAAGTCCTAAGGTTCATTTGCCACGGCCGAGCAAGCTTGGACAGTGACAGGGAAGTCCTTAGGACTGTCTACAGCACCCGGTACTAACCGGGGCTGACCCTGCTTGGCATCCGAGATCTGACGGGATCGGATGGCAGGGAGGCATTTAACTGCCTGGGATGATCCCACTGAGACTCGAACTCGCGACCTTGGGAGTCGGAGACTGGAGCGCTTTCCACTATGCCATGGGACCGCCCCTATGATTTTTATATAATGCTATGCTCATAAACAGTCTGCAGAGAGAAAAAGTGAAAATGTCTTCAGATGCATCTGTCAAAGTGAGTAGGGTCATCTGGTAAATGATGAGACTACAGTGCACATCTGCAGCAGCTGTGTGAACCACTGCACAATCTTCTGAGTCATGCAACGGCTTCTGTGGCTCAACTGAGTAGACACAGAGTGAAGAAACTTTATCAACTCTTACAAGGAGTTGCAACATATGGAAATGTGGCCACATAAGATGGTTGGTTATAGAAATGTTTTAAAGAAGTTTAAGTGATGCAGTGCTGCTGGGATTCTAGAAAAGATCAAAGCTACGGGAAAGCAGCAAAGTTAAAAAACATACAGTGATAGAATTGTTGTTGAGAATAGAGGTCAAAAGAAAGCAGAAAATTAGTTTTTGCAATTTCACTGCACAGCTCTCTTCAGGCACCTTATGGCTACATCTCAAAAAAACCCCTGTTTGGCAACTGACTTTCTCTGGAGAAAGTTAGGTGCAACAAACATCCTTACCTATGAATTCATTTCTGATTTGTGTCCTTGTCCTTAGCTCTTCTTTCCCCAGTATGATGGCATTGATAGCACTCAGCAGTGTCACCATGTATGGCACGTTGTCTGTGTTGGAGAGCTCATTCATTATGATGCTGAATCGATACTGCTGGTTCTTCACACTCTGTTAATAATACAGGTGATATTATGACGAGAATAGCCTACATAGACATAAATGTCTACTACCACTGTGGTGCAGGCTCTCAGATGGAATTAGCACCTTAAAACCTCAGTTTATCCCAGTGTGCACAGGACAGGAAGATACAGGTAAAAGCAGCATTCTTCCATTACGGAGCAGTATCTGGTTGCCAGAGAAAGTCAGTGAAACACCTCTCCAATCCCTTTATGCTTTCTGATAACTGATGCACAGATCTGTGCTCTTGGGCTGTGAAACCTGTGGATGTGGCACTATTTACTTTGCTGATCTGGTGGTGCTTTTACTGTCAGACAGCAGTCATCTGTCCAGACAAGTCACAGAACAGCACCATAGATTCATGCTGACCAGGAAATATTTCCTAGAGTTTTCACCTTGTAAATCTATGCTTCTCTTACTAAAAGAATGCAAAATAATTTTTTTTCCTATCCTTTTCTGTGGTACGTGGATCTATCTGCATGGATCAGAGTTGAACCATACCTCCTGTTCCAACCCACCACTTGCCTTGTAATGGTCCAAGGCATCCAGAGCCAAAGCGTGGCCATCTGATGAGTAAATGCACAGTGCAGCCAGGAGCTCAAATATTTGCTTTTTGACCATGACATTAGTTGTGTCAAGTGCTGGAAGAAAAACAGAACAAAACAAAGCAGACTTCATAATGACAATAACATTCTGAATCTCAGTGTCTTCTGCTACATGGGTTATGACCAGTGAGTGATAGAAAAAAGACAGGAGAGGACCCACTATGTGGAAGATGGGAAGAGAAATATCTCAATGTCTAGATATCCCATCCCAACAGCATTATGTGATAGTAACTTCCAGTAGAAACAATAAATGCTAGAGGTACCCTATTGGCATTTTGGTGCAGCCTGCAGTTGTTCATCTCTTCCATGTCCCAGTGGCATGCTGAAACATCAGCCAAGATCTCAACACTCACAATCACACAATTTAGTTCCCATTTCACATATGGGTGTTTTCTAGAACAGCGGATGAACCATTTTCCTTGATTAATTACTCTTATTTTTAGTGCAGAAGAGCCCAATATGCATATCAATTAGACCAGTTGTTCTACCATGCATTCCCTTTTTCCAATACTCTTTCTCTGTGAGCCCTGGGAGCTGGAAGGGAGTGGATTAGACTGTTTTATTTTTCCTTTATTAGAGCACAAAGAAGCTTGAGCACTGAAAAGCCCAGGATTCTCTCCTGTTTTTCACAGCATAGAAATACCAGCACCATATTTCAGACAGGATAAGAAAATATAGGGTGAAAAGGAAGGGAGGGGACTTCAAAACTGAAGAGGGGAGCAAGCCAGCTTTCCGACTAAATGCATTTTAAAAACCTATTAATAAGGGTTTCTGGGCATAGCTGTGATCTCTGTGGAGCAGCACAGAAGTTATCTTTCCAGCACCAGCATCATTAAGTGCTGTACGATACGTTCTAGGAGATGACCTGGTGAATTTCATACCTAACAATGAGCCAAGAGAATGTGTGACCTACCATCTTCTAGAAGGAACAGACTGAACAGGCTCTCTTAAGTCTAAACCATGTCACTTTCCTTCTACTTTACAAGACTCCAAGCCCTTTCAATTCCTCTCCCTCTGCCCCTGGGGCTCAAAAAAAACTGAATAGCAAATGTCTGCTGACAACTGAAGGGTCAAATACTTCTCATATCTGTGTACAGCTAAGACTCTGTTTATCTTCAGCTTCTCAGGAAAGTATGACAATATTTGTGTGGAAGTAGCACTGGGTGGCAAAGGCAATGTGATTTCACAGCAGCATTATTTTAGAGAAGAAAACAATCTCATTAATCTCATTAAAGTAACCAAAAATTTCCAACAAGCCTGGTGCAGAGCAGAATAAGCAACAGGAAAGTCCCTCCCCACCACGCTGCATGTGATGGATGAAACAGGAAGACACCTTCTCACCTTGGAAAAGTTTCCTGACGTAGCCCTCATTGCTTACAATGTATTCAATGCCTTTGTGGGAGTTCATGACAGCTCGCACACAGTTAATGCAGGTGAGCTGAAGCAAGGCATCGGATATCCTGGCCACTCCTCGCCCAGACAGCCTGTCAAGGGCCTCCAGAAGGAGGTCTAGCCCACACAGCTCCAGGAACTGGACCAGCCAGGCATCGTCACTGTTCTCCAGCCGCTTCTTCAGCCCAGAGTAGTTCACCACTGATGGCATTTGCAGGAGACGGATGCACAGCTCCGGCTCTGCATTTTCCAGGTTGGCCTCTGACTGGTCAGTCTCCTGGGGTCCGAGTTTCTCCTTCAGGGCAACCCACTTCTTGTGGGCACCTTCCTTTTTGATTGACATCGTGAACTGTTTGTTCTGAAAGAAAAAGGAAAGACAAAGTGAGAAGTTTGTCTGGACTGACCATCAACTATCTCGTAGCCCTGTTTTTTCTCCAGTGATCAGGATGTAAAGCCCAACTACAGCAGGTCCCAGCTCTTCAGCATGTAGGGCACACACTGGAACCAGTTCTCCACTGAAGAAACTCAATATAGCTGCACCTTAAAGACACACATTACATTCAGGCTCTAAAAACCTCTGTGGAGAGACTTTTAGCACATCCAGGCCAGCAAACACAGCTTTAAAAGTAGCCAATTTACACCAGTCAATAGCCACTACCTATTTTCATGCAGTGAAAGGATAAGGTTGGAAGCAGTATTATCAGCTCTAAACTCCTAATGCCCATTAAACCACTTTAAAATCTCACTGCGCTGGAGAGGCTGGGCAGTTTCTAAGCATTTGCAATGGGATGGAGAGGTCATTTTGAGCATATCCTGCTCATAAGAACATCCAATTACCCTGTTCTTTTTTGCTTTTGTTTCTTTTTGACTGATGTTGAGGTTAGTTTTATAGCACTCACTTAAATCTCTTCCTGTCTGCTGTAATAGCAAGTGTGTTTGCAAACGTAGTGTTTGTGCATGATAATATGAGAGTCTGACAGCCTGTGAGCACAGGGACAGCAGTGGGAGGCTATGAAAACAGCAGAGCACCTTTCTGGAGATAGGGAACAATGTCCCATCTCCCTGGAGGGCATGGCCTGTTCAGCCAGGCTGTTATAGCAGCAGTGTCAGGGGCTGATTCAGCACAGAGAAACTGTAAAGCCAAGTGTAACTCTTGGTGCCAGAATTTATGGGTTTAGGCAGGATTATTATTTTTCAGAGCCACAACAATTAAGTTATACAATACAAGTCCTTTTCAAAGCTGCATGCAATCATTTTAAAGCTGAATTGCTCCCAGAAATGACAGTTTGCCCAACAAGAAAGGGATAAACCTGCTGGACCCAAAGCCAGCCACTGACATGACCTCTCTTCCCTGTCATGCCGCTGGGACCTCTGCTCCCCTGGGCTGCTGAGCCTGCACAGGGCTCAAAACAGCTTGGGGGCCAGTTGGCCCCCAAAACTCAGCACTTAAGGGAATGAAAAGATGATAGGAGAGTCTCATTTTCCCTTCCCAGCTCCAGCACAAGGGTTTCTAGCCCGGCAGTGAGTAGAGAAAAGGCTTGAAAAACCTAAACTCAGTAATCTCTGGAAGGTTTTATTTGCCAGAAAACCAAGATAAAGGACAGGCCATTTACACTGGTTGGAAGTAATCCCATTTTAAAGCCTGCCTTTCAATTTTTCCTGGGGACTGCACTGTTGGGAAGGGTCCTGGCTGCTTCCCTGCAGCTGAGCCACATGGCTTCTGTTTTACCCAAAAATTCATTTTGGCAGTTATACCTTGGCAAATATACAGGCAAAGGGTTTGCTCACTGATTTGTGGTAGGCATGATATTATAGGCCTAAACATGCCTCTTGGAAAGTGTGGTGGGATAGGATATCTGAACAATTTCCCTGAGAGAAGGCAGTGGTGAGACTCTGGCAGGGACACTGAGCTCACAGCATCAAAGTCTGCATTGAGAGGTCAGAGGGGTGGGGGAGTTAGCAGTATATGGTGACAGAAAATCCCTTTAGAGAGCTCTGGAGAAACTCTCTTGCAGAATTTCCCTTTGCTTCAATGGGAAAGGAGCTGGCCAAGTGCCCAGTTGTTCCCTGTTCTGTTGGCTGAAAAAAATGATGGTCATGACTGAAAAACATTAAGTAGTGGATATACCATCTGAGAACACACTGTACAGCTGAAAAGTGATAAAAAGGACCATAAAAGAACCCACCCAACCAAACCCCAAACAACAAACCCTCCTGCCAAAACACAGGCTTGAGTTTCTAAGATTTGTCATCACTGTCTGGAGCCCAGAGCCCTTACTCACTCTTGCTAAAATTCTTGCTGTGATTAGTCAACCCCACTCCCTCCCCTGCACCTAAGCCCAGGTATTTGGGTTAGGCTTGACACAAAGGAGAAGAAAGATCCTCCTGCCATGGAGGGAAAGGAGAGAAGGGAAAGTGTCCTGCTCCAGGGTCACAGTGCAGTATCCTACACTTCTCACGACAGTGAATTTACAGTCATGGGGTTGGAGAGGTGCTCCTACAGACCTGAAGTCAGATCCTGCTCCATGATGTGTATTGAGCCCAGCCATCCCTTTCCAGTGCCCAGGGTCAAGGCTGGACCTTCAGTGCAGGGCAGTGCTGAGGACCATCTGACCCAGGTGCTGGTCAGTCTGAGGGGCTATAGAAGTGGCTGCCAACTGCAAGCTCCCTCTCTCTCATCTGACTTCTTTTTTATACTCAGAAAATCACTTTTTTAATTTGAACATGACAGAACATTTTTAATCAAACTAGATAACAAAGTGGGCTTGCTTTTTGTTCCCAGAGGTATAAATGCATCACTATATTGTATTTGTATTATATTATATTGTATCAGCTACAGCAAGTCAGAGAATTTTTAATAGCATTATTGACCTGAGACTTAGCTGATTCCTGAAAATTAAGGCCCACCAGAGCAATAGGAGACAGGAAATACTGACACAGCATCCTGTTTACCAGCGGATTTGTTCTGAATTATCCTTCCCTCCCACCTGTTCCACACAGATGTGAGGAGATGAGAAATAAAAACAGGCAGGTACCTCTTCAAACAGTCCAGGCTTGTGTTTTCATGCACTAAACTGAACAAATTGGATTGATTAAATGTTCTTCCCTGCAAAGAGTGCACACTTCTTGTAGGGAAGAAAAAAGAGATCTCTGATGTATCTAATTGTAGAAAGGGAATAAAATAAATAGGAGTTTTACTATATAAATGGAAAGGAAATTAACATGGAGGAGAAGGCAGTAGGATTCTGCAGATGGTGTGATAAATCTGTTTACAAACACAGATAGGAGTGATATATTACGAATGCAACATCTTTCCGTATTTTTCCATGAAGCAAAGTGTTGCAATCATGTTCAAATATATCCTTAAGGACTGGTAGTTTCACCTGTTATCTCTGATGACAGGAACTTATTAGCAGATAAATGATCTCAGCAGAGTGAGGCAGATAAGGATTAAAATGGGACACAACTATCTGGCTGGCTCACAGAGGCCATTTAGATTATGTTGGCTGAGAGAAGGACAGTGCCCTGACAAAAACAAACAAGAAGCTGGACTTCAGTGGCTGAATATACCTCACCTCTTGCCAGCAGAAGGGCATGGGTAGCTTTGCTTTTTGCTGCCCAGGTCATAGAGGAGGCTGCAATAGCGGGAGCAATGTCCCTAGACAATGTCCCCAAGTGCCACATCTATGTGTCTTAAATACCACACTCTCCTCATCTTCCGCTCACCCTCAGAGGCTGGTTAGGCCTGACGGGGAATGACAACTAAAGAAGCATCAATGAAAAAAATATTCTTAATTTTAGAAGATTCCTTTGGGAAACATAAAGGTGCCCTAGAGGTTTGCCCTCTTGTGCCCGGCTACAGCAACACTACAGTTCATGGTGCTAACTTCTTGGATCATTGGGTTTGCAAAGTTATAATATTCCCTGTATTCATCCAATCCGGTTCATAAAATTTCCTCTTCCTTTCTTGCTGCATCAGGTGCTATGCAGATTGACTTTTCTGTGCCCCTCCGTCCTTCAAGTCAGCTCCTAGGGAGATGACATCTGTGGGAGATAAATCAGGGCACGTCAATACTTTCTTCATCCTGTGAATCTGTGGAGAACAGAGCTGCACAGCACAGCTTTCAGTCTAAATTATTACATGCCTCCAGGATGACATGGATCACAGCAAGGACTGGGGAGGACATGTAAAAAGAGATTTCTCAGGGCAGCTAACTATAACTGAGTGAAAACAAAAGGGAGAAAGACTTTTTGGGAGCAAACATGCTGCCTATGCTGCAGTAGCTCCTTGCTGCCCTTTGAAGTCTGGGAGCATCCCAATCCCACATTCTGCCCTTGCAGCCCTCCACAAGGATGCTGGGGTACACTGCTGACCCCTGAAAAAAGCTGCTCAACCTCTCCTCCCTTCCGTGCCCATTCCTGGCACTCAGGAGCCCACTCTGCCTGGCTGACTGATATTGACAGGTTTTGCTTCTGGGTAGTTCCAGCTTTCACTCTGCTGCTGGGAATATGCTGAGCCTTTGTATCTTGCAACATATCAGACTACTCAGTGACTAAAAAGAAAAAACATCCTGGCTTTGTGCTTTCCAAAAATCACTTCTAGAAGTGTGATGGGGTTTCTCCACCTCTCCTTTTGCTTTCATTTGTACTGTTGTGTTTTCCCATGCAGTGCCGGAACAGCCTGTGTACATATAGACTAACAAAACCATCTTCCCACGCACCGAGACTAGTGGGGGGAACCACAAATCTCTATTTTAGAAACCAACCTGACCCCTTGGTGTGGGCCTATTAGCATCTGCAGGAACCTGCAGTGCTCTCAGTCTCCCGGGGGAGATGAGGGTAAGGGTACAGTGGGAAATTCAGGCAAGCAAGGCAAAGGCATGGTTTGCCTAACAGTCATTGCCTCACCATGCAAACCTAGTGCTGCTCCGTCCTTCTGCTGCCATGGCCAGTAACCACAGTAACCTTCAGATTTACATATTCTGTGTATTTATCCTCACCTGTATCAGAGGCCACAATGCGTGATTTATGCTCAAAAAATGAAAAGGTCTTGGAATGAGTGCCCACTCTTGCTCTTCAATACTGAACAAGCTCATGGAGTCTCTGGCACACTATGCTTTGCTTTGACACAGCCCACAAGTGAGGCACACAGGAGCTCTCACAACATATCACAGGTCATCTGTGTCCACAGCAGTGCCTCACCATTACGGGGAGTGTTTTGTCTTTAGGAAAATGAGAGAGCATGGACACACAGCCTGCTGCAGCTGGTGGGCAGGAGCTGTGGTATCCACACACTGACTGGGCCTGGCACAGGGCTGGCAATGGCTTCTGCTGGCAGCAGACTCCCAGAGAAGAACTTCAGTGCATAGACAAAAAGTGGCCATACTGGTATAAATTTGTACGTATTTCACCAGTATAGCTTATTCTTTCACAACTCAAGGAAAAACACATTGTCCTGATTCAGTCCCATCCACCATTATCAGGATGCTGCGTGCCAGCACAGCTTTTCTCTCCTGGACAAATACAAGCTACACTGTTGTGTGATGTCTTGCATAGTGGGTAAATGTGTCCATTCAATATGTCTTGGTAGTGGTGGGGTTACACTAGGTTTAACTACAGCACTCAAAAAAAAATTAAATCACCAGTGCCTTCTTCCTCACAGTAAATAAACAAATAAATAAATCATCACACTGCTACAGGTTCAAGTGGGATGCTCAAGGATGTTTATGTCAGGATCTTCAGTGGCATCTAAACCCTTATTTATACTGAAAGGTTCTATGAATTTAGCTTTAAATGGGACTAAAACACTCTTTGGTACTATGCTAACACTGCATGAAAATGCTCAACGAGCCAGTGAGCCAGGTTTAAGCCAGACTGGTGCAGCTGGCAGACCTTTGTTTCAATAATGGCCACTGCTGCTGGGGAGACCTGGCCAGAAGCAAGGCACCAGTTTTCCCTGTCTGTGTGAGTGCCCAGTCAGACAAACCAATATAAGAAGCTTTCCATAGTGGTTATGAGCCCCAGGCATCCTCATATGCTACTGTAGGCCTTGGGAGACACAGCAGAGGGATCTGAGGAGGTGGCCAGCACTTGCCCCATGCAGAGGGTGTCAGTGCCCAGCTGAGCTGCAGCAAATGGGGTCACCAGCGCTTCATCTCAGCCTCACCAGGGCTTCCCCTCTGCTGTCATCAGCAGACCACAGGAGCTTTGGACCCCAGATGCAAAGGTTCAGGACTCATGTCTAGATCCCATGAAAACTCTGAGTGGGAGTAAGGCGGGTCTGCAGGCCCCTTGGCTCCAGATGTTCACATGCTCAGGCAGCACCCCACCTGCCAGCAGTCATTCATTCAGCAGTTTGGGATGCAATTTATTATTATGATTTTGTGGTCATGTGAGAAGCAGGAGCTGTTACCCAGCAACATGGACAGCACAGTGGTAACTTTCTAAGACTCCCAGCTTCCGCTCTGTGGGAAGCTGTCACACAAGCAGATATTATGAGAGGCAAAAACCTTTCACTGCGTTTTTTTTTCTGTTGATGTTTTTAAACACCTCCACAGGATGCCAAGAGGACAGAGAAAACTGTCAGAGAGAAAAATTCCTACCTCAGAGCTGAAGCCAAATTATTCCCTTGACTCTCTCACATGGAAGGACCCTTCTCTATCAGTTGAGTGAGCCTTCCCTTCCCCAGCCACCTCCTTTTCTCCTTCTCTGTCAAACAACCTCCAGTCAATAAAGTTTAAATCCCCAAACAAGCATGTCTACAAATCACATGCTCTAAGAAAGTTCAACAGGATGTCAGTGTCTAATAGTATGCAAATATCAGTCTTAGAAAAAGTAGAAGGAAGTGAACTTTTCTGTAGCCTCCAGGGAAGGCATTTGCATGGCATTTGTCACCCCTCTCATTTACGTTGTATTGGCCACTGGGAGGGGGACACTTGTCCATGGGCTAGCTAGTTGGGAGCCTTGCACCTACTCCATGTCTGTCTGCCAGCATCAGAAAGCAGTCTTGGCATGGGGTGACTCAGCGCAGGGAAATGACCAAAGCAGGGAAATGATCTGTCANAAAAAAAAAAAAAAAAGACAATGCAGGATGGCCAGGGTGGTTGGATGAAATTGTGGAGGTGGGTGGGGACAGCCCCTTGCATCTTGCATGAATTGCACTGGGTTTTTTGGCTTTGTGACACCAGAGCTTTAAGCACTGCAAGATCTCAGGTCTCTCTGCAGCCCTGGAAGACCCAGGACAGCTTAAAATATTGAGAATGTCTAACTCAAGGCTGCCCACCATGGGATCTGGGAGAGGAGCAGCATAGGAAAGACTGATGGCTCAGGCAGTGTCCTCTGGGCAGGAGCTCAATGATGGGAATCCTGCCCTCACTGGGCACCCCTAAGGTCCTGCTAAGCTTCAGTCCAGCCCAGCTTTTATGGGCTGAGCAGGCTCTGAAGACAGTGAAAGCTCTTTTGAACAGAAAATATCTGTCTCTGTGCCTTTCTAGTTGACATTACACGTGGAGCCACAGCTGCAAAATGCATCCATTTAGCCTCTCGGGAAGTGTTAAATGAAACCCAGTCATTATTAAATTGTGAATATTTCAACACAGACTATTTTAGAATAGGCCTCCTGCCCAGCTCAGCGTAGTAGTTAGGCTTCAAATGTTGTTTATTTCTTGCTCCTTGAGGTTCTATCCTGAACTGAACCTGCTAAAAAGTTGGAGCCCACAGCAAGAGTCTTCCTGCCTTAGGTGGGAAACTCAACTCTTCTGTACATGAGCACAACTCCACCAGTATTAGAAATACACTGAATTGTCTGCCATTTGGTCCAAATTCATCCGGCCTTTAAGAGACCATTTTACCCACATACTTTCTAATTAAAACAGTTTCACCATAACAATTGAATGTGCAGGGAAATGACTCCACATAATTCCCCATCCTGCCACAGGAAACACTCTGGGAGTGTGTCTATACAAGCCAAGACTAATGATAATTCATGATGGGTTTTACAACAGCAAATGAATGTGCCTTTACATAGCATGCACTCCTGAAGTGTAATCCCAAAGTCCTCAAACGATTAGTCGCTAATCTGGTTCTTAGAAGCAGGAGCAGGCTCACAGCAGGTTTTAGGGGGGAAAAAATTAAGAGAAAAAAAATCCTGCAAAGAAAGGATTGTGATGGTGCAACATGCCTACCCTTGAAAACCATGGAAGAAATGTAAAAGGTTATCAGTCAGCGCCCATCAGGTTTCATCTGAAACCTAGATCTGTGAGAAATGTCAGAAATGTTTCTCTTCTAGGAAAGGCAGCATCGTTTCCCACATAAAGAAAAATAAAATAAGCAGAAGCATACAAGTTGGGCTGGAAAGGAGAAAAAACAGCTCTAGAGGTGCAATGTCCATCTGCAGGCCCCATCAACATGAACAGCAGCAGCAATGTGTAGTACCTGAGAAAAATGAGGGGGTTTGGAACCCAGCTGTTGCTCCCAAGAACCCAAGCATCACTTGTGCTGCTTCCAGATGTTTGCTGCCCTGCCTGTCTGCTGCAGGCAGCTGCCCACACCTTCACCATGCTCTAATACCAGCTGAGCGGGAACAGTTTGTGGACAGATTGATGCTCCTGAACCCTGCTGAGCTCAGCTCCAGACAAAGTCCATGGAATCATCCATCTGTAACTTGGCCACAGCAAAGGTGTTTGCTTTTCACCGCATAACCAGAAAGAATCCAGGCATGGGATTGTGCCTCTGATGGAATGCTTTGGGCACTACTTGGAGAGAGAGGACTTCCTCAGCACACATGGACTACTCTTCCTCTAGAGGAAGTAGTGGCAGCTCCAAGCAGATGTGCTTGGAGAGGGGTGCCAGTGGGGGTCCGAAGGCTTATCCCTCAGGAGAGCTGAGTGTTGACCTGGGGAGTGAAGCTTTGCCCCAAACCACAAGGAGGAAGCGTTTCAAGGGCATAAATCCTTCTATGGATCTGGCCCCTCATGTCTGAGTTTCCATCCCACCAAATTTACTTTCAAGTTACTCTGAGAAAGGGCTAATGATTTTCCTCCAGAAAATCAGCTCAATTTGACCCCAATTTTCTAGCAGATGATTTGGTGATCCTCTGAAGAGTGACTACATCAAAATCAAGCAGATTATATCAACAACTAAGAGTTTAGTCTCATGTTAGGTAAGGTAGAGCTGAGATACTCTACAGCTTGAGTACCACTCTGCTGCCTCTGGACTGTAGTGCAATGGCTTCACTGCCCACATGGCAGATCCACAAAATGCAGGAATCCAATTAAACAGCCATAAATAAAGCCCATTTGCCTTTAGGAATTAGATTATTCCTAATTACAGCAATCAATGTCTTCTCACTGCTCTACATTTCTGTGACAAATCCATTCCCATGCCAGTGGCTTTTCCAAGTAAGTCATGTCAAGGGTTTTGGAAAGGAGACACCCAGCTCATTTCTGGCTGTCAGGGAGAGATGCCAGCCAGAGGCCTGGTGATCCTGCCTAAAATGCCCAGTATCACTTGCTACTAAATTACTAAACATCAGCATAGACAGTATTCAATAATTACAGGTGTAATATTCACCTCTGCATGTCTGTGACTGGATTGTATTGTGGCACCTATGTGGCCAGTGAAGACAAGCACATATTTACAGAGGAAAAATTAGGGTACCAGAAAGAAATCTGGATAATTAAACTTCTCTGTTCATCTGAGAACTGAACTCTGAGTTAAGCAACCAGAAGGATCAGTGTCAAAGAAAGTGCTGAAATGGCACTGAAAGGAGATTTGTCCAGGTGAAGACATATAAATTTAGGGAAGAGCCGAACTCTCCCCCTGTCCACAAGGTGTCTGGCCTTTCCAACTTGATCCTGTGCCATAGGGACAGAAAGAGATGCCAAAAGAACTGCTGGGAAGCAGATGCAGTGAACCAATCCTGACCTTCCCAGTATAAGGAGAGCACAGTTGCAGCAGCTGGTTTGCCCCCTCCTTAGGGAGCAGAGACATCTGAGCATCCTCAGGAAGTCACAGAAGCAAGACAGGAACTGCAAATCTGGCTGCTGCTGGCTCTTCTGCTTAACTGAATTTCTCTACTCCCCTTGGAGACTGATATCCCTCCATCCCTCTTGTCACAGACCAGCTCTCTGACTGCTTTTCTGCTGAATACATTCACTTTAGAGGGTGCTAAAAGGAGAGGGGAAAAAGCCTTCTGAAATAGTCTTTATTTAATGGACACTTCAGATAACAAAAATAAAGGACTTTGCTACTGCCAGCACATATGTATTCCTTGTTTTTAATGGGGTCGATCTACTTAAAACATCTGTAACACTAGCTCTGCAGTTCTTTTCGTAGGAAGCTTCTGCAACAAAGAAACATCCTGGTTTAGGGAGGGTGCTTCCAGCTGGGGAGATGAAAGCATTAACTGTAGGGAACTTGGTGTTTTCTTTACACAGGTGATCACAAAAATCTCTGCCAAAGCCTCAGACTGCACCAGCAGTTCTGCCCAGAGCAAAGGGCACAGACCCATGCATGGGTTTCTAAAATATACATGTGCTCCTAAGCACAGACTGAGTAAGGAGCCTGATATTTATTCAGTTTGTTTATCTTGCATGCATATATTGCACATGTGCTAAGGCTGCAGGGAACTGCTCAGGCATTGCCAGGATGAAGGTGCCATGGCAGCTAAACTCTGCTCCCCTGTACACATGCTGATGCTGCAGCAGCAAGAAGATGTAACTACAGAAAAAAGGCCCTGTGAGCACTGCCCCAGAGGGAGAGAGGCAGGCAGGTCCTGTCCAGGGTTTAGCTGTAATCTTCCAGCACAAGCACAAACCCTCCACACTTGCACAAGGATGAAGATCTTCAGAGAGAGAACAGCTTTTTCCTACAAACCAGTTCGATGTCAGAGGTCCACAGGGGAATGGGTTAAAGGCACCACTAAGCCAAAGAGCTACCAGATCCATATTAACCTTTACAGACATATCTCCCGAAAAAAAACTACCAAGACACCAGAACAGTACAGAAGAGAGAAGTATTTTTCCAGCTGTTCTCCAAACAGGCTGCAAATCCGATTCCCTCCTATCAAGATTAGCTTTTCCATTCAACTGCTGATGAATCACGATGCTTGGTATCTCATCTGGTGAACAGCCCAAAAGCAAACATCCTGAGTGGTTTTGTTCAGATAAGGCTGACCATAGCCAGGATTCCTAATGGCATAGGTGAAGCACATATTGCACACATTAAGTAGAACAGCTCCAGTTACTGCCAGGTACTTTCCTGTGAGCTTGTGTGAATATGAAGCTTACTAAGAGTCATCAGAGAACATGCTCAGCTGCTAATTCAAGAAGTTAAGCATTTGAGCTGTTTAAAATAAATTCTTGAAGAAGGGTGGCTTAGCATGATTTCAACATAATCCACTCAAAGATGCCTTCAAAGTATTTTCTCTACTGCTGGGTGAAAAAGTTTGAAGAGCCTATTTTATAACGCAGTAATCCTAAAACATTGACTGGCTTAACCCTTCATTTTGCTACAGCATTTGATCCAGCTATTTTGAGAGGCTGATCATGGGAAATTCTCATGCTGAGTCAAAACAACTTTACCATGTATGCCGGGTATGTTTTGATCTCTTTCAGTTTTTCCTGTAGTATAAATTTAACCACTTTGGAAACAAGTGATACTATTTAGTTCTTTGCAAAGAAATCACTTGTTCAGTCATATCCCCAGGTTTGCATAATCCAAAGAGCTGCAGTATTTTATGCCAGCTGAACATGTGGTTGTCATTAATCTTCAAGAGGAAAATCACTATATTTATCTGACAAATTAATATATAATTAATATTAGGATATCATTTTAAGTGATTCATCTCTGCACATATGGCTTGCTCCAACACTTGCTTACAAGTGTTATCAGAATAGGAGTTTAGGAATACAGGCTTGTAAATCAATTTAGCTTTGTGTTAGTCCTTTCACTTCCTTTACAGATAAATAGAGGCCTTATTTAAGGCTTGGTAATGTTTGTGAAAGTTCAGTCCATTTCCAGTAATGGAAACAAAAAAACTCAGAATTTATCTCCAGGCTTACAAATGAAGCCTCAGAACTGGGTAAATATAAAATAACTCATGAATATTGGACAGCTTGTTCTGAAATGGGGAACTACAGCCCATCAGTGCATAAACAAGTGAGCAGAGCCAGGCAGGCTGGAAAGATGCCTTTCGAGGGAGAAATGGAGCAGCTCTGCCAGGCTTCAGATGCGAGCTACTCAGGGAGCCGGCTGCCACATCAGCATGATGTAAACCAGAATGGAAACAAGTTATAAAATGTATCAGGGAATAAAAACATTTGTTCCCCAGTTCACCTTCACGGTGGGCTCAAATTTGCACTGTTTGTCATATAAGTCAAGAAGAAGACACCTTCACAAATACTTCCTAAATTGCAGAGCCTACTGCTGAAATACCAGGTAAATAACTGCAACTCCCAGTTTCTTATTCCTTGTGAACTTTTATGCTCTGGCTCAGAGCACATTTGCTTTCCTGCATTGTGCATGCAGTTGAAAGTTAAGCTGACCAATTCTAAAGGATTTTTCTTTTCTTTTTTTCCCCCTAAATAACAGAAGTAATTAATCTGCTTCAGAGAATGAATCAGCCTTTTCTGAGCTAGCAACACACAAAGGAGGAGATTGTGGCTGTTTCTGGGGCGGGAGTGAGGCTTACTCATACAGACAATGTAGCAGAGGCAGCCACCCAGAGTCCACAGCTGTGGGCAGTAAGGGGGGCAAAACCCCCAAACCGGAGCCCAGAATTCCCCAGTGCCACCTAGCACCCCCAAGGGACCCTCTGGGACAGAAGAAAAGATCTCAGAGCTGGATACTGCAGTGCTGGTGGAAATGTCCCAGTGCACAAGGAATGCTCCAGGAAGGGCTGTGTGGCTTTGCCTCTCCTGCATCGCCCTGGGTTGCACACCCAGCCTGTGCGGGGCTGCACCCATTCTTTGGAGGAAATCCTTTCGCAGCAGGGACCATCCTTTTATTTAGGCAAAGTACCTTGATCTGGGCCAGACAATGGAATGAGCTGATTTGCCAGAGTTTGACTTCTCGGCAGAGTATGGAAAGAAAACCATTGCTCACAAAAAGCTGCTGCCTTGTACTATGGGACTTCTGTTTCCACCTCGGGCCTCTATCAGAAAATAAAGCTAGCACTTAACTCACTGCTTCCAGTGAATGCTGGGCAACGACTTAAGAGAAAAGCAGGATGGACAAGGAGCAGACAGTTCCCAGATAGGGGAAACCAGCAGACCGGGAGCAGCACGGAGATAGAAGCCTCATTAAAAATAATGCAATTTAACCGACAGAGTGGAGAGTAACGAAGTTATTCCTTAGCTACACTGACACAAGCAGAGCTTCTCACCAAATTTATAAATAAATACTGAAAGAAAGATGATGCCAACCTCATTCATTGATCTGGAGAGAGGAAAGGGGCTCTGCTGTTTCTCTCCCTTTATCCCCTCTGCCTGCCAGGATACACTGCAGAGAGACTGAGCCTCCAGCAAGGGATAAGCTCCCCGTGCTCTGGGACAGAGCTGGAATGTCCCTCTCTGGGGAATATGGTGGGAGGACAGGTGGCCATGACTCTTTGTGCAGAGGCCCCAGGGAGAGCAGACAGGATCAGAGCAGATCTGTGGGTCTCTAAACTGATTTAACCTCTGCAAAAGCAAAATCACCAACATTTTCCATTTTAAAGTACAACTAAATTTAGCGGTTTTATAGTTGCAGGGTGACTCCTTTCCCACACTTTCCTGGAGTGATCTCCAAATTCCTCTGCTGTCCTCGCTTGTTAAAATGTGACTCAGCTCTCCCAGCTGGAAAAGTGGAGACCCATGTAGTCCCAATGTGGCCAGCTGCCATTAGTGATATCCTATGTTGGCATTAACCATCAGCTTGGGAGCAGCACAGGCAAGAGAAAACTTTGCAAGCTGAATTTGTGGTGAAACCAGTGTTACTGAATCTGTGGGCACTCTGTGAGCAGCTACACAAACCATCAGCTGTAATTTCCCTTGTGCCCCTTTTGGGAAAGTCCCCTCAGCACCAAGGGGTGACTGAGGACCTGCTCAACAGACTTTAGTGGAGCAGCAACGCAAAGAGCAAATCCCTCCTCTGCCCTCAAATATACCCCCAAATTAATACCGTTTATACCTCAGCTAGGGCAAAATAATGGCTGTGGTAAGAAAAACAAATGGAAAGTAAATGCCAAGTAGTACCACCTGGTTATACTTGCTACAACTTTTCTAGGTTCAACATCATGCCTTACCAACTACAGCATGTGGCAGCTCTTCATTTGCCTGTATTTGTTCTACTGGATGTAGTAGTGGAGCAACATCCTTTCTGAAGTGAGCTGCTCCTTTTAGGGTAGTTAAACATTCTGGAATCAGTTGAATGACTCCAATCCGCTGCTTCTCAATCCTCCTTTCTGGCTTTGCCCAGTGCCCTTTATCAGCTCAGATGGTTTTTCAGAGCACCTTGAAATACACTATCAAATGCTACAGAGCTTTTTGCAAACCCTATTGCTTGCTTAAGATTCTCATTGATCTGTGGCTTCAGCAATCCCAGCACTTTGAAGTAGCTCAGGTATCAAACCACTGGAAACAGCTGAATCTGGGAACAATACGTGCTCATTATATCAAAGAGAAAAAACATCATGTTGTTATATGCTCTCCTGACACTTTCTGCAGATGTGAAAGGCTGACTGACAAAACAGCAACAAATGTTCACCTGCCACATCCCACAATCGCTTACTTTAACTGCGGGCACTTCTGTAGATGCCAGGCTATGATGCAGAGGCTCAGGCATGAACCCCACACCCCTATTTGTTTCCACATTCAGTTCCATTAAATCAGCTCATCTACCACTGACATTATCTGGCAGCAATCACAAGACTTGGTTGTTGCTCACTAGTTATTTTTTTCCTAGAAAAAAAGGGCCAGATAATACTTGCCCTTGAGGATCTTGAAAGCCCCAAACAGGTTGCCCAAATGCAGAGAACCCTTTTTTGAAGCGTTCCCATATTGCGCTTTGCTTCAGTTCTTAAAGCATGCCTGCAGAACTGGAACAACTGGAATGATGTGATAACCCCACACCAGACCTACAAGCACGATGCCGCCCTTTGTTAGAAAGTCAAGGCTTGAAATTGGACGGGTTTTTTTTCTTTCCTCAATTCATTCTTAGCATTTTGGTTGACAGCACTGAATCCAAGAGGTCTCTGTATAATTAAAATACAGATTGGTTGCCTGCTCTGTTACAGCACTTGGTGCTCTCAGTGCTTTTTCTGGCCACTGGAAGATGACAGCAGGCTCTGCAGCAGCACATTCATGAGCATTGTATGATAAAGTGCTGCACATGCAGAGAAACACTGGAATAAACTTGAATTTGATGGATAATGCTAAAAGGATTATAATATATTGGGCCAGAAGCAGGTACTCATGCACTGAACACAAGTTGCATCATGCTGCAGGGCTGTATCTAGCTTCTGTAAAATATTTAGCTATTTTTCACCTAGTTACATAAAAGGCCATGTCCAATGTTAATGAATGGAACAGGGATAACTCCATGTGAAGTGTTTATCTGCACCTACCGGCTGTGGTATTTTGGACCAAGCAGAGCTGGATTTGTTCAGGGCCCTGTGTGACCCTATGAGCTTACTTTGTTGATTCAGTTGGTGGTATTTTCTCAGAATCATTATTGATAGACCGTATTGGAAATATTAAGAGCAAGGATATTCACCTGGGAGCTTAATCTGAGCTCATATATGAGCACTGAGTTTGCCTGAAGTTCCCCCAGCTGTTCCAGCTCTATGAATATTGTTCACTGCCCAATCCACAGCATTATGTTCCTACCCACTGCCAAATTACACCCATTTTCTCCTCACAGCTGGTTACAGCAAAATGGTGGGATTAAACATCTCTCATCAACAGAATAATCATTGCAGAAAAAAAACACCTAATAATCGCTGCCATAGAAGTAAACAGGGGGAAGGAAGGACAAAAATGCAACTTAGCTTGCTTTGATAAGAAAAGTTTTCTACTCAGCTACTTTAGGAAATCTATCCAGAATACCTGCCACACAAGATGGGGATAAAATTCAGCTTCAGACACATTTAAAGGGCAGCTACTTGCTACGCAGCTCAGTGAAATCAGGACTTAATAAACAAAAGATGAAAATTTGTAACAAATAGGGTACAGACCTAAAAGGATTGGACAGACAATCGAATGGAAGGGGTAAGTCTGACTTTGGCAGGGATCACTACCAAAGGCAAGGGAGACCCCATCCTACTTACCATCTCCCTTCAGGACAGGGCAAGTGAGACAAAGCTGGGGGAATACTGCACCAGCACAAAACATGGAAATATGCAATAAAAATGAGATTAATAAGAAGCCTGGAATAAGATGAGAGCTGATAGCAGAAAACAAAAGTCAGATGGACACCTTAGGATGAAAATCCCAGTTTCTCACCCCCATCACACAACAGGAGGAACCTGAGGAGGAGGTTAATTGCAGTACCTACCAGGTGAGGGATTTATTTCTAGGGGAGGTGTCAAAGCAGGAGAGGCACAGGATAGACTTCTGAGCCTGGCAGCTCTGCTCATCCACAGGGAAGCTGGAGAGTAAGAAGCCCAGCTCATGACTGCCAGGGATCAGCAGAAGCTGGAGCCTGCTTCAGGAAAGCAGACAGCAAGTTCTAGCTTGTTTGGCACTGCACAGTGAAGAGAAGAGCATGCAACTCTTACTTCTATACAGATAAGAGAGAAAAGCATCAGACTGCGATAACTAAGCAATCACAAAGCAAATACAAACTAGGAGAAAACCATACACTGGAGAAAAAAAATACCGTATCAGTTCAGTAAAGTTTTGAAACTTATCCTTCCCAGGAGACCAGGAACAAATAAATTACAGTGGTGTGCAATAAGGCATAATATCATTTCGTGTTTACATTTGCTGACCTGCCAGATTCCTTCCTGTCCTACATTTAGATTATCTTTCATACAATGGGTCTTGTACACTTGCATTTTGGAGCAATATTCTTGGATGACAGCCTAGAATGGGATTATTAATTTATAATAGGGCAAAAAAAATCACATATCCTCACAGGTTCCTATGATTCCCTCTCTCCCACCTTCTAGTTTTGGCAGCCTCTGTGTAGGAGAAAAACAAGATTAAGTGGATGGAAGAGAAATGAGATTAATGGCCAGACAGCCCAAATTCTGAGCAAGTTCAGTAGGATGATGGCAACCTTACTGTAACTCTGCTGGCTTCAACTTTTCTTTTCAACTGACTTAAGCCAGAAGTTTCCTTGCAGTCTACCAGGGAACCTGAGGTGTTTTGCACTGTTTATCCAAAGCAATTGTTCAAAAATTCGAGAAAAACAACGTACATTTCACAGTGTTGATCTGATATAGGGAGGGATAACCATGAAGACTGTTTTGGAGTATTTTTCCAAAGATCAGTGTGTCTGAGCACTCCTTCCCCGCCCCCGAGCTCTGGAATTCAGCTCTGTGTGCTGATGTTGCAAGAAGCCATTTCATCATGGCAGAGTTATTGAGCAAAAGGGAGGATGAGGCTGTAGACAAGTATGTGGGAAAACTGGGCAGGACTTGGGAGATCTCCGCAAATCACTGGATAACAGAATCTTTCAAAATAAAAGCCTGAAAGTGGCCCAGCCCGGACACAGGCATAGCAGCCATACACTCTACGCTAGGAGATGCTCTGTCACCACCCCCAGGTACAGCAGGACCACATCCCACCTGCACATCCCACCTGCAACCTGCACCACGTTGCACCCACACGTGCAATCTGGACCACATCACACCTAGACAGGCTGTAGTTGCACCTGCAATCTAAACCACATCCAGCCCATACACGGCACGTTTGCAGCCGCAATCTGGACCAGCTCCCACCTGTACGCTCCACCGTCGCACCCGCAATATGGTCCTCATCCCGCCTATCCACCGCTCTGTTGCGTCTGCAACACGGACCGGGTCCCACTTCTCTCTCTCATGTCCCGTCAAACGGGCAGCGGGGACCGCGTCCCAGCGATGCGCCCTGCGGCCACACCTGCAGCCCAAACGGGGTCCCACCTACACCTCTCTGCTGCTGTCGCGCCTCCACCGCCCCTGCGCTCAGCCCTCATCCCTCCCTGCAGCTCCGAGCCGCCCGGCGAGCTACGGCCCGGCGAGCTCCTTCCTGCCCGGGTACGCGCCCCGTCTTACCGGCTGGGACTGGGGGATAGCCGCGGGAGGGGGGGATGCCCAGCCGGGCTGCAGCCCCGGAAGCGGGGTTCAGCCCAACTTCTCCCTACTGAGAGGACCCTGCGATCGCCCCCGGCAGAGCTCGGTCTTACCACGGCGATTTCCTGCGGCGGGCACCGACCCTGCAGCTGGCATGGACCCTCCGCCGGCGCCCGCAGCCGCCGGGCTCTGCCCGCCCGCGGGAGCCGCGCCCGATTTCGGGGCGGGGCGCGGGCGGGGCTGGGGGTCCGGACCGGCCCCGCTGGGGAAGTTTCTCCCGCCCGGTCAGGGGGTCCCGATGCGACGCCTCCGCCACCCGGCGTCCTGCCGAGGATGTCACCGCGGCGGCCGCGCTCGCCTGTGCCGGTCCCGCCCTGGCACATCATCGACGGAGGAAGAGCCCTCCCCGGAGCCAACGTCCCTCTCGCCTCCCGCCTCGCCGCGGAGACGTCCTGACCCCCATGAAGGGGCCCCCAGTGTGCCCCTTCCTCCTGTGGCCCTCTGGCTCCCTGTATGCGAGCGCTCTCCCCCGCCCCTGCCAGAGCCGTCTGACAGCGGGAGCTGCGCTGTGCCCGGTGTGCGCGGGTGCCGGGGACCCTCTCTGTCCAGCCACGGGGGTTGGGAGGTGAGGGTGGAATCACGAAAGCTGGGGGCAGGATACCGAGGCGGTCAGACACCCAAGGGACCCTGCACCCTCCTCTGGGGATCCAGCATCCTGGCCTCCACAATTTAAGTGCTTCACTTTCGACCTAGAATTGAAGAAACATGGCATCTAGTCGGTTGGAAAAGAACTCTGAGTGAATCGAGTTCAACCGTTAACCCAGCACTGCCAAGCCCATCCCTAAACCATGTCTCCAAGTGCCACATGTACACATCTTTGAAATAGCTCCAGGGATGGTGATTCAACCAGTTCCCTGGGCAGGCTGTTCCAATGCTTGAATCCTGTATTTGGCACCAGATTAGTAAAGCTAATATTTGAGTGTTTTTCATAGATTTTGAGTGTATCATCATGTAAATACCTAGTGAGATAAAGCCTAAAGCTGAAGTTTGTACAAGTTCAATATCTTGTAGTAGTTCAGATTAATGGGCACACCCAACCACCAGAGGGGAAGGATGCCTTTTCCCTTAGTAAAACACATCAACTCTAGAGTGAGCAGTGAAACAGTGGAGTTAAACTAAATACTATCAGCCAAGTGGGGAGAATTTGGTGAAAAAGTTTGTTTTCCTTTGCAGGTCAGAAGTGCTGTCTCCTGTAGGCTGTGTCCTTTCAGGTAAAGCCACTCAGCTTTGCCATCCGTTGAAAACCTGGCACGGAAAATCATGGAGTGGAGAGAAAGGGATAGCTGACGTAAAAATCATGGTAAAGTGTTTTGCAAAGGGCTGCTGCAAGCTGGTAAGAACTGAGCTTAGGCTGCTGAGTGTGATTACAGGAGACTGGAGGATAGTTACACGGTAAGAACATAGGGCTGAGCATCTCTGAGACTTTGAATTGGAAAATGAGACCTAAGGTTTTACTGTTTGCTTGTAAAACACTCCTGGTTTTTTGTGGAAGAGGAGACAAATAGAAAAAGACTGCCTCTCTGAGACATGGCAGTTAACCAGAGTGGCTCATCAGTTTTTCTTTTACCCAAAATAAATGTTCCTAATTGGTATCTTGTGCAATACCCAGGTGGGTACATACTTAGCTTTACAAATCTACACAGCAGGAAAAATGGATGTGTCCACTGCAATCTCTCTCTGAAGGGTATAAACTGGGATTGAAAAGAGCTGTTTGTTGTTTAGGAAATAGTAATTGCCTTTGGCTGCTGCTGTTCTTGCTTTAGCCTTTTTTCCATTCTGTGCAAGTTTTTGCTACTTTGGTGTGTGAAGAGCAGGGCAGCCAAATCTTTTCTACTCGAGTGCATTTTTCTTCTTTGCCTTTGTCTGTTCCCTTTGCAGAAGGAAGGCAAGAAGGACATCTTGCTTCTCGCTGGGATGTGGCCCATGGGTCTTCCTCTCATGCTGTCTATGTGCTACCCCTCAGTCCTATCAACACTGCTGCAGTTCACAGTGACCTTGTACTTGGGGCAGATAAGAGACAGCAAGGGAACTCTTCTCCTTCCTCTGTGTGTCACTGCTTTACTCGTTCTTACCTTAATGCTTCTTACTTGTCAATCCTGTTTTTTGACCTGGACATGAGAAGGACAGTACACACAGCATGAAAAATTGCTCATGGAAGACAAATTATAATGGCTGGGCTATAAAAGTTCTCACCATCATGTAGGAGTGAGGAGCAAAGCTCAGAAAAGACAAGGCAAGGAGAAAAAAATGAAACTCTATGTAAAACCCCCTCATTTTCACCAAAATCCCTTTTGACTGAAGCAGATATGACTGTGGGTGTGAACACAAATGCTCCTTTGTTGGTATAAAGCCACACTGTGCATGTATGTCCAGAGTACATGGTGAGGCTGAGGGGATGCAGTAGCTGGTTTGCTTCCGCAGGCCTGTATTTGCAGTGTGCTTTGAATATCTGAATGGCCATTTCTGTTTGGTGCTATCACTCAACTATGTCAGAAATGTGTAAGTAGAACTCCACCACACGGACCAAATTCTTCTTGGTTACAACACAAGATACTTTTTTCTCTTCTAAGCTCCAGCCTGCCACCTTTTTCCTTTGGTTCAGGCAAAAGAGCTGATGGCAAATCCATTTTTGTTCAATAACATCCTTGTGCATGGTTGCTCAGTCCCGTAGTAAAAGGGATGGAAAGAAATACCACTGCAGCTGAAAGCTGGGGCTTTGAAGCTCAGGGGGATTATTGCCCTGTCTGCACTGAGCTCTTAAAAAACAACTTTTTCAGTGGAACAAGCTACTTCCAAATAGTTAGCTTGTATTGCTCTGTTCTCACTACCTGCACTAACATAGAATAGAATTGAATAATTCCAGTTGGAGGGGACCTACAATGACCGTTTAGTCCAAATGCCAAAAATATGAATCAAAGTTGGTTTTTTTCCTGATTTCTTTTTTAGTTTCTGTCCAGATTCTATGTTAAGTTTTTTATATTTCATATTTCACCTGCAGTTGTGCCCTGCCCCTCAGGAGTGCCGAAACATTTATGTGGGGCCTATGACAGGAAGACAGGGCTGCAGTAGAGCTCAGGAATGCAAAGACATTCCTTTTTCTTACTAAGCAGACAAGTTTTAGATAGAGATCTGCCATGCCGAGAATGTCATTACTGTACAGCTGCAGGAATTGTTATCCCAAGGTCTGATGATGAGGGCTGGTTTTGTGTTTGTCCCTGCTCAGATTAAAGTGGGACTTGTTTCAAGCAGTGGAGGTTAAGGGCATGTACTGCACAGAAGGACTCCTGATCTTTTCTTTCTTCACTTCAGTTCTTCACAACACTAACAGAGAAGGTCAGAGCACAGAAGAAAAGTGCTTTTTGGTTTTGAGTTACAAAGCAGTGGCAGCAGTTGAATTTTCCTGGGGAAGAAGTCCCAGGAGAGTTGAGAACCTCAAAGACAAAGATATTATCTGTAATATCAAGCACACAATAATCTTTGTGTTTTAGTGTTCCCTGAACCACAGGAGATTAAGTAAGAACACTGGGAAGCAACATGGTACTTGTAAGTCACTAATGGAGCATAGATACACAAGGATTTAGACACATTTTCGGCTGTAATGGGAGGGAGATAAAAAACCCCCACGATTTAAGAAGCCTAGAGACACTGAATGGGTGAAATGCCTCAGATTGTGTAATTTAGATAAAGACTCACTGAAGTCCTATTATACAATGTAACTAAGCACAGTCAATTTTTCTAAGATGTTTTCAGTCACTTTACCTCATATTTTGTTTTGTTAGAGACTACCCTTGGAGAGTGAGAGAGTCCTTTGTTTCATAAGGGCTCATCTGCTCCTCTTGCCTACTCCCCACTTGAGAGCATTTTTTTCTTCATGTGCCATCATGTTTATTTCCCCAGCAACAGTGACTGCATCTAAAACATGATTACATAGAAAGGAAAAGCTTCCAGATCAGGCATCCACAGCAGTTAAAGCAGAGGCTGAAGTCTTCTTCCCGTTACCCCCAGATTTCTGCCTAATCACAATTTAGGATTAATGGCTGTGTTTCCCATGTAATGGAGTTTGAAAGCACTGTAGTTCTGGAACTGATTATTCACTCAAAGCACAGACTAATGGGACATAATTTTGTATTGATTCAGTACTCTGGCTTTCCTATAAACCTCTTACTCCTTGTCTTCTTGGTATTCTTCCAGGTACACAGCAAAGCCATGCTTGCTGTCACTTGCCATGGATAAGGGAACCAGTCACAAAAGCAGGAGAGAATGTTTATCCAGGTATCCTGTTCACTGGTGGGATACACGTCTGTCAGCCAGAGTGGGGGTACAGGTGGTGCAGGGCGCTCTGTCCCTATGTCTTATCCAGATGATATAAAAATGTCCTGTCTTCTAGAGCTTGGAAATGTTTCCAGTTCTGGCAGGAAAGCCTACTGCTTTTATGTCCGGCTTGGTGGAGTTCAGATCTCTATTGCTAATAACTCAGCTAGAAGCACCCTTTGAAATGCTGAGTATAATTCTAGATAATTCCCAGAATGGTGGATTTAAAATGGAACAGATGCTGAGGAAGGGAATGCTAGTGGTGGTTTACAGTGTGAGATTAAAAGACTTTGTCTGATAAAGCGTAACAAAATGAGGTTTGAGAGGGGATGTGATCATCTCTGAGTAGTTCAGGAAAGGTGTCAGCGCCACGCAGGAGTAAAATATCCCCAGCTATTAAAGTGTATGAATTATACTGGCACAAGAACAAATGGGCATTAATAAGAAATAAACACATTTACACTAGAGAAGAAAACAAGGGTTTTAATGGTGAGAAAAGTGATGTGTCTGTCAGAAGATGAAAGGCCAAAATTCTAGGCTGAGTTAAAAGAGACCTTCATTGCTTTATGCAAAGTGATTCAAGAGGGGTTTGCCTGCAATAGCAGATGCCAGTTTCAGTGACGACAAAGGGGTTTCATCCTAAAATCTCCTTTCCTTTTACTTAAACACCTGTCTGTAGCCTGAAGGAATGAAGAAAGGCTGTGATATACAGTTTGCCCTCCCATTTTGGGTAGTGATCAAGTACAGCTGCTCTCACAACATGGAGGCTGCTTTTGGGTGTGTCACCCCTCCTTTGGCTCCTTCTTGTTCCTCTCATGTCAGGCTTAGCCCACATCTCTTGGCTTGGTTGGGATTCACTGGTGAGTTCCTTTCTCCCTTTGCATCCTGTATGCCTGGGCTATTTCATATGCCTGAATACAGAAGGTGAAGGGTTCTGGGCTCTATGGGTTTGCCTGTCTTGAGTAATGAAAACTCCTTCCATCAACTTTTGGATGACCAACCCAAAACCACAGGAAGAAAGACCAATCAGCTTAAAAGGTATGTTACAGGTCATAGTCAAATTACATTGCTGAGGACACAACTCCGACTTCTTTGCCCTTACCAGAATAATGGAGGTGCAGATACGGCAAAAGTAATGTTACATTTGGGAAAAGATTTTTACAAATGCTTGGGCCTTACAACGTGTTAGGCACTAGGATTTGATCCAGCAAAACACAATCCAGCTCTTTAGTGTCTTCAGCAAAGATTTAGAACCTCAGAAGAAACACCAACAAACTAGTAGAAGATGAGTTCAAGGTAAATAACAAGAACTAATGCCTCAGAGTAAATGACATAAATAGCAAAACTGCCTGCTGCAGTAGAAATCAGTCATAACCAATTTGTGGAAGAAGAACAGACTGAGATCTTTGGAGATGCTACTTCTGTCTCTGTAAGTCCCTAAGGTGCAAAATGTTGGAGAAGGAGGAGGTGTTATGGGTATGACTATATGCTAAGATTAATTATAACATAATTATTTATTATTAGCTTGGTATTGTTAATTATTAGACAGGACTAGCAATTATGAGGCATCCGGTTTGGCCACTTACAGAGAATAAATGGAGGTCTAGTTGGATGATGACTTTGGTGTGGCCCAGTACAGCTTATCTTATATTTTGGGCTTTCTTTCAGCCTACTCATAGGTGGAGGTTGCCCTCTACCCCCTGCAGAGTCCAGTTCATGACCCATTCTTTGAAACACTGCCTGAAAAAAAGTTGTAGTTAAGTGACTTAGACTAATTAAAATATATAATGACTGCAAAAAGCTGTCACTTATTCCCCAGAAGATCTTTGTTCTGGTTTTGAGCAAGACATGGGGGTCTTTATTTCCAGAGACAGCTTGGTGCTAAGTTAGCACTCATTTAACCAGGTTGTCTGAGCTGGTGGAAGGATGGAAATACAATGGCAGGACAAGGCATGGCTCCTTCTCCTCTAGGATCATTATTTCCATTCTCCTAGCTTGCCGAGAAGCATCATGTTCTGCATGTTAAATATCAACATGGCACCGAATTTCATGCACAGTTTTGATAAATAAAATCTGTGTTCTAAGTGAAGGGACCCAGACAAAGGCCGTTTGTGAGAGCAAGACAGACCTAGTGTATGTCTTTGGGAGAAATGCAGAATTCATTTTGGGGAGAGAAACTGATACGAACAGCAGGCCATTTTCCTCTACAAAGACTCTCTTTCAAAGCTGGTGCTTACAGTAGAACAAAGGCTGATCCCACAATAGCTTGGAATACTTGATAATTTGGCTATTGTACATGCATACATCATGCCTGGCTGTAAATAAATAGGGCCACGGTTGGATCCACTGTGAGGATAAAGTCAGCCTGCTCCCCATTACCATTCTGGTTTCAAGGAAATGCCTATTTTCTGCCTCTGCCTTCTCTTGGCCAAGGTAGGTCCATCTTGCCACTAAGGCATGTGGCTAATGAGTCTCAGTTTCAAGACTAATAAGAAAGACACAAAAAGTTTTGCCACCATTTTAGAGAAAACTTCTTTACTGATGCAAAACTGGTTCATCATGTCTCCCTCCTATCCTTGTAACTTCTGTTTATCTTAGGGACCTTTTCTTGGCTGAATTCATGGCCAACAAATAAGTAGTCCAAGAAGAACTTGGACATCACAGGTAACTTGAAGCCCATGTTATGTTAAATACATAGACTAACTCTCCACTTCTGTTTCTTGTGTGTAAAAAGGAGGAAGATACAACTTCCAAAGCCTATCCTTAAGTGCCTGAGGTGCTCCAACAATAGAAGAGTGTAGTATGCAGATTGGTGACAGCTTTTATAAGTTGTCCACAGGGATTTATGGGGATGGAACATATTTGCTCAGAGCATTTTGTGGTTATGCTAATAATGCAAGGAAAATTTGGGTTGCTGCACAGGAAACATAGCAAACCGCTGGCCTAAGACACAGTGTGTTTGCAATGTAAACATTTGGGCTTTTGTTAATATAATTGTCTGTAACTGGAGAACAAAACAACCAGAGTGAGACTCTTGCATAATTATCAGTTGTTTTACCGAATAAAACAATTTTTACTTGGACATTTTGATCCTATTCAGTTATTGCTCGGCATTAGACAAGAGTTTTTGCAGCGATAGTTGTTAGAGCCTGGCACGAATGATTTGTCTCCTATGGCATAATGTCACATGGCATAACAACACATAAACATTTTCTAATAATGTCAAAGTCTTTGCACATGTTTCACTATTCATGCCAAGAACACAGAGATCTTTTCCAAAAGAAGAGTTGATGACATATATGACTCAGTACACGTGACCTTTTTTTCCCCCAGTATTTAATATTTGTATTCCTCAAATATTGTGAAGACCTAGTGATGAAGAGGCAGGTTTTCTGGAGATCTCCAGAGACAGAAAAGTACAGGAAAACTGCATGGGTAAACTTCAGAATGTCTTTGGAAAATTGGTAGAAAAGAATAATAGAATACTAAATTCGTGGTAAATATGAAGTCACTTCCATGGATTAATGACTGGTTAAAGCACATGAAAGAGGAAGTTTTCACAACTGAGAAGGAATGGACTAACATCTGGTTCAGCCTGTAGGAGAGGAGGATGAAGGGAGGCTTCATTGCAGTCTACAGCTTCCTGAGAAGTGAAAATATAAGGGTAGGCACCGATCTCTTCTCTGCAGTGACCAGTGATAGGATCTGAGGGAATACCATGAAGCTGTGTGAGGGGAGGTTTAGAATGGAAAAAATTCTTCATCCAGAGGGTGGTCAGGCACTGGAACAGGCTTCCCAGGGAAGTGGTCAAAGCACCAAGGCTGACAGAGCTCAAGAAGCATTTATACAATGCTCTCAGACACATGGTGGGATTCTTGGGGTTGTCCTATGCAGGGCCAGGAGTTGGACTCGATGATCCTTTTGGGTGCCTTCCAACTCTGGATATTCTATGATTCTAACAGACTGCTATAGTGGTTTTCTTCAGTTGCTTTTCTGTGTATTAATTAGTGATCTGGAAGAGGAGTGAATAAAGAAGTGACAGCAGTTCCTGATGATACAGAGTTGACTGAGAATAATAAAAATTAAAACTGACAGTAAAGATAACAGAAGGATCTCACAAAGGTTATTGGTTGAATGGTAGAATAGCAGATGCAATTCATGTACTTAAGGAAAACAAAACAATCCTAACCATGCACAGCGGCAAGGTCTAAAATTAGCTGTTGCCACTCAGAAAGAAAAGTTCGGCTCATCATATATAACCCCATGAAAATGTCAATTCAATGCTCAGCAGAGAGAAAATGGCAATCAGATGTTAGGTATTGTTCAAACAGGAAAACTGCACAAAAGAAGAGAAAACATAACAAGATACTCTAGAAATGTTTTGCATTCACAGCTGTGAGGCTGCACACCCAGAGCAGTCCCTAACTCCCTTTCTGAAAAAAACTCCTAAGCTGAAATAGAAGGATGTGGAGAAAGGTAAGAGGAATAAGACCTCTTCTCATGAGAAGACTTTTTACTAGCTAGGAACAGGGGTCATTGAAAGGGTCTGTGATTGAAGCTGCAATGTCAGAAGTGCAGTAGAGAAGGTGAATAATAAACAAAATAATCCATCTTCCTTCTCCCCAAATGATTACTTATGGTCCTAAAACTAACTTGCTTTTTTTTCAAGAACAGAATTTTTAAACAAAACCTAGTTCTTTACACAATCTGGCATTAAACTGTAGAGTTCACTGTAGATACTCAAGAATGAAGGGCTTCAAAAACTGGTTAGAGAAATTCAAGGAAGAAAAGTCCATTGAGGCTACTAATTATAAAGGTCTAGTGTGTATCAGCAAGTCCAAAAGATGCTGATGGATTAGAAAAATACTGGGATTAAAATGCCATGTCCTTATTGCCCAAGTGTTCACTGCTACCAAAGAAAGGATACAGGATATGGTCCCATACCTCACCCATGGGCCTTATGCAGTCCCACAGTAAGTGTTCTTGCACTTTTCCTGGAGCTGTAAAAAAGCTCAGTAAATTTAGTGCCAAATGCCTTTTAAAAACTGCCTTCAGACTGGTTTTTGTCCTCAAAACTATGGCTTCTCCAAGGTTACAGAGGAAGATGGCAACAGAGTCTGCAAGAGCACTCAGATCTCCTGTGTCCCCACAGGATCACATACCAGAAGACAAGACAAACCAACCTGCCTCTCCATGTGCAGTTCTGCTTCTGTTCTTTGCAATTAAGGCACCATTTAATCATTTGCTAACACTTTCAAAACATTTATCCCCTGCCAATGACAGGTGTTGAGCTAACTGTGGCACAGAGAAGCTGCTGTTTCAGAAACATCTGAAGGCAGTCACAAAGCTGATGTGACAGGGAGTTTCCATAGCTTGCTCTTGCCACACAAAGGTTTGCTTCCTATGACTCAGCCACTGATGTGACTTGGTTACAGAAAACTGCTTGAAGAAAAGACTAATTTTGAGCTGAATTTGATTAATATCTGAACGGTGGAGCAGGGGCTGAGGCTCTGAGCTGGGGCTGGCAATAGGATGGGGTAAGGAGGAATGACAGCTTTATGCACTTCACTGGTACAAGCTTCTGCTTTCACAGTAAACCATTCCTCCTTCCAGAGACACAAGAGCTGCGCTGCACCCCAAGGATTTGGGTTATCCTTAGAAAGCAGTGTATTTAGTCCAGTAGCATGCTCAAAGGATCTACTTGATGTGCATGGGCTGACATGATCTAGGTGAGCTTTGTGAGGAATATGCCACATCCCCACCCTATGTCTTTGGAACCAGACAGCTGAACCAGCATGAGAAAGGCTGTTATTTAACATTGCCGTGGGCCAACAGAAGATGCTTCATTCAGTTGCAAGAGGAAACCAGAAAGGGAGTGGTGATTCGTGGTGAACCTCTGAGTCATAAGATTTGAGAGGGTTACATTAGAGTAGGGCAGGATAAACCCTACCCCTTACTTGATGGAAAACCTTCAAGTCACTGTCTAGCTTTTGTTTCCCTGCTATTATCAGATGTGCTGCCTTGTGCTTGTTTCATTCGCACTGTATTGCCTTGCCCTTCACCTGACTGTTTTGATAAAAAGCGAAAATCATGTTCATGCCCTTGGTGTGGTGCAGTGAATTGCTTCAGGCTGGACAAATCTGTTCTCTCTTCCAAGGCCAGGCTATGAATGAAGGATGGATCATCGCAGGGGGCTTTTGTCAGCAGCTGCAAAGCCAAAGCAGTGTGGGCACTTGTGTACCCTGAGAAACTCACCACAGATACAAGGAAGACCTATTGTCTGGCTCACTTTATCTCTTCTTTGTAAAATTTTAAATGTTCCCTGTCTCCTGCATGCCTGGCAGATAGGGACCAGAGGGGACCTGAAGCTGGTGAAAACAGGAGGGAGAAGTGTAGCTGCAGAAGTTGACCCTTGCCTTGCCAGCAGCAGAAGCTCGCCTGAGAGGGGAAGATGCCATCTTTCTGCACTTGGGACTCATACAAGTTTCAGAGGAGTCACACCTGCTGAGGGATTGCAGGTTGGTTGACTGCACCAGAGTCTGCTTTCCTCAACAGGGCTTCTTATGGGGCTGGAGCAAACACTAAATATGGCTCATTTCAGGCTGACAAATCTGGAGGATGAGTAGTCCTTGTCCTACCTCCCAGTTGCACAGCACAGATCCTGCAAGCCATAGCACTACTGGCTGTTCTTGGGTGCACAGCTGTAACTCTTTTCCACAGCAGAGGAAGACCTGAATCCCAAAGGCCATCCTGTAGGAAATCAGACCAGATCCTGTCAGTGCTGCTGAAAGTTGTCGTGAAGTCTTGAATATTCATATAGCCAAGTATTGCTGTAGCTATGACTGCTCTGAGGATGTAATCCATGTGAGACATGCAGGGAGAGAGATCTTTTGTTATAGTGACTTCAGTTTTCTTTTATTTATTAAGAAATCTACACAGGGATTAGGAAAACTGGTCTTTAAATCTGTCATCAGCTTTTAAAAGACGAGCTCAAAAGCTCCAGCTAACCATTATCTGACAAACTTATAAAATAAAAGCTGGGGAGGTGTGTGGGTGCTGAGGTCTCTTTTCCAACTCCATGAATGGAGCTGTAAACAAATGGAGAATGGATAGCTTGTGTCTCCTACCTGCATTAACACCTCTGACAGGAAGTTTCTCCACTGAGCTCACCCTGCTAGAGGTAACTATGCTGGTGTAAGACAGTATCAAGTCAGAATATCAGATTTGTCTGACCTCTCATGCTGGGCTTCATCTTTCCATTCTGTCCCTATGGACCCAGTGTATTCATGAGCAGTATTATACCATGGTAGCTTCTCTGTGTTGAGATCCCATGGGTCTAATGCAGTTGGTTTGCTTGTTCTATGAATTCCTCATCAAATGTGCAGAGGTGATCCCATATGGGAGGATGGAGGCAGGGTCCCTACAAACATCTTTCACTCATTTTCACTTCAGAAAGTCCAGATGAGTAAATATCAGCCACAAAGTGGTTTGTTATAGAAACAGCACATTGTTTGCCCTAAAAATGAAGAGCCTTTTGTCATTTCCAGGAGCAGCATGATAAATATTTTCATTTCAGTATGTTTTTTGTTGGGAATCATTTTCATTTAGTTTCTTATCACAGTGACTTGGGGGCTAAGAATAACTAGAGTCTAGCAGTTCCTAGCTGATGAGACATGTATTTTGAGAACCAGGTTTAAACTTGCATTACTCATAGGAAGCATAATCTGCTACTTCACTGTGCCCAGCAACTTGCAATGACTCCAGCCCCTTTGCACCGAAGAAGCTTGATAACAAGGAGGACAGTGAGAGCTGCTTCCAGCCCTCTGGCTGGGAATAGCTGATATTTCCCAGGTAGCTGCTGCTGGAGATACCCACGGCAGAGCTTATTAGTGCCACACTGGCTTCTGCTCTGAAGGTTTATGAAGATGCTGCATACACTCTGTGTATTTGAGTGCAGAGAAGCCTTTTGCAGACAGCAGGTTTGCAGCTCACAGCACAGGGGACACAGCCTGATCTCCTGCTCAGGCAGGGCAGCTGAAGGCTTCCCTCAAGAAGGGGGCTGCCTGGGACCCTTGAAAAGCCACCCTAGACCAGTATAGCAGTGTGCAAATGTGCCTGTTTGCACCGGCCACCTTCTATCACCTAGCAGTGGTATCATCATCATGGCAAGGCTTCATGAACAAAGATTTGGGAAGGGCTCTACCTACATGGATTTGTCCTTTGAGCCTGCACAGAGGATTTTTAGGTGAGGCACACCGTGCGTGGAACTGGCCCCACCCTTCACTCCTAAGGTTCATCTGCCAAGGCTGAGTGAGCTTGGACAGTGACAGTGAAATCCTCAGGACTAGAACCTGCAGCACCTGGTATTCCCAGGAGGTCTCCCATCCAAGTACTAACCAGGTCTGACCCTGCTTAGCTTCCAAGATCTGATGGGGTTGGGTGTCAGGGTGGCATTTAACTGGTCTAGTGAATTGTGAAGACACAACAGGGTAGTGACCACAGAGCACAAGCCAAATGAGATGTGTGATTTGGTGGGTGACCTGCTTCCTCAGATAGCTGGATTAAAACTGGCACAGGTCTCTGTGTTGATATCTCATCTCTCTTTTACAAGTATAATTTCCAGTCAGGCACCCGTATTTGGTCTTGGACTGGGTTTGGGGTTTTTTTTTGATCTTATGGTCAGAGGAGGGAGAAGGGAGATAAGGCAAATGGTTTTCAATTAGAGATGCTCAACAAGGCTCTGGGTGCTCTGAGTGTCCAGTGCATGGACAGCAGACTTTCAATCAGGCAGTGTTATGTGTGCCCTGCAGTTACACAGCTTGGACATTTGCAAAGCCTTGGGACTGGAGGGAGCAAATGAGGACAACATGAAAAGGTCTGGGTCGCCTGTAATGTGGGAGGTGAGCAGAAATGCCAGAGGAGTCAGGCACTTGGAATGGGAGGGGGCAGATAAAGTCTGTGGGACTGCCTGGGAGGGGCAGAAGGGAATGTGGGAGGCTTCACTGCCATGTCAGGGGCAGGGGAACTGTAGAAGACTCCAGTTTTCAGCTTGGAGATATAATTCAGAACCTCAATCCTTCTTGCCCTCTTTAGGTAAAAAAAAGTTTGTTGTAATTTTTTTTCCCCCTGAAATTCAGATTTTGGTGTGCACAGGATATAGAAAGGAGAAATAATTTGCGTCAAATGAAAAAAAGGGAAGCAGAAGCAAAGAGTATGCTGAAGTGTCTGAAATATGGTGTGAAATGAGTGACCAGTTGCTATTTGGATTTGCACCTGGCTAAGGCCATGTCATTACACTGAGATGAATGAAATTTGTTAGATTTCTCAGCTGTGGATGAGATTACACTCCCTTGAAGTCAAAAAGAAAGCTGTGAATCTTGGCCACTTTTAGAAACACGAATCAGTATAGCAGGAAGGAAATTTGGGATCTGATTTTAAACAGAGAATCATAGAATGTCTGTAAGCAGGGCCATATGCAGCTACACAATGCAGTGGTGACCCAGAGATAACAGTTCTGACAGGATGCTCCTGAAACTGGACCATTGCCAGCAAACTGTGGTGCTCTCTGAGGGAGTGGATGAAGATGCTGATAGTGATCAAAAGCAGAGAAATCTTAGAAGGCATTTAAGGTTTTCACCTTGTGTGGAGGAAGCGCTATCACATGTCCTACAGTAGGTGTTGGTGTGGAAAGCCATGGGGGAAATGATGGGGACAACCAGAAGGGCCAACATCTGACTGTACTTCTGGGCAGTGGTGTGACTCTGGTTTCCAAGTCCTTTAGGCACCTGAAGGCTTTAGGAGATATTTATTTTTGTCCTTATGCTCTTCCATTGAACAGATACATCCTATTTGCCCATGTGAGGTGCGTTGAAATCTGCTGGGCTGTTAAGCTCTGGGTTAAGATCCCTGCCAATGTCTCTGTGAGACATGCAAGGAGCCTGTTCACAGAATGTAATCATTCTGCTAGGCCATAACTGGCCCTGGGAGGTTCTGGGCATCCACATCTGCCAAGCCAAGCCCCAGGCACCAATGTAAGGATCAGAGAGGATGATGCACTTTGCCTGGACAAATAACTGACTATTGTTTGGAGGAAGATAAAAAAGGGCTGTTGGCAGTTACGAAATAAACAGCTATGAGCTGTGGTATCAGGAGGCTTGAGGATGCCTGCACAATTTATTTATCTTTTTGGGGGGGTTGCTCACATTTAGTAAATACTAGCTAGGGAGGGCTTGAGCAATGCCTTTAGCCTCTGCTCTGTGCAGGTCAGATACGGGGTAGGTGGAATCAGCAGAGACTCCACTAAATTCCTTTCTGAGTATGAATCCAAAAGCAGTAGTAACTCCAGCCATACTGCCATGGGCCAGGTGGAAATTTCTTGCCATAAATGGAAAAATGAACTTGGGAAGAGGTGGGCCATCATTTCTAGCCAAGACACAAGCATATGTGCTTATTGTACCTGTAACTTGATGTGAACTCCCTTCTTGAATTTATGCTGATTTAGAGGAGAAAATCCCCTCTTCCTAGCTGCCCTTGATGAACACAACAAAAACATGCTTTGCCAGCTGATTTAGTTCTTTCATGGGGTGGTATATGAACAGGCAGCTGTGTCTTCTCTGTTTCCAGGTCTTATTGCTGTCTTGCAAAGTCCTGTGAGTATTGTGGACAGCTGGGGAGGCAGAGGATCTGCAGGCCAGCCCCAGGAGCTGGGGAGCAGAACCCAGCACTGTGCCTGCAGGAGAGACAGGCAGGAGGAAAATCACTGGTGTTGAAATAAGGAACAGTTATCTTGTGTCAGGCTTGTTGGAAGAGTGGCATAACTGGCTGCCAGGCTCCTTCCTTCTCCTGTGATCATGGTGCAGGGGCCAGTCATGCTACAAAGGGATGCTGAGGCAGTGAGACCTGGTCTGCAGTGAGTGTGTCCAGGTGTGCAAGGAACAGGTATGATCAAACCCTGCAGGACATTGCTTTGTCAGAGCAAAGAGACTAAAGGAGAGACCTGAGGATCAATAACCTGCCTCAGTTACTGACTGATGCTGTGAAGCCCAGTAGCTCCTCTCTACAGTTACTGGCTGATGCTGTGAAGCCAAGGAGCTCTTCTCCACAGCTACCCTGTGTGTGTGTGTGTCCATGTGCCCAGTGATGGCAAAGGTAGAGCAGCTTTCCTTTGAAATGTACTATTCATGTGATGCCTTAGATCGCGTCCTCCTGTGAACAGAGACACACTGAAGACAAGTTAATGGAGAAAGATATAGGGTTTTATTATTGGAAGCTTCCCAGATCAAACCCAGAGGGGTTTGACCCCTAGGTCAGGAAGTTTCAGGGGTTTTATACCCCTTATTAACATCCAATCAGGACTCTCATTTCTCTTGAATGTCCACCCAAAAGGTCTGTCAATCCCCTTCATCATGGTGGGGGCAGTTGGGCCTTCTCCTGTTGTTTGTCTTCTGTTATCTTGCAGGTGTCTGCTCAAAAACAGCTCGGCCTTGACAAAGCCTGAAAGCAGCTCCTAAACTCGTGAGAAAGACACACTTAATATGCACACTTAAAATCAGAGTAACTCAGCAGAGACTATATGATTCTAAAACCTTCTAAAATTACATTAAATTCTTAGGCATCACATGCATAATCTTAGGAGCTTTGCTGGGAGGAACCACGTCTGAGTGGTTCACATCAAACTGTGCCTGTCTTGGAGATGCTTGGGGTTATTCCTTTCCTGAGGCTGGATCCAGTGCAGATGGAACTGAACTGGAGGTGAGATCCCTGCATTGTGGGTGTAGGCTGGCATGACACACTCAGGGCACTTGTTCAGCACAGGTACACCTGGTTCCAGGTTCAGAAAGCTCCAGACAGAGACGTGCCGGTGCTCATTCCCCACTCTCATACCCATCTGCTCTGCAGTGACCACACACTGAGTGCTCTCTTTCTACTTCCCATTTTTGCAGCTCTGGTTTGATTTCTTATGCAGAGCTGACCTTGCTGTGGGCTATGGCTGCTCTAACAAGCTCCAGCTGCTGTTTAGGAAGGGTACCTGGAGCCAGTGCTGCAGTAGGAGGCTGTACTTAGGCAGTTGGTGAAAATGGGTTTGAGCACTGGCTCTCACTCTTGGGTGAAAGCTCTTCCTCCCAGAGGATAGGGATGAAGGACAGGGTATGTTTGGCCTGAATGGGAATGAGTGAACACTTGCCTGCAATGCTGGCAGCATCACATCCCTTTCTTTGTGGCCTGGGTAGAAAAGTGCACTGGCTTTATGGAGCAACATAAGCACATAGACCTGCTTGAGTGAGTCTGGAGGAGGACCATGCAAATGATCAGAGGGCTGGAACACCTCTCCTATGAAGACAGACTGAGAGAGTTGGGGGTGTTCATCCTGGAGAAGAAAAGGCTCTGAGGAGACCTCATAGCACATTCCAGTACCTAGAATGGCTACAAGAGAGCTGGAGAGGGACTTTTTATGAAGGAACATGATGATGGAACAAGGGTTATAGGCTTTAAATTGAAAGATAAGAGATTTAAATTAGATATTAGGAAGAAATTCTTTACTCTGAGGGTGGTGAGACACTGGAACAGACTGCCCAGAGAACTTGCAGATGCCCCATTCCTGGAAGTGTTCAAAGCCAAGTTGGATGGGACTTAAAGTGATCTGATATAGTGGAAGGTTTCCCTGCCCATGGCAGGGGGGTTAGAACTAGATGGTCTTTAAAGCCCTTCCAACTCAAACCATTCTGCAATTCTGTGAAATTGTTCTTATCAACAGGAAAACAAGTGTCAAATTTTTGAGAGAAAACATTTCCTTGTTATGAGTTAATCTTCATGGAGATGGAGAGGCTCAGACATTCAACTGGGTAAGAAGAAATCCTGGGTCCTTGGGATTCTCATTACTGCTCTGTGCTCTGAGTCAGCTCTTTCATCCTGGAGCCAAATGGGACAAACTAGCCACAGTCCTATTTCATTTCTCCATTTTCCGAAAAAGGACCAAATGAGATCCCTGACCCTCAGGTAACAACTGAAGAAACCCTTCTTTTCTCTGCTTCTGGACTGCTGGGGCAGTTCGCTTCAGGGCAGGCTGAATTTGGTTTGACTCCCTTCCCTGATGTCTGTAATGATGCGGCTGTTCAGCCATGAGGAGACCCAGGCAGTGCCCAGAGGGATAAGAGCCCTGGCCCTACTCACCACTGAGCTGCCTGTGCCAAGGGAGACGATGATGGCTCAGGATGAATTCTGGACTAGAGGGATCATGAAATCACTGTTTGAATCCCCCTACTTGCTGTTTAGGGCACATTTATGCTCTATGAGGAAGCTGGGGCACAAATTGTGACCTCCAGTAAACATCTCTTCAAGAGATTTTCCTAGGTAAAGCTGTCAAATGAAAATCTGCCCATATGAAATGTGTCTCAACTTGTTCTTGGGGTCAACAAGTGAATGTCTGCATCATTTTCCACACTGCCTTTGTCCCTGGTGATGTAGTGCAGCTCTCTGGGTATAACACTGGAGTACATCTCCCTCTCTCTCATTTGCAAAGGAATTATTTATTGCCACAGACTGCAAGATGGTGAAGTAGCTTGTGGCAGCCATGTAAAATGCCTTAACAGATCATTGATTGCCACAGATGAGAAGACAGCAATTACACTATTTACACCACAGTTGTTTTGTTTTACAGCCTAATTCATATTCATTCCTCTGTAACAAACTCGGAAGAAAAAGCGCCAGTTCATTGGTGTTACTCATCTGTATAATTAAACAGCAAGTGCCTGATCTCTCAAACAGATAGAGGTTCATTCAGGTTTTGCTTGTAACATGTTTGCTCAGTGGAAGGGTGTAGCCCCTCAGAACTGACATAGCTGCGTTAAAACCAGCTCTGTTAAAGTGATGGATGGAGGTCTAGATAGTTACCCAGCATGCTCTTACAATGGGAATAGTGCTGTTTCAGACCACAGGGTGCTTTCTTGGCTTTTGGGTCTGTATTATTATCCCAAAGCTTCCCAGGCTGAGTAGACTAATTCAAACCACTTCAGATGAAAACAGAACCAAGCATGTCCCCCGTCTTCAAACACTCTTTCTTTTCTAGGGTACTGGAGAGGATGTGAGTATGACTTCTTCCCTTCTTAAATCTGAACATGACATTTTCCAAATGGGATTATCTTGTAACAGATCTTTACCATCTCTATCCTTTGCAATGGAATTGCAAATGGGGAGTGAATGACACTGATTACACCAGATGGTAGTGCTATTTTATTTGCTGGTTTATAATTGGTTGGTATTTCCTAGTTGACATGTGCTCTTTGCATTTTACGGGGAAATGATGGAGTGGCTCTATATGGGCACAGCATGGTCCCAGATCACCCTGGATGTGGAAAAACCCTGTGGAAGACTGCATTGTCCTGCTCTGACCACCTCCTTGTGGTTTCATTTGAATCCCAAGGAGATGCAGCTATGAGGTCATAACCATTGCTAGCCTGATTTTCAAGGGCTGATTTGTTATGTTAGACAAGCTTTACCTGCCAATGTTGCATTCCTTTAGGTGGTCTGCAAGACTTGGTGTCTGCATCCCCCACTGACAGTGAAATTTGTTTTGAGCAAGGCTTGGAGCTCTTATTCTGCCTCTTCTCAGTTAATTTGGGTGCCAGTGAATTCAACATAACCATGAAAGACCTTATAAAGTGCTTATAATGGTCCAAGCAGTACTCCATCACACTACTTTGTCTGACCACCACTGTCTGTGCTTACCTTTTCTGCACTTCATTCTGTTGCTGTATTTCACCAGACCAGGTCCCCTGAACAGATACAAATCAGGCTGAAAAATGTTTTCACTGGCAGAAGACCAGGCTTTAGTGGCTTCATACAAGGCTTTCAAAGGAGGCTACAATCAATGTCTATCAGATGCAAAGGATGGTCTTTTTTTGGACAACTAGAGCAGAATCTGTGAGCACAGCATTTGTTCTTTTACATTTATCCAGAAATATTTAATTAATAAGCAGTGAATATATGGGCCCTTGGAAAATAAGGTTTCCATCCTAGATTATGAGGACAGGCATATTAGGGCACATTTTTCCAAAGAGTCTTCACTTCTTGTGGTTCAGGCTTCATTTTTCATGCTTGGGCATCAACAGCACAAGTGTCATTGACAGGAGTAAAGGAGAAGTCTGTAAGTCTGTGCTGGGTTCTGTGTCTGGTGACCAAGTTTGCTGTGAGTCAGCCTGGTAACAATGTGTCACCTTCCAAATGCAACTCTGGTTCTCTGGTTTAGATTTTTAAAGGTTGTTTTTTGTGGTGTTCATTTGTGTTTTTTCTTTGCTTGTGTTTTGGTTGTTTTTTTCGTTTGTTTTTGGAAGTCTTTTTTTTGGTCTTTTGTTTTGTTGTTTTGTGGGGAGGTTTTTTTGTTTTGTTTGTTTGTTTGGTTGGTTGGTTGGTTGGTTGTTGTTGTTTTTTGAGAATCATGTCTAGTTCTGTGTCAGTTTTATGGTTTTTAGAGAAGTGATACCTGCTGTTCCTCTGCCAGCAACACTGGGACCATTGGGTAGTAACTTGAAACAGATAAGAAGTTGTTATACTCTGCACTGCTGTTAACTAGAAAGTGGAAGTATAACCACTTGCAATGGATCAGACCTCCAAACATTACCCACACACATCCTCCAAACTTCTGGCACCTCGGCATATGCTGCTTGTTATGGGTACTGCTGGTGAGTCAGACAGAGAAATGAAGTGCTCTCCTCCATTTAGATTCATGTACCCTTAATGCAAAAATACATATACTTCTGTATTATACATGTGTAGATCTTTTTACATTTCTACCAAGACTTGTTTGGCAGCAACAAGGCATGTGCTTGGCTTTTAGTTTTGATTCCTAATAAAACATTGGCTTAGGTGTCCAGCTTGGGAAAACTAAGCTTTCATTTGCTAGATGTCCTAGTTTAAGGAAAACCAAAGTGTTTACCAAGACCAGATGAGAGGATTCCTCCTCAATAACCATNCACACATGAGGCAGGATGGAGCCTTTTCCGTGGGGAAGAGCAGACTCTCTCTCTCCTTGTCCTTTGTTCAAAGAAGGAAACTCTGGGAGCTGAGGAGTGGTGGTAGTTCCCAGAAATCTTGCAGTCAAAGTCAGTCCCCAGGAAAAAAGGTCTGCAGTGTATCCTGAAGCAGGTGTGACCCTCCTCTCTCTCCTCTCTCTCTCTCTGGAGCTCATGGTGGCCAGAGATGGAGGAGGGAAGGCAAAGAGCAGAGCCAGAAGGAGCTCTCACCAGCTCAGCAAAACAGTGGCTTCTCCCCAGAAGCTGCCTCAAAACAAAGTGAAGCTAGCATACAGGAAAAGTCTCTCCCCCTCCCAGGTTCTGTTTCTCACCCCTGCCCCACCATCAAGTTGGAATCTAGAATCATCAACCACTCCTTTATTCTCAGTCCTGGCACTTAAACGCCCAAACCCTTTGTGTTGGTAGGGTGAGAAATATTCCCTGAAGGAACCATCTCCCCACCACCTTTCTTTGTTTGAACCTTTGACACTTGGGAACATATTTTCTACTTTGCTATTCAGAAATGTGGATTATGTGAGTAAAAAAATCTCCATTTTGCTGAGGGGAGACAAGAAAAAAATCTGGTGACTGACCAGACTGCCACTTTATAGACTTCTGTCTCTTTGTTTCTCGGTCACCCCAAACCTCCCAGAGATGCTTTAGGTGAGAGTGACAGCTCATCATGAGTGCTTGAGCAATTCATTCAGATTCTCTCCTCTGCTCACAGTAATAACATTTTTCCAGCTCTCTGCCATGTCTCATCTTTAAACAGAAGTAGCTCCCAAATGTATTGCTATCGCAGAAGTTTCAGGTCTTTAATCTCCTTCCTTTCTTCCAGATGCCCATAGAACCTCCTGCCAATTTGTGTCTTTTTTTTTTTTTCCTAGGAACTTATGTTTCATCCAACCAGCATGTCTGCAGCTTCAATTAGGGATTAGGAAGCAATTAGAGTAAGCAAAGAGCAGTGCTGGGAAAAGGCCAGTGACCTTGAGGTTTTCTCCAGGGAAGCAAGAATCCCACTGAGAGGCAGGACAAGATTTCACTGGCATTACACTGCAAGGTCAGCCTAGTGCTCCTATTCTTGTTGATTTTCTTTTAATAACAAAGGCTAGTGGTCAATTTGTGAATCTGAGAGTGTAATTTAGGCTGAAATTACATGTCCTCCTGCGGACTCTTTATCCCTCTTAAAGCAGCAGTAAAGGCAGGAAGTAACTTGTGAACCAGCTACTCTGGATAGGTTTTCATGGTGTGGGGAAAACCCATGTTCATGATCCAGACTTAATTCACTGTTTAATTCCATGTCTTGTCTCTAAATAACATAAGAAAGGAAATTTTGGGGTTTGCATGAATAAAACAAGATGTCCTCCCCATTCAACTTTGCTGTTGGAAAGAGATAAATTCATTTCTTCCAGGTTTCTGAAATCCAGACCAAATCCCCAGATATTCAGCCCAAAATGTGTACACAGTGCATAAAATTTCAGCCCAAAACCCAGATATATCAAAAGCTATAGGGTAGAAAACCAAGGTAAATCAAACCTTCTCTGAACGAATCCTATTAAGCTGATAAGTCCACAGCAAAGTGTTGCTCAGTGTTGTTCTCCATGTTGTTTTTGTGGGTAGATACCACTCCATTTATGTGATTAGATAGTCTGTATCTGCAAATCCTACTGAGCACATGGTGAACCAGAGGAGGAAGCTTATCTCAGTTCTCAGGCAATCTTGTTCTTTGCATTCTTATCCCCTTTTAATTAAGATGTGACAACAGGAAAATAAGTCAGCAGAGTTATTAAATTTAAATGTACCATTTCTGTGCTGTGATTCTTGAGTAGAAGAAACATGAAAAGGTGGGTATGTTCCTCAGAAAGCACTCCTCAAAAACTAACACTAAGGAAGTAGAAATTAGAATCTTCATGAAATATATCATCTCTCTGATGATCTCTCTGTTTCTATTGTTGACAACGTTTACTGATGTTGACTCAGTTCTCATTGAGATCTCAAAAAATATTTCAGTTTTTCTGAAGGGTATTTGATCCAGGCCCCATACAGAAAATGAAAAAAAAAAAAATCCTGAAATCAGCTTGTCACATAGAGTATTTTGTGTGTCCCACCCTCTGAGAGGTCTCTGAGTCTGCACAAACTGTTTCATTGCTCCAGAGTCTTGGGTGACTCATCCACATTTGCCCTCACTTGCAGCTTTTGTCATACACACTGGCATATTTTTCTGTGGAAGCAGAGTGTGTTGGGTAAAGGGAAGGAAGGGCAAGCACATGCCCACATTCAGCTCTGACAGCAAGTTGGGAAGTGGCTGCTATCTGGGAGCTCCCAGATAACTCAGATTAGGTTTTATCATAAAAGTACCTGTGTAAGTCAATTTAGGGACTGCCTCTGCCCTGGAAGCAAGCTGACACAGCCATGTTGATTGTACACCTTACAATCACAGCTTTTCTGATTTGTACACGTTAAAACCAAGAGAAAGCAAGCAGAGAACTTGACCAGAAATCCACCTTGCTCTGGAAAGAGGTGGCTTGTTACACTCATTGCTGTCAAAACTGGAGAAGATCTTAACTTGGACCTGTAACTATATTATCTTCACTTGGGCTCCATAAACCAGGAGAATAGCATTTTGGGGAAGACCTGCTACAGTTCAGACAGTAGGGACAGATATTTTGGGGTGATGTTACTTATGAAAGTCCAGGAGTTTATAAGAATAACTAAGTTATCTTCTCTGGAGGAACTTCAGGCAGGTGTGATTTTGCTCACTCAATTCTCAAAGTGTATTTTGAGGAAAAAGGCTTTTTGGTTACTGCATCCTTCCCTGTGACCTGCTCATGCCTCAGCCAAGCCCCAGGCCTGTCTGTATTGCAGCCTCCAGGATCCTCCATCCCAAGAAGCTCATCCAATGATGAGAGAGGCTGTCAGAGGAACATGGCAGGGAGATGCCCTGCTTTTATATCTCCATATTCCTTGCTGACTGGACCTCCCTCTTCGCTTCTGTAGCAGAGAAGTCTTTCAGGGCAGGAAGCTGGAGTGGACCAGCACAATGGCTGGGCCAAGCTGGCCCTGAGATGTGAAGAGGAGGTTGCCTTTTCTTCACACGTTTGGCTGCACACTGTGAGTGCTATACTGTTTTAAATACCATGGCTTCCTCTGTGGCCACTCTCAGGCAGCTGTGCCCACAGGCTGGGACAGCGGGTGCTCTGTCTGGCTGGGCACACAAGCTCTGCTGCTCAGCCTGCTCTGGCAAACCTGAGGCAGGCATCAGGTTGCTCAATCCTGGCAAGTCTGGGCACTAAGGCTGAGCACAGTGCCTTAGAAGTGCCAAAAGGGAACATCTGGATATTTCTGTGGTCAGGTAACAGCTGATGGAAGGCTTTCTTGAGCTGCGTTCTTGGCTTTTCACCAAAATTTAGCTTATATTCTTTGTTGTGTCAGTTCCTCATTCTTGCTCACAGTACAGCTCCCTGTCCTTGCTACACATTAATATTTTCAAGCCTTTTAGAAGTGGATTTATCCTTCATTATTTATCTAATCTGACTGCTTGGGCATTATTTTGTTCCTTGTTTGGGACCTCCCCCTTTGTCATCTCCTATCACAGTGTGATGACAGCATGAATACTGCTGGCATGAATGTTTGCGTAAATATAAATTCTCACCAGCTTTTGCAACACTTCTTTCAGGGAAAGTGTAGAGCTGGGGTAGCAAATGCTGCCACACAATCTTCCTTTGAAAAAAATCATCACGAAGATTGTGGGAGATGTCTATATCTGAATTTAATTTATCCAAACATCTGCTAGGAAAATGGGACTCTCCAAAAGCAGACACCATTATTAATGAAACTCAGGATTTGTATGTGTTAGTCGAATTTCACACCTCCTTCCAAGTAGTGGGGAAAAATATTTAGGCCTGATAATAAGTAATAAGTAATGAATCCAGATATTTTTAAGAAGATGAATGCTTAGCTACTGGTTGTAGATAAATCTTTTTTTTAACTAAGCATTTTAAATAAGGGTACAAACTATTTCAGTAGATTTGGACTCCTGGTCCTAAGATGCTGTCTGAAATTCCTGTTCATCTCTGCCCCAGCAAGGCATTTGCTTAGAGGATGCAAGAAGCAGCATCCATTTTTTTTTTGTTCTTATTTTTTCTTTGTTTTTTTTTCTCTGACCGAGTGCTGAGTAATTGAATCATCCCAAGCAGCAAGCTAATGTTTTCTTCCCTAGGAGAACATAATGTTACCAGAAAAAGGAGAGGAGGGAAAAAATCAAAAAGGCAGCTGCAGGTATTTATTCCAAATGCCATACAGTGTGGATGTGGGACCAGGAAAGAGCATGTTTGTAGCTGAAGAAAATATTAAAGAATCCAAATGAGCGTGGCTGGATGGTGCTGAGCCCCTGACACCCATGGGGTCTAGGAGGATGCAGCAGACCTGGCTGATGGCATGGAAATGCAGATAGGCAAAACCAAAAATGTAGGACTCTGTTTCTGGCTATTTTTCAACACTCCCAGGGTAGATACACAAATTATAGATGCTCAGAGGTGCTAAAGCACCAGCTCAACACACTGGCTATTTCCATACAACAAACAAGATGTTGAGGGGACAACCTGGGCTCATTATGACTCTTACTGAGTACCCAAATGAGTATCCATCTTCCAGTGATGTGTGTGGGCTAACTACTTTGGGCCAGGACCTGTTGTATGTAAGTTTTTAATTCAATGCGAGGACCTTCTGTGTGTAAGTTTTTAATTCAGTGCCCTGTGGGCAGGAAGAGAAATCAGGCAAAAATTCCCACTCCACTGTTCTGGACAGGGACAGGCAAACTCATCACAACTATTGCTACTGTCACCTAGTAGACACTGAAGTATCAAAAAGCTTTTCTTTGCCATTCTGTGTTTTGGTCTGCCTGCCCTCAGAAGAATATGGACACTTAATGAAAGGAAGTAATTTTTTTCCCTAGTAGTATTGTCACATAAGAGTAGTATCCCTGGGAAGAAGGATGGAGAGAAAGCTACCACACCATGGTGAGCTGCATTAACAAGAGTAGAGGCAGCACTGTTCTCCTTCTGTAAGATCCAGAGGTATTATTATTACACACAGAGACTTGGGTTGTACAGAAGGTCCCACAGCACAGAGAGACACCACTAACAGGCAGGAAGCCTGGAGACTTCCAGTTCACAGATAGGGCTCATCTGTGGCTTTTGGAGCCTATCACAAGCATATTCTCCCTTGGAGAATACAGAAGGAAGAGGAAAGAAATTAAATTAGTTAAGTAAAGCAAGAGTTTCCTGCATGTCTGCTGTTTGCTGCTTCCAGGGACAAGGAGCTGGGGCTGCCTGAAAACTTCCAGCAAACATTTTTAATTTTGCAAATGGAAATCAGGTTTTTGCACAAAACAGGTTTCTTTTCAATGTCTGTTTTCTGAAAAAAATTCAGTTTTGGGATTTTTGGTTGATGAAGCATGTCCATGGGGTTTTATTGAAAACCTTTAGTTTTCTCATTTTTTTAGCTCCACAAAAGGCTCTTTTTCCAGAAGAAAAAGAAATTATATCTGTATTCAACCTGCTCACTAGAGTACTGTCAGCCAGATCAATGGCTGCATTTCACCTGTCTGTTACAATCTGTGTTATCAGTGATCACATCAGTGGTGACTGGAATGTGTCCCTGCTCAAAGCCCCTTCCAGGAAGAGCCTCCCGGGTGAAGGCTGGCTGCTGGTGGTGCCATTCTGGGAGGTCCCATGCCACTTAGCTCCTCCACACCTCAAAGTGTTAGGAGGTGATCCAGATGGTCGTGTGTTTGCTCTGCTGTACCAGCTCAGCTAAAAATATTAGATGTGGTTTCAGCTGAGGCACAGCATCGCCAGAAAGCAGACTTGTCTGGGTTTCCAGTCATGTCAGAGCACCACCACAGAGTGCACATGGCAGCTGCAAGAGGGGATGCAGATTGGTGCCTCCATTAAGTGGGTGAGGAGCAGAAACAGCTTAGATGAGGCTGGTGCAGTTGTATATGTGCAGCTTGGACCCGAATCCAACCCTTGATACTGAACAACCCTGAACTCCAAGATTTATTTTAGAATAATGTGATCAGTGCTTTAAATAAAGAGTTTTGATGGGAAAACATTTCAAAGGTGCTACCAGTTTTGCAGTGCAAATACAGTTCATGAGCAACTCTGCTTCAGCAGGGGTTTGACTGTAATTCTTCCACTGGACTGACAACATACCCATTTTTTCAGCAAGAACATGGGAACTTCCCAGTTCTTCAGACCTATTGTGTACTGTGATTTGATGATACAGTAATTCCAGCTTTAGGACTCCCAGAACTAGACCCCCCCCGCCCCCCAGAATCCTATGCCCCAAAGTGCTGATGTTGCTAAATGAACTCCCTCTGTCTGTCCGAGCGTGTCCTTCAGCTGGAGAAACAACGAGCACAGGCTGTGACCTATGCTTTCTGCCTAGCTGGAGAGATCAGACTGCTCTGGCTTCTGCAGATCCCATTCACACTGCTGTGATCTGGGATACAGCCTGGGGAAGCTGCCTCCAGAGCTGCAAAGCCGCCTAAAAACAGGCAACGCAGCTCCACACTGTGGGGAAGGAGAGGAACCAGATGGGGAGCTGGCACAGGGTTTTCTCTGCTCACTGGCAACCAGTGGCTTCCCCTTCTTCTGGGATGCTGAGAGGGCTTTGCTGCCTCTCCCTATCCCCCGGTCTCCCCTTGTCCCTTCTTCTGGGTGTAGGACTGGGGTCTCCCCCCTTTCTCAGGCTGCGTTGGCAATATCCTCTGAGCTATACTGTGACTCTGGCCACTTGACATTTTCTTCCACTTATAGGCCTGGAAAGCTACAGCAGGTGACTTTGGTAGAATGTTGGACATAATACCAACAAAGACCCATGGAGGACTTTGCTTTCTATCTTCAAAGGTGTGTTTCTGCCCACAGGGGATATCTGGAACAAAATTCCTTGTGCTTCCATAGGGAGTGCCCCTGAGCAGGTGTTAATCTTCAAGTGCTTTGCTTGCTGCTGCCAAAACCACCTCTTCCAGGTGATGGGCCCAGCCTTTAAGAGGGGGTGCCCCATTGCTCACGTGGCACATAGGAATCTCTAATACCATCCTGCCAGGGCTGGCTCTCCATTGATTAACACTCACTAGGGTGCTGGTAACATTCTGAGCATCCCTGGTCCAAAGCATCAATGGCCCTGGCAGAGGGTCAGCTGTATATGGGGTAAATCCCTTCTTCAAGGACTAATTGCTGGTGGCCAGGCCAGTCCATGGTGCAGCAAGGCTAGTGATGAAACCAGGTTGCCTGTACCAGGGCTGCCATCCAGGGGGAGAGGGCTGAGGACTGCCCAAAGACATGTCTGATGCAATATTCCTGTGAAGAGTGGCAAAGGCACACTTGCTGTGAGAGCAATCAGGCTTGGTTTCAGCAGGGATAACTCACAAGACTGATCTGAATAAGTCACTGCTCCATGTGCCCCACTGAGTAGCAGGTGCTGAGGGTGTTTTGAGGCATCCAGCAATGGTTAGTATGGTTAGCAGCTGGTTTCTCCTTGAGTGGTTTTGCCCCATTTGAACTTTTCCCAGGCTGGCCTTGGAGGACCACCGAGTGAACGGTGCAACAACACACAGTTTCAGCTTGGTATTGTCAAATGAGTCCAGTTGCTTTCCTATTATTTTGGCTGATAAAGCCAGTTGTATCTTTTAACTGTCACAGCTTCCAGCAAGCTGTCTGCTCATCTCTACCCCTAAATGTCATCAGCAGTGACATGGATCCCTGAGAGTCTTGTTAGTGTGTCTTGCTGGCAGCATCTCTACTTTTGATCCCAAATGACAGTCTCAGCCATCTGTACTTAGATCCTGGTACTCAAAATAAGGCAAGGAGTCAGTTTTTGTTGCCCAGTAGCTCATGCCAGTCTTCAGCATTGCCATCCAACACTGGGGATATCATTTTTCCCTTTTGCCAAGTCAGGTAATGTTTCTTTTGTGGTAGACACTTGAATGGAGGTGTGCTCAATTTAGCTTTCTTGTATCTGTTCAAGCGAACAGCTTATTTTCTGCCATGATAACTGTGCCAGGGCTGGAGACTTCCTTGAGCTGCCTTTGGCATTTGTTGTGTTGCTATCTTTATATTTTCTCCTAACATGCCATGTAGTCAGGGACTTCTCATGTGCTTGAAGACTGGAGTCTTTTAGCAGCTTGAATATAAGGAGACTGGGGATATAGTCTCCTTTGGTCTCATGTTTTTATTCTGCCCATGCTTTCTTTATATGAATATTTCATCCCAAGTCTGGCCTCACTTGGATTACAAAATTACACAATTTTACTGAAACTGCTGTATCCAATACCAATGGCAGCCCTATTGCTTCTTCTTCCCATCTCAGAGGTATCATGTCCCAGATCTGGGACTCATCTGCTCAGCATCCACTTGGTGCCATGTGGCAGCTGTCTCTCAGGCAGCTGAGGAGCTTGTGGGGACACCTCCTCAGGCTTCTCTCACTCATGGTAATATATCCGGTTGTCTCACGTGCTGCCAAAGAAGGAACTTTTAGAAGGTCTGAACATCTTGTGTGTAATTTAGAATATCCTCAGAGGTATTTGGATCCTGCCAAGCTTTAATTTTGCTTTGCTTAATTGCAGGTTTGGTTTGTTTTCTGTGTGATGCTGAGAAATACCTGGGAACTCACCCTGCTTACCGTCAGTTCCTTTGCCTGTTTACCTTCTGCTTTCCTCTGAGTCCATATTACTTCAAATCAGTATTAATTTCTGCCCCCTCTGTCCTGCAGCTTTGATAAAATGATTTCTTGCAGTAATTGCCATTGGTGACCAGTGTGTCATTTGATGATATACCCTGCCCTTCACCACTCATAAAGCATCTGCCGTGCATTTTTTCACACCAGATTTTCCTCCTCTGCTTTGTCCTTTGTCCTCCTCTCCATTTCCTTGTAAATAACTTCTGGTGCTGTTTTTCAATGTGTTTCTGGGCTTTTCCAGGCCTGCTTAGTGAACTAGCTCTGTGTCTGTTTCATGCAGGCTGCCTTTGGAGAAGGTCTTAATGGTGTCTGTGCACATTTCCAGCTCTTTGGGGGCAATTGAAATTTCTTGGAGCATTTCTGAGCACTGCCCCAGCATCTCAGTATTGTATCTGCTCCCTGTTAAGAACAGGGTCTTTCCCCTCTGCTGTAAGCCCACAGATCTACAAAGCTCTCTGAAACAAGAGACTGAATTTGTCCCAACAGTCATTGTGCCCCTGCCTTACCCAGGAGGTCCCAGGAACATGGTGCTCTCATGCAGATGCTGGCTGTGTGCGTGCAGCAGAGAAGCCGCAGTGTGTCCCTCTGCACGTAGGCACACACAGCTGGCAGCTATTCCTCCTTCTCCTCGACGTGACTGCAAGCAGCAGCTGTGGTCACTTGCCTTAGGAGAGAGCAGGGCTGGCTGGGTAGGGGCATGGAGCTCTTTAGAGCACCAGGATGCTGTTGGGAACAGGGCTGAAGTGCTGGAAAGTGACTGTGAACATGATGATGGTTGCAGAGCTCCTCAGATGTCCACTCAGAGCTACAAGTGAGCAAGACCCAAAAGCCACCGGTCACTCTTGGAGGTGATGGGAGGCTGTGTTATGTTGTGGGTGGAACAGTGTGATGGGACTTGGGCTGAGCTCTGCTACCACCTTGCTGAATGCCTTTAGTCTTGTCACTGGGCTCCCCAGGCTGGGATTTCTCTCTCTCTTACATGGGGATTTTGTGGCTTTGTACTATAATTTAAGATTGGCAGATTGACAACTGTACAGAAGATAAATCTTATTCTTTTATCAACATGTTTCTGTCCGCAGTGCTAACCTAAGCTAACTACTGATCCAGATGCTCTTGGAATCAGCCGGGGGGTTATACATCAGTTCCTTGCTGATATGCTGTCACATCCAAATTATGATTTATGATGCTGATGTTCTCTAAACACTTTTCTAATTTTTAAATAAAGATACTTTTGTGAAGTAGTCAATTTCAAGCGCAGCCTAGCCTTATTCATGTGTTTAAGTTATAAACAGAGTAATTGGTAGAGCAACAACTTCATTCAGTTTAACAGTTTAACAGACTGGCACAGCTGAGAAAGAAAACCTTCCTCTTCTGGAGCTATCCCCAGGTGGCGAGTCATGAAAGCAGAGCAGCAGATTAGTAACCGCTCCACTGATGTTTTCTTACTACACCAACATTATATTGGCAAGGAAATTGCAGGCTTCCCTTTTTGACATAGTTATGGTGATAAATTAGGTATACAGAAGAACTAATGATGAAATTAAATGGAGTTATGAATATATATAAGATCTCTTTTCCAAGGTCAGCTCTGGATGACACAGTAAAGGTATTACAATAAGAGGTAAGATGTGGGCTCAGTCAGTTGTGGGCAGCATATTGCTGAAGCCTGGATGCAAATGTTTGCTTAGGGGGTACAAAGAGATGGAGGAAGATAGGAGCTTTCAAGTCCATGATATCTTCCTCTGCCCTCAGAGGAGCCCTGCTTTTAAAAGGCAATTTGGTCTTTTGCCACCCTGCACCCCTCACATAATTTGCTTTGTTAGGAAGATGTGCAGGTGCAGGACTTGATAGCTGAGGTCTGGGTGCTGCAGAAACATGTTCTGTGGAGACATCCAGTGTTCCAAAGGTGGGAGACTTGGGGTTTTTGGATGCTACTCGGCAACTCAGGAGGCAGTTCAGTCTATTTGGCCCCATCCTAATCTCCCCTTGTATAATCCAGCGCAAGTAATTTGGGTTAACATTTCAACAGTGACTGGTGATTTTATTCTTTTTTTCAAGCACTTTCATGTTTGATCGTTTAGCTTTGGGCAACTAAACTGGATTCAAGCCAAAGTTGCTAATCTCAACTCTGCAAGTAGGGCTTTCTCAAGTACTATATCCCAAATACGGGACTCGAAACTGACAGTCTCTTCTGAAAAGTCTGCCCTTATATCCTCTGTCTTTCAGTGGTCTGTGGTGCACACAGACAACAGTGCTTCCTTTGCCTCCAGGAATGCTGAGGGCATGGACACAGTTGAAGTAGAAGGGCACTCTCAGACTTGATGAATCAAAAAAGTGTATTTTTTTTTGATTTGATTCCGTTTCCAAAGACTTTGTAATTAGTACCATACAGAAGTCATACAGCTCTGCAGGTTTTGCCCCACAAAAGGCTCCTATATCATTCCAGAGGAGCTGCACACCCTGCAGGGAAACACTTTGTGAAGTGGTTCTTGAGAGACGTCCCTATGCTTTCTAAATGATACGAGAAGTTTTATTCACATCTCACCAAGTGACCTTGCCCAGAGCTGCAGCTCTGAAGTAAAGTCCCTACAACTCTGCAAGTTGTGTGTATGCAGCAAATTTTCATCTGTACTACTTTTTGGTTCAGAATGTCCTTTTCTAAGGTGAGCATATTAAGTTGATCAGTGTTCATTGCACTTTTTTTTCCAGTTTATAGAATAATTGGAAACAACCTGGACTGGCTTTTTAATTGGCAAATGAGTGGGTCTGGTTTCTATCCCATAGCAAGGAGAGGGGAAATACTTGCTTCCAGAAGAGTGCCTGGGCTGTCCCAGCTCTGCAGGAACAGGGAGCTGCTGTTCCTCAGGACAAAACCTTACAAAACGATGTCTTCCTGTGTCAGGGCACCGAGGTAGAGCCTTGGGGGAGCTAGGGATGGGGACAGCTGGCAACGGGGTGTGTATGTGAACGCTCAGTGAGCTCTGATTCCCTGGGCTGAGATGCCCAATACGTGGGCAAGAGGATTGGGTCTTGCAGTCACCCAAAGGGACATCGCAGCTCCATGTGCCAGACCAAACACTGACCCCTATTTCTGTCCTCCTCATCCTACCATACTTTCTGGGGAATAATCTAAGATATGGGGATTTTTATTCCCTTTAATTTCCAGCCCTTGGAAAGCATTTCCTGGTGGGAATGCGGCTCTCCCCTGCCCCTTTGTCGCCTGGTGCTGCGTGTGCTGAATCCCTCCGGTCCCTGACCGACCCGCACTGGAGGCAGTAGCCGGCTCGTGGCAGCAGAGGGAGACGCAAGCCCGACCACGGGCTGGGACTCCGCTCGCCGCACTCCTCTCGCTCCCTGCGCTCAAACCTAATCCAGAAACCACCAGCTGGATGAAGTATGAAGATGTACCTAATTTTTTAGACGTGAACAGCCTTTGTCTCTAGTGCCAAGCATCATCTACCTGGAAATTTTATTATGTAAGGAAATAGGATGCTTACAATGTTACATACAGTTTTGAAATTTCTATCCCAGTGGGAGGCAAATTCTGAAGGCAGAACAGACTTCCAGCCTGCTGTTTCCAGGAGGCTGCAGCCCCAGAAAAAAAAAAAAAGGAAAAATAATTAGAGAAATGTAGGAGGAACAAAGCACAGCCTTGTAGGGCTGGCTCTGGACTCAAGCAGGAAAGAGTTGCCTTGGTGCTTTCTGCATATTTTCCTATCCGTTAGAAAGAGTTTTGCAGCCACTGCAAAGTTCCAGCTAGCAGGTTTATGCTGCTGCAAGCTAGGATACGCCTTTGGAGCACACTGCTGGTGTGTAATGGAGTGAAGCTGGAACCATTGTCAGCCCACATGAAATCCCTGGGGGAATGCAGGCTCTCTGCAGTAATGGGGGATATTGCTTTAAATGGCTCAATAAAACTACAGCTTTGCTATCTCCTGCACCATAATATATAAACTCTTTTACAGACCTAGATGGAATTTCTTTGACATTTCCTCAAATTTCATTGTTTTAAGGTACTTTTGCATTTTTATTGGCAACCCAGTTGTAATAGATGGAATCCACATAGCACTGAAGCTGCTTTCTAGGAGATGCCAGTAGCTGTGAAATATAAACCAATAAAGTCTAGAACTATAGCTTAATCTTATCAGCAGAATTCAGGTAGTGTGAGGCTGAAATTGTGCTACTAACAAGTGTTTCCAGCCATCACTGCCATGATGAAATGGGATGGAAAAATCAGAAAACAAAACTGTGTTTCGATCTACATCCTGAATGCAGCAGCACAGAGAGAGAAGCTGGTTGCGCCAGGCAGCTTCCTCATGACTAAGATAAACACTTCTGTGCTCCTGGTATGCTGCAAAACTAACACTATCCTGGTGAGCCTCCCAAGCCAGGAGACATCAATCCTCTTCAACTACAGAGATAAAGTGCAAATGACGGTAAGAAAATGTGGATAGTTTGCTGATATATTTAGGAACTCCTCTCTTCTAGGTTAAGAATGAAGTGAGGGCTGTTAGTGCCTTGGGGATTGCTGTGGGTATAAGCCAGCACCTCAATTTATTTAAGTTCCTTTAGGAGCAGAGATACATCATTTTAGCTGCTGGGGTTTTGATCTCTGCAGGCTTTTTGAATGGCTGACTGTGGGTTTTAATCCTCACTTCAGAAGATGTGCAAAATCCACCCTAAAAGCTTGCCAATAATATCGCTTAATGCTCCCCACCTTTCCTTTCTAATGTGCTACCCCGTGGTGCTGTGTGATTATTAGGCAACTTACAAAGCATAGTTTAAACTGGAAAAATCTCTGTTTCTTAAAAATTTATAGCCCTCAATTATTGGGGTCTTAAGGTTGCACAAACCTATGTTTATAAGGTAGCTCTTTGGAGGGCGGGAGGTGACCAATTGGAAATTACTGCCTTTAGCTCAGAAAGAACAGCAGAGAGATACTTAAAGGAGCCAATCCTTGGACAACTGGAAAAAATTCAAGATGTATGTAGCCTCTTTGTTTCTTGTGATCTTTAAAGGGCTGAGTTGTGTTCACACCACTTCTCTGGCTGTAAACGGCAGCCTTAATAGTCATGGCCACAGCCAGATATCCACACTAAGGAAAGCCAAATCTGCTTGTTTTAGTACCCAAAGGGTTTCTTCTTTCTGCCTGACATGGGTACATCTTAGATCCTAGGATTTCCTTGCTTCCCAGCCGCACAGATCCAGGCTGCAGAGGTCGTTCAATCCCAAATCCAGTTAGGAGGGAGGCAATGCACATGTGTATGTGCAAAAAGTCTTGTCCAAGTATTTTTGTGCTGCACTGCTGTTAAGCAGACATCCCTGCTGTCCAGATATGCCGTTCCTCTCCTCGTCTGCTCCTCAAGTGGTCCTGGAGCTGTGAGATGAGGCCAACAGTGTCACTGGGGCACTTGTACATCCATTGAATCTCTATTTGTTCCCAAGGATGGCTCAGTGACTGTTTAATTAGTCCCTTCAGTAATTAACCATATACAATTTGTTGTTCTCTTTCAGTTGATATCTACCTTGTGGGAATCAGGGGCTCCTGAGAGCTATCACACATCAGAGCTTTATGGGGACCCTGGGGAGAGGAATCACATGTCACTTGGGCTTAGGTAATGGCCCAGGCAAGGGGGTCAATTAACCAGTCCCAATGCCCTGCTTTTCAAAACTGAGCCAGAGAGACTGGAGCTGGCCCATGACTATACTTTTTAGCTGGCACTTCTCTCTCCCTCTCCAGTGTTCACAGGACCTGTGCACGCATCTCCCCATAGTCACCATGGCTGCAAACAGCCAGGCAAAGTGTAGTAAGAATTGTTTGCCAAAATGTGTCCCACCAGAGACAACAGGATAATGGAGAGGTGGTAACCAGGGCCCCAGAACCAACAGCAATTCTTCCTCTGTGCATGGTGGCTGAGGCTGGGCTGCAAGCACAGGTGTGGCACTTGGGATGGCAACCAGACCATCTACACAGCCAAGGCTGCTCTCAACAGCCTGAATTCCCCAGTCAGGTATTTCTGGGATGAGAAGCCCTGAATTTTTTCATGGCATGCTAAAAATTAATGGCACAATAAGCCCCAGCAGGTGCTCCTTTGACATTTTCATTGCTCAAAATTCAGAAGCTTGCTGCAGCTTCAGTCCTTGATTTTTCCTCTAATCCATACACTGGAGCAGGCAAAACATCCACGGAACTCGTTGAGAGTTTGAATGCAGAGACTCCTTTGCTGGCCAAAAGAACAATGCAAAATGTGGTCTTTCTGCTCAGGTGCTTTATATTGCTCTCAACTTCCACCATTAACACCTAAAGAATTGCCAATTCTTGCAGGCTGAAGGATGTGAACATGCCAGCATTGTTAAACACTCTGTTTAGAATTTTAAACGTTTAATTTGTAGTGATGGAGACTAAATTGAGAATTAAAACCATGCACATCAGTCTCAAGGGAGTTTCCTTCTTCCCTCCCACTCCATCTGGAAGGAAGAGGAGTTGGAATTATACATGAATTAATGAATAAGTAATAGAGAGTCACACAAATAAATTTCAGAGGCAAGGAAATTTTTTTAAAAAATCATCTACAAGTTAATATTTATTTATGTAACTTGCAGAATTCCAGCCAATGGCTGTGTAAATATTAATTACTAATTAAACTTTAATAGCAAGGCAAACCCCTTGCATTTGCTAAGTGTATCTTTTAAAGCCATCATTATTTGTCTGGAGAATTGGTTTTGTTTGGGACTTTGGTCAAGCAGTGACAGGAATATGATTTTAGAGCAATTGTGGATTAATCGTGCTTTTTTCTTTGATTGCAAGGGGATGAATGAATTTTTTTTCCCCTCTCATGAGGAGATGATACCAAATATAAAAAGAGCCCTTGGCAAAACTGGGCATTGCTGTACTCCCAGTTGTACACCCCTGCTATATTTTTGACTGATTTCCAATACAAAGAGGAGGAGGAGGATGGCTTCTCAGCCATCAGCACAGCTCTGCTGCCTGCACTATCTGTCCTCATTTAGAGCAGCTGATTGTCTGACCTGTGGTGGTACTTTCCTATTTATGTGCCTTTTGGCAGCCTGAAGGCTCGCCTGCAATGGCTGTTTTTGCAGGATACCGTGAGTCATTTTGCATTAACATCTTAGGTCCATAATCCACAACATCCCTGAGTACAGCTTTGTGGTGTGCCTTGCTAAACCCACCTGAGAAGGAGTTTTACAGGAATGAGCTCTTCTCTTCTGCAAAGAGAGAGAGGGTGAAAACTGGTGAGTACTGCTAGCACTGGGGCTCAGATCTGAGGCCTCCCTGTGACATCTTGCACCACTTTGGTGGTTTCTCCACTTTTGCTGTTGTCTCTGTGTGTTGTCTTACTGCCCTGTGGGGTGCTTGTGAGGGTTTCTCCATGCCATAGTTAAACCAGCCATTGTCCCCAATGATCCAGGTTAGCTGCTACCCTCCTGGTTCTTAAGTGGGTCTTGTTCATAAGTTGGGGGCCCTGGGCTGTGACTCCCTGGGGCTCAAGAGGGGGCAGCAGGTGAAGCAGCTCTCATCATCAGGTACCTGGTGACTAAACAACATGGCTGGTGGTACAGCTGGCAAAGGGGTAATTTTGCTGAGCTATGGCCTCAGCAGTGCTTGAGCTTGGGCATATCATGAGGTGAAATTGCCAAGTGGTGCCTCAAACATCTAAGGCGTAAATCATTCTAAGAAGCTCTAAGAACTCAATGCACCTTTGGGTAGAAGGCAGTTTATAAGTATCTATGAATTTTTAAAGGGGAGAAAAATATTCTGGCCAAAAAGAGAGCTCTGTAATTCTATTGAATCTCATGCTCTGGGGGAGTCAGGGAGGTCCGATTGCACTGTGTTTTGGGTTTGGATTTGTGCTTGCAGATTTCTTATTTTAAAAGTTATTATGGACTTGTGAGACAAACCCTGAGTAAAGCACATTTCATCCTGGTGGGGAGTGAGGGTCTTCCTATTGGTATAGTCCTGCTGCCCCAACTCCATGGTCTGTTGTAGCTAATGTCTTCAAAGTCAAAGAGGTGAGGCCCAGTGCTCCCTGACACACCTGGGAAAGCTTTTGAAGGCTCAGAGCTTTAATAAGGATAGTGAGCAGATAAAACATTTATTGCATTACCTTTTTCTTGGTCCTCATTTAATTACAGGGGCACCACTGGTTAAAGAATTTACTGAGCAATTTTCTTACCCATTTTGAGATTGATGAAGCATACAAAGACATGAGTTGAATAAAGCCAGCCAGGCTTCACTCAACTCTCAGAAATTAATAATCTCTAAATTATGAAAACAGTACATGATTCAGGGTTCTATGCAATAGCCCTAAATGTAGCCCCAATGAACTCCCCTGGGTGATGTGCACTCTTTGGTTCAATAATAGTGGATGGCCATTGAGTGTGTCCATTTTAACTAGAAGAAAGAAACAGCAATAGAAGATAAATTAAACTGATTACAACCACAATAAAACAAAGTGCACAAAATTAAATGTAAAACACTGAAAATGTACCAGAAGTAATAAAGACAAAACAGTGGTAGGAGTATGAGCAGGAGGTCTGGCTAATTCTGTACAGCAAAGATATAAAAGAAAATCAATATTAAAAAAATGGGACCTTTAGCACAGAACCTGTTAAATGGTGTATGCAACAATTTAAAAGAAATAACTTGGAGGCTAGAAGTGCAACATAGAAACATCTGAACAACTGACATTTAAAGAATTAACATAAAATTATTCCAAGATGGCAATGAAAGTAGTCAAGCACTCTTGTAATGCACATGTAGAACCAGGAAGATTTTACAGTGCACCTTCAACCTTGAATGCATCTGTTTAAAGATTACCCTCATGTGCCAGCTCTGTACAGGCAATATAAACATTCAGGAATGCATGAACCAGCCTGTTTAGATCAGATTTTCTTTCTATCTTGTCCTTGACCTCATTAATAGGTGATAAAATGGCAGGCTAATATGAGACTTACTTTATCTCTGCTCCTCCTGATATCATGGGTAAAACTCCTGATGTATGGAGAATGAAATCAGCATCTGCTGTGCAACTCATCACTCCTTTGGAGAAAAGCTTTCTCTGTCAACAGTTTACATCAAAAAATACAAAATGCTATGGCATTGCCATGCATCCTGCATTGATTAAATGTTTATTTCAGTACAGTGCTCTCCTTTTAATGTTATGTTGCAGATGTTAATTAAACAAATACTCATTACTTAAGCAAGACAAAGTTAAAGTCTGTCCTTAATTTCTTCTCAGTTAATTCTTCCTTCTCCATCTACAACAGGTAAAAATCAGGAGATAATACCGATGCTGATGTGCAAAATTCAAAATATTTTGGTGTTTTAATGACTCTGAAGTGATATTGTGTTGGCTTTTGGACTCCCCCCAGGCAGTTTTGGACTGGCACAGCCCCACACCAGACTGAGTAGCAGGGATCTTTAAATAGGCAATAAGTGAAAGTACCCTAGTGTCTTGAAACACTGATTCCTGTGCAGGTAGGTCAGCTGTGAGCTGCTCAGACCAAGACCTCCATCCTTCAGGAAGTGAGATTAAGGGTCTGTCTTTACTGTGTGACTCCCAGCAAGGCTCAGAGCAATGAACCACTTCTACTGTCTCCTGTGTGCACAAGGAGCAGTTGGCTCTGGCTGACACAAGCAGTCTGGGGAGCAGAGGATGGGAACCTTTTTTAACTGCTTTGATCAGTGCAAAAGAGGTCTTGTCCTTTACTCAGATGAGGATTCCCAAGTGGCTGAGGCTTAGCATCCATCAGATTTTCTCTCTCTTTATAAAATATACACCATACAGCTAAATCCTGTCCCACAGCTGCTAAGCTGTTGTGTAACAGCGCAGGCAGCTCAACATCTGAGCAAGAAGGATACCCAAGAGCCAGCCCCTGTCATCTGGAATTCAGGCTATTTGCACACTCTGGCATGCCTTAAGGATTGCTTTGCATAGGCTTTGTATTCCCAGGGTTATCTTCAGAACCAGTGGGTTGCTACTACCCAAGAGATGGGGGTTTTATTATAGATTTGTGGAACTAGATCAAAAGCTGATGTACTTGATACCTGATACAAGCCCAGCCTATGAGCCATGCCTGAAAGAGAGTCCCTCTCTCACATGGACTACCTGGCTTCTCCATGGGATGAAACTTCAGCCTTTGCATTAAGGACACATCGCCTCTCTTGTCTTTGCTTGTCCTCATATTTTCCATGACACTTGCAGGAACTTGCATTTTTTTGAGATCTTACCACTCCATGGAACGTAGACTCGGCTCCAGGCTACCAGGAGAAAACGGTGCTAGGATTGCAGACACCCTGTTTCTGTGAGAAACCAGCCTACAAAAGAAGCCAGGAACACAGTGATGCCTGGAGGAGTCAGGAGTGTTCTCACAGGTTTCTTTATGGGGGAAGAGTGTTAAAGCCAGGGAAGAGTGCATTCCTGCTGTAAGCTGGGACTGCACTACAAAACACTTGCAAAGCTCAGGTACAGCTCCAGTGTCATGCATGGAGCTGGAAAATCCCAAACTATGAATACTGTACTGCATTTTCCATTTCTCGGAACTCAGATAATATATTAAAAGAGGTTTATACCAGTATTTTTGACTGCCTCCATTTCCCCTTTTTTTCCATTTCCAACTATAATACATACTGAGTGCTGTTTTTTCCCAGGCATGAGATTTTTCTCTCTTTTATTCCCTTTTCATGAGCATAGTTTCTCTGATCATATTTTAAAAATAAAATGGATTTCTCCATGTTTTCAGTTTTACTCCCTTTTATTTGAAGTTTTGTGAGTGCTAGTTCTATGTTTCACAGTACAACTAAGTTGGGGGCTGGGATGTGTTAATTATTCAATGATTTAAATGAAATATCAAAGGAGTTTTATTGATTTGCATATAAAAGTTATGAAATGCAATATATGGCACAACACACAAATTAGTAGGCCATAAAAAGCATGAGTGAATTACTGTTTTATTAAAGCTTTAAGATAACATGCTGTAGTATCTGAAAAGAAAGGTCAAAAGAAAAAAAAGGGGAAAATTTAAATGTGTGCACATTAATGGACTGGGGAATGTGGCTTTACTAATAACTTCTGTGCATTAAAATTTATATTTTTTCAACACAGCAATCATTTCTTTTACCCTGTTGGGTATTTTAAATGTGCTCCTGTGTATATAATATTAATTTAGCCATAAAATAAAAGGCAGTAATTCAGACAGTAGCCCATGTGAGCTATTAAATTCAAAGTACCGTGTGAAGTATTTGTGGTTATGGTTCCTCACAGTTATGTATGAGACACAAACAAACCACTCCTGACAAGATGAAAGTTTTGCTTTCAATGTACCTGTCTGTGCTCAGCTCTGGGTTCCAGCATTTCCCTCTCCAGAACTCACACTATCTCTGATTAGGTTGTTTGGATATAAATTATAAGAATGTTCCTTGGGGGGGAAAAAAAATAAAACCAAAAACCCAACCCAACCAACCAAAAAAACCACAAAATGAGGATTTGTGCAATAGGCAAGCTTTTAGGGGGATTCTATGAGTCTATCTAAAATAACTACTGTTATAGTTCTCTTTTTTTTATGCCACATCAGCAAACTGCTGCCTTAGGAAGTGAAAATACGTTTTTGCCTGTCCTGCTCATTCACTAATGTGGGGCCGAAAGTTAACCAAGAGCAAATGGGCTTGACTGCGAGGCCAGTCAGCTGTGTAAAACATTTCCATGTGTCTCTCTCAGAAAAGCTTGAAGCAAATATTCCATTCACTGCAGCAGCAAATTAATACACAGCAATTAATCAAAATTCTTCTCACTTGCTTTCCCTGCGCATGTACTCTTGCATTAAGCCTTGGAGTGCCTGGTTGCTCTCCTGTTAAATGTGTCTATGTTAAGGCTTGACACAAGCACTTCTCAGCAGAAGAAATTAAGTCTGGACTCAGGATGAATCCTTCAGAGACTTGGCTCAGTGCCTGCAGCTCAGCTAATATGTATCTGTCACTGTCCAGCCCTTAATGGTACTGGTGCAAAGACTCAGAGACTCCTGGTAAAACCACCTCTACGCATTCTCTCTATGTTAGGATGTGTCATCACATAGCATTTCAGAACTATCTCTCACCTTTTAGTATGAGTGCCCTGGAAAGAGATCTTATACTTAACCTTCCTCCCACCCTGCCCTCCTACCTCTCTTTAGAGAGAATCCAGACATGCTCAAACCTGCTGCTGGGAATAGCCCCTGGCACAGGGGAGTCTGTAAGGAAGAAAGGATTTCCATGGATCCTGCTTCCTGCAACACACACAGCTCAGAGACCACACAGCAGAGTCTCCTCTGAAGCCACATCTACACAGAGTACAGTCAGGTGGGGCAGCATATGATCATTTGCCATAGATGAGACACAGCAGTGGCTGCTCACACAGCATCTCAGTCCATAGTTCCCAAAAATATCTGTGTGGCATGAATCCAAGACAGTCAGTAAAAGAGTAAAAATTATTTCCTTCCTCCAACCCTTTCCCTTGCAATCTAGGAGCAGTTTAAATGCAATTGGTGAATTTAGTGCAAACTTTGCATGCCTGATCCTTGGTCAAGGCACAGCTACAGCAAGAGGTTAATACCACCTGTTTGCTTGCTGTCCCTGTGTCTGCTGACAGTAAAAAAGGGGATGAGTGGGCTTCTGCAGGTGCCACAACAGGATGGATACCCTTCTGGTAGCCTCAGAAAACACCTAGTCATGTGTGTCACTCAGTCTTTCACAGCCATACGCCCAGGCTGGTGGTTTGGCTCAGCCTCTTTGCAGTGGTGCCAATCCAGATTGAGCTCCTCCACAATACCCCAGGCTTAGCCTAGGAGCCTCTGCTCTGCATGCCTGGGGTTCTTGTGGTCTCTTGGACCAGTCTGCATCTGCCGTCACAGCTGTCTTCAATGTCCTCTGCATCTTATCATGATGTTCAGGGTACCAAATGGTCTTGCAAGGTATTAGAAGTTCCTCAATCCAAATTCATCCTACTGTCAATCAGACAGTGGAAGGATTGATGGATGGATGTCCATGCCAGTACCACAGGGAATCCTGAGCCAGCAGTATTCCTGGACAACAGTTTGTCCTGAGTCTAGCATTATGCAGAGAAAACATAGGAGAGCCATTGCCAGCATATTGGAGGTGGTCTGAGGGCAGGTGTTTTAGATATTTGTTGGCTTCATTGAGGAAGACATCACAGCTTAGCAAGCAAAATTACTTCAGGCCACCCCCATACCTAAAATGAAGGGTTAATTTGCCACCAGGAGAGATGAGACGTGTGTGGGCAGGCACAGCCTCCCCGCATCTGTGGTGAGTCAGATGCCCCAGAGATTCAGCCAGCAGACGATGAAAGAGAGAAGTAGGTCAAAACAGACAAAGGTACCCTGGGATCCGTCTGCCGGATCAGAGAATTGGGAGGTGGCAGCAGAGAGGGTACCTGACCTCCTGCACATTGATGTGCGGAGCAGTCGGGAGAGCATTCATCATTCCACAGCCTGCTGGAGAGGTGATGTTTAACGACTGGCATCTGGGAAGGCAGGTAGCTGGCTGAGGGGAAGATGTGGGATAGGGCTCCGCCTGGTCAAATAGCTGGGTAAGATTGCAAAGCAATGGGGAGTCTCTTAATTGTCTGCTTGCTGCATCAATTAGTAAAGTCAATAGCATTAGCCTGTCTAGTTTAATTGGCAGAGCCAGTGAGAAGGGCACCTGACATGGGCCTCCCTAGGGGAAAGGCAGGCCCAAACAACACTGAAGTTGTAGGAGAGGGGCTGCAGAACAGGCTGCCACCTTCACACTGAACAGCAGCTCCTGTGGTGGGAGCAGGTGAGCTTAAAACAGTCTTTGGCCATGAAGTCTATAAAGGCTCACCTGAAGCTGGTGGATATGCATAGAGTGAAATATGGGATTTATAAATCAAGGCTCCAGGAAGTAAAGGTCAGTCTTTCAAATGAAAAGCATTTCTCTTTTCTCAGCAATGCTAGTGCAAGGTGTAAGTTGTTTTATCACTGATTTATTTACTTTCTTTGCCTTCTTGACAGACTGGGGCTGTTGCAAACCTCAGTGGTATGGTGGTGTACTTCCCCCTACCTCCCAATATGACCTTTATTTCCCAGTTTATTCAAGTGCTAACCACTGGTGGTGGTCATTATGGATATGACTGGTTGTGATGGCTACATCTGGCTCAAAGTGGATTTGAGGGAGACAGACGAGAACACATTAGCCAAAGACTAATTTGAGCATTGTATCCACTTAACTACAATGCTCATCAAGGTCCAACTCAAGACAAGCTTGGAAAAAACTAACATCTGTAGTCTGTATGCAAATATGTCTCTGACTCCATTATCTTACTCCATAAGTAGTGGGCAGCCCAGAGCCTGTTGAGCTCTCTTGCACAGGAGCAGACTGTGCACCTGGATTTCCCCTTGGGAAGGGACATCTTTCAAGGTGCCTTCCTGAGGCTGAGAGACTGCTAGCCACACCAGTGAATTGGGAATATGCACACTGAAACTTCAAAATCTTAGCTAAGTGATACATTTTTGCGTATATAATCCTTTAGACATAAACTGTTAACCAAGTCTGGGACGAAGTCTGGATCCAGCTGTGCCTGAACTCTCCTTTGATAAGCTGTTTAGAACATTAAGGTGTCCTTTCTGAACCTCATGACTTAATGGGAGGGTCTCCCTGACAGTTTTGTCTGACCCCATCCTCTATGCAGTAAACACTCAAGTGTACCTTGCCATTGAATCTTGTTAAACCACTGTTGCATTTACCATTGAACTTTGTTAACTCATTGTTTTCTATCAATAAAATATTTGCTAGCTTCTCTCCTGAGAGTGAAGTGTATGATTCCCCCCACAACAAAAAGGAAGCAGGTACTTCTCTGTGGAGGATGAAGCCTCTGGGGTTTGTCAGTGCTCAGTAAATTGAAGATGAGTCAGGTGTGAAACAGGTGCACATCATTCTCATTCAGGCTTCAAGTGACTTATTTTCTTGCCACTTCATTTTCTTCATGGGATTAAGGTAATTCCTGCTTTGGATTTGTCTTGATTCTTTTGGCCACCCCTGGACCATTGCCTTAAGTGGCAGGAAGGAGGTCTGGTTGCTTTATGCATGTCTAACCCTGTATCTTCACCAAGATCCAAGGCAGCATGGGAGTGATGGGAATGATGTGTAATTATATCCCCCTCCCTAGGGTATGCAAAAAACCAGCACAGGTATTTGAAGATGGTGGTAAGATGGCTGAGAGCTTGGTGCAGGAGTCAGGACAGCTGGAAGAGGCAGGAAGAAAGCAGGGGCTGTGTGAGGGGTTGCTCATCAGACAGAGCTGCCTGGACACATTAGTGGGGTCAAGAGGCAAGTCTGGTATCAAGGCATAAATAACTGTCAGGAGATCATACCAGGAGATCTTTTAGGAACCCCTGCCTACATGGAATAGAAATTATATCAGAGAGCAAGCTGCCAGCAATGTCTTGTGTCCAGTGGGGATGGAGAGGTGTGCAGGAGCCTGGCAGGTTAGGAGGGAGATTGAGATACTTCCTGCATCCCTGGATCATGAATTTTAACTAGAAATTGTTCAAATATATTTTGCAGAGTTCAAGTTCACTGGTGATTTTTACCTCTTCTGTGAAACTCTCAATCTGCCACTTTGGATGAATTACCACAAAAAGATTATGTTGGTGAAGATTTTCAGCCTGTGCAGAAATACTCACTAGTAAAAAGAAATGAGAAAACTGATTGCCTGTATCGATCAGTGTGCACCTAAAATTATGCAGATCCCTGAAGGATCTATTCAACCATGATTTCATCTGACAGTGGGGTTTTGGCAACAATAACAGTTTGTCTTGATTCTGGGACTTCATTCTCAGCTGTTCTGTGTACATTATGTTGGATAGCACCAGAGCAAAAAGAGTGTAAAATGCAGCTTTTCCCAAATGAGAAGCTCTAGTTGCCTATTTCATGTAGATTAAAATGATGGTGTGGAATACCCCCTACAGCAGGAATCAGGGCTTCTCCAGTGTAGATGCTCCTGCAAAATAGAGAAAACAGCGGGTTTGCTGAGGGATGCTGTATTTATGGCTCCAGAAGGGAATGTTCGTATGCTTGGGGCTGGTTTGTTATGATGCTCCATTCATGTTCAATTTGTAGGCACCAGTGCAGGGTGAGCTACCAGCACAGCAGTGCCTCACTGGGTCTAATGGAAGCTGTGGCGACTTCTCAACGCCTCCATGCACAAAAGAGAGCAATGCTTTTCTAGAGGGCGCCAGAGAAACCATAGGTGAAATGTCCATTTCCTATCCCTCCCCTAGGTACTATTTTGTGTAAAAATAATAATAAAAAATAAATTAAAAAGCACATAGATTTGCCAGTGTTTTCACTTGCATAAACTTCCTGGTTCTGCTAGGAAGCGGCTCATCCAATTCATTGTGTTGTGGGTTTTTTTCTGAGGGTGCTCAGCTACCGGTTTGCAAGTGTCCTCTCTGGGGTAGCTGGTGATGGTGGGGAGGGCTGCGGTGGGCTGGGAGCGGCAGAGGCGCCCGTCATGCCACTTGCAGCTCTTGGGTAAGCACATCACACAGTCCCATCTCACATCTGCATAATCCATCACTTTTAAAGACATTTCCTTATATGGGTTAATATAAAATGTTGCTCATTGTGTCAGCCAGCAGGAGGTTTCATAGGTCCTTTAGGCAACTTAAACAGTGATTAATCAAAAAAAAAAGCCTCCACCTTCTTCGTGCTGTTAATGCTGTTGTTAGGTTGCAGGCAGCATAATTTATGGCATTTCCTGATCCTGTTAGCTAGGATGTCTGATTAATTTTGGCTCTGGGATTAAGTCCGCAAAAGAAATTTGACTTCCACAAGCAAGTGATATATATCATCCACCCCAGTGCGGGAGGGACAGAACTCTCTTTCCACCAACAATTTTATAGTGTCCTCAACTATAGCCAGGAGGTGGCATTATGTACTCATTTTATGACTGCTGCTGGCTGGGGGCTGAATTCCTTTTAAAGTCCAGGACATGGTCAGCTTCTTGATCTTGACATGGAAGGGAAAACACTACCACATGATGTTGGAGACCCTGCCCCTTCTTCCTGATGTGTGCAAACTGGCACATTAGTCTTTCTTCTTAGATAAAACAGAAAATGACATATCAATTACTTAGTTATTAGCCAGGCTTTTGCTTTTTATACATTTTTCATTCTTGGTACTCAGGTGGCTTTTTGATGGTCTTGTTTCATTTTGTCTTGCTGCCTACATCTTGCCTCTACTCCTTGGGGATAGATAGCAAAGTTGGGGGATAGTACAGATTTTTCAGTTTATCTCTGTCTGTTCTTTTCTCTCATTTGTCTTTTTTCCTCATTATGGAACCTTTTATCAAAGATCCTTTAGTACCTCAGGGAATTTGTCAGCTGATGAAACAACCATATCTAGATGGGTTTTTATGGGGCAATTTGAGCAACCCTCAAGTATGGAGATACAACGTGAGTGCCTTCATCTAGTAGCATTTGGTCTTGTTATGTGGGATCCTTGCTCTGGGAGGCCTGGTAATAGCCATGCTGCTCTCCATGGCTGCAAACAAGGCATGGCCAAGCAAAACACCACATTCCTTTCTCTTTCCATGCCAGTTACCTCTGTTCCTTCATTTTGGGTAGAAATGTGCAGTTTATAGACTAAAGAACTCTTCATCATTTCTGCAGGATGGAACGAAAGGAGGAAAATCACACCAATGGCAGGTAGCTGCAAATGATTCAGCCTTTTGATGGAAAATTCAAGAAGAAATCTCTGCCCCACCTTGGCCCTGCAGTCCATAAGGAAAGGCAATTCCACACTTCAGCTGGGGCTGTGACTGCTGCCTGGACAAATGCAGCTGGGATCTGGATCTGAAACTGTCAGAGATCGCTATGGAGAGGTGACTGTAACCCTAAGACACTGCAGTCTATATTCTTGCTCCATTAACTCTGACAACAGATTTCAGAAACCAGAGTTTTCTAAACCTGGCTTATAAATCATGCTGGTAAAAATGCACTGGGATTTACTTGTGCGTAACAGGGAGTTCTGCAAGTAAAATTAACCCTTTGTGCAAGGACTGAAGTGAGTGTGAAGCAGGTGCTGGGGGCTTATGTGAGGCTGCTCAAGTTTTGAGCTGAGTTTGTGCAGCTTTGCCCAGGTGGATACTTCACACCTTTAGCTTATGATATTCATATCCTCAGCCAGACCAAGACAGCTTAGAGGTCAGAGCTGGTGGGATGACACCAGCCCTAGCCTGGAAGCTGTTATAGTGCTGACTATGACTGAATCATCTACTTTTAGTTCCCAGAAATCAATGATGCACAACAGCGTCCAGCCTCAAGCTGGGCTTACCCACCTGCTAAGAGTGGTAGAGCTTAGTAATGTTTGTACCCAAAGAGTTACTCTGTCCTTGAAAAGATCTTCTTTCCAGAAGCTACCCCAAACTCTTCAGTTCTTTGTGAAAATATGAGCCTTTAAAAATAGCTTAACAAGTTACCAAGAAAAAGACCCACTTGAAATCATGAACTGGTTTTCGAAACCTTGACCTTCATCTGTAAAAGGATGCTACTCCCTGCATAACTCAGACATTCCTACTAGGTGTATGTGACTTGCAGCTGTGCCTGTGCAAGTCTCTGGGCACACAGGGTTTTTGTAGCCCTGCATGGCAGAATCACAGCGGCTCTGCAAGAGTGAACTGGGTCACCTCCTGCCTCATGCATCAGCAGCAAAATTGGGAGCTCAGTGCTGGTGGCAGGACCTTTATCAGTGATGATGAATGGCAGGGGGGATTTTCATCTCTTTGATTAATTTTGCAGGGCTGACAGTTGGAAAGATCACATCTTGACTCCTGCACCAGAAGGTTTGAGTAAGGGAGTCCTTGGGAGGTCTGGGTGAACTAACTTTACTTTGCAATCCCAAAACATCAAGCCTTTGCAGGTCCTGCCTCCCCAGGGGGTGGGAAGTGCTGGTGGACTTGGGGAAACAAACAATACTAATGCTGTCAGGCTGGGAAGAGAAAGACTGATGGGTCTGAAGTCACTGCCTTTGTAAAGGAAACACTGAGGCAGGAACAGCTCATTTTTCTCACAGGAAGACTCCCCTTTCCTTCTGTGGATGTTTGGAAAATAAAGGCAGGATGACTAGGACCCTTGTTTTACTTGATATTTACTGATCTGAGAGATGGAGGTTTGCAATCCAGGGCCTGCTGTGGCTGTGCCATGGCTGGGGAGGAAGGAATCAGACTGCAGCAGCTGAAGGGTGCCACAAATGGTGCAGGAGCATGAACCTCCCTGGACAAAGCTTAAGTGTTAGAGTTTTAAGTGGATATAAGCTTTTCTTTTCTTCTCACCTCCTCCTTGCTGCCCTGGTACACTCATTCTACTTGCTTTTCACCCAACAGCTGCTACCGGGCATCTATGTCCTTGGTGACATGGGTTACTTATAGAGGGCAATTCCTTGCCTTTTTTCCTGCCCAAACCAGTTATTCCTCACTCAGCTCACTCCTCTCTCACCCTCATGCCCTCCTCTACAGCCACAACAAGGACCTGGATATCTTCTCTTGACATAGCTACCTATGGTCAGCGTCTCAACACTTTTTGTAAGGGCAATGCAAATCTAATGTTGCTTCACTGCTCAAGAGAAACTAGTTTCTGACTCCCCTCATGGCACTGCGATCTACTTCCTTGTGCTCCAGGGGCATAATATGTGATATTTCAGCTGGGACTATGAACTCAATAGATGAAGGAACCTCCAGTACTTCCACAAAAGCAGAATATTTTTCTCTCCTTTATGGAAAAAATAATCTTCACTAGGTTACACGGTGTAGCATGATAAGCAAAAGAATGGAATATGCCAATTTTTCCCCAGTTCCATGGGTCTAGGCTCTCTATGTGTTCAGATACTGAGTGATCTTGCACTTTGTTTGTTATGAGACTGTGGAGTCCCAGGCACAAATCCTAAAGAGGGCAGCAGAATCAAACCCAGACCTTTGCCTATGGCCAGCTAAAGCAGTAGTTGTGCTGTTAATTGCATATGCTTTATGTACAAGACCAGTTCAGTACATACACCCATAACAGGCTGCATATCATTTGGTAATATACAAACTGACTGGGACAATTTACAATGGTGATTTTTCCACTGACGGGTAAATTAATGCTCTCTATTATAGGCATTTAATCAATGCCAGCTCCCTAAGTCTCTAAACAGGCCACGAAGACAGTAGATTGATTGGTCTGAATGCATCATATAAAAAACAGGAATACTTCATAAGAGCATAAATAACATGTTTGTTTCCCAAAGTCACAAAGACAGTTCTGTGGCGAGGAGGAGTGTTGACAGCTTCTCAGTGAGACACAATGAAGGGACAAGACCTGGATTTGTTGTGGGGTTTTTGTCTTGGTTTCTGCTTGGTTTTGTTTCAAGGCAAGACTGAAATGACCTAGAGATGGGGAGGAAGATCCTTCTAGTTCTTCACATGGGCAAGGCTATTTGCCTGGAAGGGATTCTGGTAATTCCTGCACTGCCTATGTGTTTTATGGAGATATTTTTCCCACACTGAAATTTGCAGCAAAATTAGCAGTCGATCACAAAGTTCTGAAACTTGGCTTCATGCTTAAACAAATGGCCAAAACTCCTAAGAAGTTGGTCCCCCACCCCATCCAACTTTTAATGTTATTTCTCATTTTATTCAGAACCAAATAATGATTTGCTACTTGGATCAGCCAGGAGGCAAGCCTCATTTCCAAGCTGCTGTTTGGGTAGCTAGGGGCTATTGCTGGAAAGGATTTGCTGGGACCATGGGAAGCCAGGGTCTGCCTGAGTGTGTCTGTGTGCTTAACTGGGATAAATCTAAAGTAAAACGTATGAGCACAGGTCCCTTGAAAGATGTATAAACTGGTTTGTACCTCATGTGAGCAATGGGTTAAAGTACACAGAGGGTCAGTTTGCATGGCTTCTGACCTTTGCAAAGTCATCAAGCTGAAGTACTGAACACTGATTTGCTTTGGAAAACAAGACCCATCTTCCTAAATCAATGGGACAAGATATGCCTTTTATTAATATGGCTAAACACATCTCTAGTTGCATAAATTAAAGGAGAACACATAAAGTGATGGTCCTGAACCCAAACTGCCTGTGAAAGACAGTGATGCCAGGGAGGTTCAGGCACTTAAACCTTAATCATGCTTAAAATGGGATTTAAGTGTCCAGGTGCCTTAGAATTACATTTCCTTTGGCTTCTGTCAGGTCTGTGAGACTGTGATTAGGAAATCAGGCTAACTTCACAGCTGGAAAGATTGTGACCATATTCTTCCCAACAGGATGGCCAGGATCCGTTTCTGCTGATGGAAAGACACAGAGATCAATAAATAAAATCTGACATACTGAAACTTCTTTACTTTACATCCACAGAGGATTTTGTGTATGCCACTGAAATTAATAAAACAGGAGTTTGTGGTAATGTTTCTGGGGTATCAGGGAAGCAGTAATATCTTTTCAATACATTCTGACTATTTGTGCAGTGGTCCAGAGTTCAGTCCAGGGATCAGTTCAGGTTTTTATCCTTAGTCCTGAAATCCTCTGCTTTGTGAGCTGGTTTATCTTCTCAATAAGGCACATGAGGGTATCATTTATAGCCCAGTAAATTCATACATCCCACATTCAGTGGCACACAGCATTTGGGCTGCCAGTTAAAAACACACAAACATGACACACTGCACTATAAGCCATGCTCTGTCACAGCTCCTGACTTAATTACAAAGCACTAAAAATGTGAAATAACAAAAAAAAATAATTACTTCAATAAACTAATGAAATGAAATATGTTTTGCTGAAGTTAAAAAAGTCTCTCTCTAGGCTGAAAGGTCCAAACATTAACCTGTGTGTGTGAACCAATTACAGTGTGAGGTATGTGATGGCAACAATGACTTTTTCTGGACTGCTCTGCTTCAAAGATCAGATCTTAGCTGCTTGGGGAATGCATCCTTACTTTTGCATAATGTTTCCAACAGTATTTATTTGTCACTGGGAAAATTTGAAGTTTTGTACTGCTGTGGGATATTGGCTGAATTGGTGTAGACTTCAATAATCCTTGTGGGTCCCTTCCATCTCAGGATATTCCATGATTTTATGTTTTTATCATTCAGTTTACTGTGAACCAGGCCTGGGGAAGAGCAGAAACTATGTGCAAACTCTCTGGTTGCATGAGGACCTAATCCAGCAGAGGGCAATAAAGATGATTAAGAGACTGGACCATCTCTCTTACAAGGAAAGGCTGAGAGAGTTGGGTCTGCTCAGTTTCGAGAAGAAATGACTGAGAGGGAATCTTATTGAAGTCTAGAAGTTTTTGAAGGGAGGGTGCCAAGAGGATGGAGCCAGACTCTTCTTGGTGGTGCCAAGTAATAGGGTGAGAGGCAATAGACAGAGACTGATGCACAGGAACTTCCACCTGAATATGAGGAAGAATTTTACTATGCAGGTGACTGCAGGCTGGGACAGATTGTCTAAAGAGGTTGTTGACTCTCCCTCACTGAAGATATACAACAACTGCCTAGATGCAATCCTATGCCATGTGCTCTGGGATAACCTGCTTGAGCAGGGAGGTTGGACCAGGTGACTCACTGTGGTGCCTCCCAACCTTACCCATTCTGTGATTCTGTGATTCTGTATCACCACTCCAATACCTTCGGGGCTGATTCAATTTTCTTCTGTTGTCTTCTGGAAATGAGCCATGTAATGTGAGATCTTTGGAACCAGGTGGTTATGGTGACCTTGGGGCACCATAAGGAAGCAATTCCCCAAATCACTTGTAGCACGTGTCATTGCTGTCACTGTAAGGCCATGGGAGGAGGTCTATACAGAGAACCATATCATCCACCTCACAGTAAGGACCTTCCCTTGCAGCATCCACATGGAGCTTGTGAGTTGGTCAATACTGCTATTGCAGTTCCCTTTTGTTTTTCAGTTCCTTGTTTTTTGAGCAAGACACCTATGTGAGTTGCTTTGTTTCACACCTGCACCAGCAAAGGCTGGAAAGTAGGTAAAAGGAGGGAATGGGGAGTATGTCTGTGCATGCAAAGATAACATAGACACCCAGGCACCTGAAATGGGTGCAGTTTTATTTGGGTTTTTTTGTCTGTTAAGTACAGGCTTTAATACATCAGTCACATGCATTTGACTTCTAAACTCAGTGTCTAAACTTCTGAAATTGGCAACTGTTGGAGCAACAAAATAGGAGGTGTGGTGTTTCTTCTGTATCAATTGGATGTATCATAAATGTCATGAGGATGCAGTTTTCATTGATAATGCACACAGGCAGAGTCAAATTTGCCTTGTTGACAGGAGCTAATGTTTTTGGGGAAACAAAACCAGCAATTGACAGGGTACTGGCAATCTCCATCCAAGAGATTCATCCTGAAGAAGTGCAAATTGGATCTGTAACATTCATTTGTGTATTTAAAATAAAATTTATATGTTCCTATGGCATCAACCTATTTGCTAAAATTGCATTTGGAGCAATATCACCATGACTCCCTAGCAGCAAATCCAAAACCTACAGCAGTGCGGGAATAGTCACCTCTACAGAACTGTTCCCTTAACCGGCAAAAGACTAAGAGGGGAAATATTCCCATTGTCTTCCCATCTGACAGACCCACTACAACAGTACTTAGTAGATTTTAATTCTGCTCTTCACAGAGGTTAAACCTTTTTCTTTAGGAGTTTTGTGTTTTAAAGGGTTGCACATGGTCCCAATTATCAGATTCACTCACCACAGAAGGAACTTCTGCTTCTCCCTTGGTGTTACCTGACCATGAAATGGCATCTGGGCATGGCAGCTACATTCAAATCTGTGAAACCAAGAATGAGAATTGTGTTTAATGGGCCTCTCCAACAATGCCTATACTTAGGATTTCACGTGTCTGGCGTTGCTCCTGATTGTGGGCTGCCATGCAGATAACTGTGATTTGTAAAAATGTTATTAGGATTGACTCTAGCTATTATTCCTGTTTGTCTGTCATTACAGTAAGAGCAGGTTTTAAAATGCTAATTAAGGGAAAAGCTCCAGAGTTTTGCATTGCTTTAATTCTTTACCATTGAAGTTAAAATAAGTTGTAGCCACCAAATGTTATACCCAGGTCTCAGTACAGGACTGAGCTCATCAGAAAACAAGTGTTTGACAGCACTAATGCCCTGGTAAATTCCATGAGCACATCTCTGCTAAATCTCGGATAGGGGGAGCAGAATTCACTCTTGTTCACGCAGCCCTGTGACTGATTTCCACCACTGCTCACATGCCTCCTCTGCAACAGCCTGCAACAGCAGGTCTTCACTGCTTCTTTTGGAAACCTGTGTCAATGTCTCACCACCCTTACATTAAAGAATTTTTTTCTAATATCTAATCTAAACCTACTGTCTTTCAGTTTGAAGCTATTCCCTCTTGTCCTATCACTCCATGGCCTTGTCAAGAGTCTCTCTCTAGTTTTTTTATAGCTCCCCCAAGGTATAGATACTGGAAGGCTGCTAGAAATGTCACCTTTGGGGAGGCAGCCCTGGTGTAGCTGTGTCCAGCTGTGTGTCCTTGAGGAGGTGCTGAAGGAGATGTCCAGGCATAGCTGGCAGCATTTACTCAAAACTGTAGGTCATCCTTTAGGGTCATATTAGAGACTGGCACTTGCCTATGAACAGATAACAAGAAATTTCATGTTTAGGATTATCAGATTTTCCAGCTACTCTGCAGAAACAGCTGTCAGCAAATCTGTGACAGCAGATGTTGGGATGTTATTCAGTGTACTGTGTGCTAATCTGCTGCTCTGCCCTCCCCAATTAGACAGTTATTTTTTGCTATCACAGGAGGAAGCCTGAACAAATACTGTTACAAGAATGTGCAGCAAAGTAGCCTGGGTCCTTCCAGATTAAGGAGCCTTAGGCAGATATTCACTTTTCCAGTCAATTGACTTTATTTAAAGAGTTCTGTCAAGATAATCCATGCTTTCCTTTCCCACTACTCCATGGGCATTGTCAGAGTGGATTGTCTCAGAAGAGCAGGGAAGGGACAGGGAGTGTTTGGAGGTGACAGCAACAGGAACACACTGCCTGAAGGGCATTCTAGTAGTCTCCAGCTAACTGAGCCTCCAATATGCAGTTAAATTGGTGCAAATTGTGGCAGAACTTGCAAACACCTTCTCCTTTCTATGTGAGATGTGCATTATGCCTTTGGGTATATGTGAAAGGATCAGCCAGCCAATCCACAGGGCTAGCTGCTAATAAAAATCTTTGACATTCCAGCTGGAACTTTAGAGACAGCAATTTCAAATGCTCAGTCAATAAAACTCAAAATCAGAAGAAGAATCTAATGTAGTCCAGTTTCATGTGCCTTTTTATCAGCAGTGTTTGAGCAGATCTCTCATTTCAGGCTTTGAAAGTTCAGAACTCTGAAGTCTCACAGCATCTTCCTCTTTATAATCTGGAAACACACAGAGCTAGTCTTGCTAAGAGAAACTCAACTCACTGGTGGTCTTTGGGACTGTGTCATGAAGCCCTTTTGTTTCTCTGTTAGATTAATGTAACTCCTGAGTGAAACTGTACATGGACAGATCTAACACACAGTTTCTGCAAGCTAACCTGTAACCACATCACTGGACAGTCAGAATTTGAAAACAAAACACCTTAGAAAACTCAGATTATTTTTTATCTCTGCAATTTTTGAACAAAAGCCAAAATGAGCAGAAAGAAAGGATTTTTACTCAAATTAATGTCCTGTATAATTAAAGAACTGACATTAAAGATGCAAAATCAGAAGCAAAAATATGGCTGGTTTCTGGATTTCTCTGTCCAGTAAAGACTCATAGAAAAAGTTGCCTGCCACTTGCCCTGCAATGTCTGTATTTACCTCAGAACTGGCAATGCAAGGCTCCTGCTACAGTGAGAAGGTATTTACAACCAGCATTCATATCATCTGTTTTAGAATGAGGTGAGTGATGTCTTGGAAGTGCTTCTACGTCAACAGACAGAGCCAAGGTAACCTGCTTAGATGCAAAAGTCACATTCTGGATTTTTTGGTAAGAAAAATCCTGCTTGTGATGATGATGATGTAACTGGGTTTAGAAAAATACTGCAGCAAACCACAAAACAGAGAATGAAAGTCTATTTGTATTGCACTGTGTTTTGTGGTCAGTTATTATTAAAGTCAAACACACATTTTAAAAGGCAGCTCAGGTCTCTCAAAAGAATCATCTGTGTGAGCTGACAGGAAAGGTCTACAAAGCAGCATTTCATTGTATCTGATGAGGATGCTGTGCAAACTCATTGTTTGCCTTGATCTGGAAACCCATTCCTCTGGAGAGGAAGAGGAGGAAGCAAGATACAATAACTATGGTTTCTGAGAAACTTTGCAAGGAAATTAAATAATAACAGAGTAGAAGATCAACAATTCCAGGTAAACAAAATGCCAATATGTTGATGTTACATGTATGGGAATTTTCATCTGTATGTTATTAAAATCCCATGGCTAATGCTGTGATTAGTGTTCTCTTGCCAAAACAAGTTAAAGATTAGCTCTAAGGTCTGTGGAAGGAAATGATCAGAATTCCCATATTATATACAAAAAAAATAATGACTTCCATGGTGATATTTTGGATAGAAAGTACACTTCTTTTCCATTTCCATGTGCAAATATACCAACACATCTTTTTTGTTTCAACACCTGGGATAAATCTATACTACAGGACAAAGTTGTTGCTATCCCAAAATTAACACCTTTGCACATGCTTGTTGGGGTAACTACAGCACTTCGACTGACTCTTGAAGAAGTTTTCCCACATTCCCATTTTCATTGATTCAAAATGTTTCAACCACAGTGGAAAAAAATCTGTAGATTCAACTTCTATTCCCTTCCTGCCTTGTGATCATTGTTGTCAAACTGGTGATTTCCTGCTTGGTTTCTATCCTGGTAGAATTTAGGTGTAAAAAAATAGTTTTGCTGAGGCCATAAGCAGATGTTGGTCTGCAACAGCACAGTTGTCATGGTCCTGACCACCTGCTATTTCAGAGATGGTTATTGAGTTGCAATCCCATCTCTCTAAGATAAGCTGTGAGTCTGCAACAAATGACAATCACAACTCATAAATGCACGGAGCACTCATAAAATCACAGCTGGAATTTGTCAATTAGCCATAGGTGGTCCCCAAACTGTCACAATATGCTGGTCTGTTTGCTGTCATGGATGCACTCCCTCAACCTCTCTCTCTCTTGGCCAGACAATCACTTCTAGGATCCACAGTGCAGCACTTAACAGTAAAATTTGTTCTATTTCATTCTGGTAATCTTACTTGCTGCTCTTTCTTGCACAGAATACAAGATTACCCTGAAGAATACAATAAAGGAATTAATTGACATTTTAATTAATTGGAACTTTTAATTAATATTCACCAGGGTGACATGTGTTCTGGAATGCAAAATAGGAATAATTCCTGAGGAAAAGAGGGAAAGGTCCTGCAGTTTGTGTTCAGGTTAAATGAAGACCTTGTAGCAGAATATATGATTATATCATGTATCTGCTGACTGTTCAATGCCTGAAACTTTCTCTCATTTTGAAAAAACATGGACATTATTTTATTAACAATATCAGAGTCTGTGAGCAAGGCTCAGGGGCAGAGGACACGGAGTAGAAAGCACTATCCATAACTTAATCAACCCAGTGTTTAAAAACCTTGGTTGAGCACAGACGCCACAGAGAGGTCAAGGGATAGACATGGCAGATGCCATCACCTTCTCCCACTGTTTGCAGCCCATCTTCTCCCGCGTGCTGAAAAAAATCCATGTAGGAACACACAGCAGAGCCTGTTGATGGCTCTGCAGAAGCTGAGACTGCCATAAAATGTTGCATAGATGTGCTGCAATTTATTTGCATAGGGGGGATCACTTTCCTAAATTGCTATAAAAACTGCTTTGTAATTTTCTCCCAGGCATGAACTATAGCTCTTTGACATGCCTGTGAAAGATTGGCTCCTCCTACTCACTGGTGGTAAAGAGGGGGAAGGGGAAATCATCCCTCCTTATAGTTTAAAATTCACTTTATAATGCAGTTTATATGTTAGTAATACTTCTCTGATTGCGTGGCATGGTTAGTGCCTAGAGGCTGTGACCCTAAAGGGTGGGACAGGGATGTACTACAGAAAGGATCAAGTGTTTGACAAAAGAAAGAAACCATTCTTTTTATTTTTTTCAGAGTTTAAACAACTGTAGCTGTTCATGAAAAGAGATGAACTACGAGCAGTGTAGAGTTTCCTGTTCTGCCTTCCCAGCATAAATATCTGTATCTTCTGCAAAGATAACTACTGAAACAGAGTATTTCCCCAGATTATCTTACTGCCAAGAAATAGTTTTTAGCTCATTTGACTTTACTGTAAATTTGAAAGAATGAAGATGGGAAAGACTTTGCATCCCATGGCTGTTCTCTGAAACAGAAATTTCCTTTCCTGAAAGGAAGGCACGATCACACAATACAGTCAAGGTGACCCAATTATTATTTTTCACTAAAAAAAAGAGCTCTCCATTCTTCCTTTCTCTTCCTTTCCCCCTCACCTGCACTCCAGCAGCAGCCCTGTTTTGCCAGCCTGACTCTTTCATGAGCCAACACAACTTTTTGTAGCATTAATTTTCTGCCAGGTTGGTGAGTGCGATCAGTCCATCTGTCTTGGATAGCTGGCAAAATGCCAACTGTCCGAGACACAGTGAAAAGGGAAGAAGAGGGAGAGGGAAAAAACCTCCAAACAAGGTTTATGCTGAAACTAACTCTATGTATTTATACAGAAAAGAGAAAATTAGGAGAAAACTACAATATAACACACTTATACAAGTTATATATAACAAGAAATAACCTCCCACTCCCCAGTTAATATAAAGTATATTACTCTAGATTCATAAGCACTCTAAAAGACACCTAACAAGAAACACAAAGAGTAACAACGAAATATTTCTACTTCCCTGAAACTGAAACAAAATGCAAGCAGCAGCAGCAGTAGCAAGGCCTAGGATAGTAGAAGAGGTACAGCACGTCCTCTGTCTTTTTCAGCCATGATGGAACTGAACGAACACCTCCCACTGCTGCCCCATATCTTAAGTTTGCGTCATCTGGTATGAAATACTTCCTTGGTTACCCAGTCAGGTGACAGCTGTCTCTACCAATCCACATAGATTCTCTTAGCCTGCTAATTTGAGGCCTAGCTAAAACCACTACAGTCCATCAAGGACCAGGAAAATCATCTCAGTCACAAACAGACAATCAGCAACACACTGATGGGAGCATGGGAAAAAGAAAGAAGGTAAGCTGGAAGGACAAGGACTGAGCTCTCTCAATGCAGTGAGCATTAGACTGCATCAACTATGTGATTCAAAGGTCTTGCAGAATGTTTCATTTCTCAGACAACTTTCTCAGTATTTGGGAATCCCTCTGAACTCTTTTACCAGTTGAGAGGAAATGTTATCTTGGACAGTGTTTTTATTTATTGGGTGCCACACAAAAATCAGACTGTGATACTGTAATATTTTACACTTACGGGCAAAAATAATCTGTTGCAGCACCAGAGCAGTCCACGACAGGGGCTGAACCTGCTGCTTTGGAAAGCATTGTTCGGTCATGCTCTTTGATTGATGGTGTTGATAGCTTCCAAGATGCCTGTGAATTGTCCCAACCCTTTGGTGACCTCTGGATGCTAAGAACCCTTTTTGGTAAGAGTTAGATTTACACTTACATGCTTTGGAAGTGGTTTGGAGGAAGCTGGTGACCATTCTCTGCTGTTATTGGTTGTGTGATGTTACTGAAGTGGCAAAGGAGTAGATGGAGTTTGACTTCTCTGCCCATCTGGCAGCTGAGTTGTAGGTTGTGCTTGGAGGCACAGAAGACTTGACTCCTACACCAGAATGAAAAGGTGAAACTGAAATTACTGAGAAAGTGAACAAAGAAAAGAGTCACCAGACCTGATCTTTTGGCCCCTCCAACACTCCAGAAGTCAAGAAAACGAACTGACTTCAGAATGCAAATACAGATCCCTCTGTGCATCAGCTATGAAAAATCAGACTCTAATTAGCAATGGAACTTACTGTAATCCCATCTTTGCCAATTAAGTGTCTTCTGCTTCTAAACTGAAGGAAACTTCAATGTTAATTTTAAAATATTGCTGGCATTTATCATAGTAATTACTTTAGCCATGTAAAACTCCAGACGCCATAAATAGTGTTGATACTATAGATTAAGTGCTCCCAAGGCACATATTACTGGTGCTACAAAACACACATGGAGACAAGAATATTCTCCAAGCTCAGCGTTTTTTGGACTCATGCAAAACCATTTGAGCACACAGTTGCCTCATCAGATTTCTGAAAATGATTCACGTTCCTTGTCAAAAGCCATCCATCTTTATCAGCGACTGTATTTTGAAGGAGCAAAGGAAGCATACCTGGGCAAACACACTTACAAGCTCTGATATGAAAATATGCTTCATTGCAATTATGTTTTTCAATTAGTAACTTTTAAAGATGGGGAAAGTTTATCTCAAGGACTTTGAATTGTCATAGTCTTCACTTTCCAAATTCTCAGACCCTGAAAATCAGATCTCTTTGATCTGTTACAGATCTTATGGGTATATAACTCATAAATGAATCATTACAAACTACTAATCAACTTAGAAAATGTTCATCTTAACCTACTGCTGTGGTTCTCTGCAGCCAAAAACAATCAACAGAGTCTGTGTAGGCAGGAAAAAACAGAGTCTATCAGACACAATTTTCTAGTTTAGGCAGGCTTGTGTAGACAGGTAGGTAATGGTGGAGAGAGCAAGAATTTAGGGACATCAGTAATCCACTAGAATCTGGTATGATATCAAACTGTAGGTACCTGAAACCAGAAATTGGTCAAGTTTACACATGTAAAGTGTGATCATTTTTGTAGTAATCTGATGTCAATATTATCATAATATTATTGATTATAGGCACACCTGACAGGGAAAGATATGTTACCCTTCTGTGAATGTTAGTAAAAGATTAATGTCTCCAAAGAAGGTAAAGAGTTTTCTGTTTAGATTTGGCTCTGGTCTCTCCCTGCAGACAACCTGCTCCTTCACCTGACCAATGGTGCTGATGAAAGCCTCCCTGGGGTAATGCTTTCTGTAGGTTTTCCTGTTGACAGGAGGAGGCTGTACAGATCCTGCATCAGCAGGAGCTGGCTGTGCCCTTGGAAGCAGCAAGATCCATCCATAGTGATGTGTATTGCATAAAACACACATTTATCACTCCATTGCTTTTTATTAATAGGAGGAAAGATACTAAAAAATAACTCAACCCCAAGACACAGAATGGAGATAAAGCTGTTTTATAGCATCTGAAAGCATGTGGAAAAATTGTTGCATAGCTGGAACTTATTTGGCACTAGGGAAACTATTTGTTGAGCTGCCAGTAAAACTGCAGAAGAGGAAATACTTAAAAGAAGACATCCAAACAAGCACTGAGCTTCCTTCTCATGAAAATCAAGGTCAAATAGACCACTTGAAATCATTAGAAACACGTGAAAAATGAGCTCATATTGTCACTGGGAATGACTCAGACAACGGCTGGAAATACATGTTTGTAAGGACTCAAAAGTTTCATATCACCTGCAGAACTGCTCAAAATTTATTTCTTGAATATTGCGCATAGCTTGGACAGAGTTCCAAAAATTCAGCTTGCATGGCCTGAAGGGTAAGCTCTGTCTGCAAAACTGTCTCTCTTGCTCATGTTTAACCCAAGGGGAGATTTCATTGCCCGTCAGCTTCCATCCAGGAGATGTGGCAGCATGCTCTGGCACAAACTTAGCCAGCTGCTGCAAGGCAGTGCATTGAAAAACTGCATGGTTAACCTGACTGCTTTAAAGGATACATCTTCTGCTGCAGAAAACTGCATCCAATTTTCTTTCAAATGGAAGCATTGGCTTAACATTGGTATTTCATGTCCTGTGGCCACAGTGGCCTTGTCCTAAATACAACACACAAGTATAGTTGCTTATAACATTGATATAGAATATGTTCAGTGGCAGTAAAATACCCCAGGCAGTCAGCACACTAGAAAGTTTGGTGTTGTAGGCTTCTTTTAATTTTCACTAAAGCTATATTTTTTTCCCTAGATGACAAACTGACTTCAGGAACAGAAGTAAAACTGTACATTTTTATATTATTTAAAACCTTCTTTTACTTTATATTGCATTTCACACAAGAGAAATAAGTATTTTTTTGTTGTTTTCAAAGTGAAGTATAACATACAGTTTGCTTTGTTTCTGTTTGCTGTAACTAAGAGTCTTCTGTGATCATCTTTTGCAGCCAGTATGTTGCTGGTTGTTTAAGAACTTGTGGTCATTATGGAAGATAAATGACAGTCCTTGGAGCCCATGGGTGAGGCACACATTAGTCACTAGCAAATGATGTATAAAAAATATTCGGCTTGCAAAAAGATAATGGTGATTCCTATTTGAAAATGCAGAAAAATGCACATATCTGGAGCACAAAAGTGTCTCATCAATATCTCTGTAGGTAGGAAACTAACCTGTCAAGGAGAAAATGTTGAAGAGATGAGGATATTTATGCACTCACGGCAGTGATCATCATGATGTAAAGGACTATTAAAGCAAACTTAAAACATTAGATACCGCAAGTACAACACTTAATTGTTTTTTCCATGCAACCTAGGAATGCTCTAAAAAAACTCAGTAAGAAATTGCTCATTCCACATCTTTGACCTCTAGTGGCCCTGCCTTTTTCCATTTCATTGTTATCCATAAATTTAATAGTCATTCCTGATTTGACCTTTTCCTAATGGCAAAGTCCTTCACTGCCTCCAGTACTGGAGCTAAGGACTGGGACTTGCAGGGAGGGAAGCCCAGATAACAGAAGTGTGCCTGGTTGACTCTGGCCTCTGGAGAAGGCTGTAGCAGCATCCATAATGTAGGGTTGTCATGACCTCCTGAATGCACTGTTCTCTGTCCCTCTTTTCCCAGATGGCGACTCCCAGATGAGACATCACGCCTGCATTACACAGAAAATCTCCTTGCTTTCCCAGAAGAGGGAAATTCCCCCATTTTCCCTGGCATGGTAATTGGATGCAGTTATTCCAGTTTGGGGTTCCAGCACCCAGACTAAGATTAGCCCCAGACTTTGTTGGGTGAGCAACATTGCAGGGCCAGGCTATTGGTGTGTTGTGGGTGAAAACCTGTGGTGGAGGAGCAGCTGTCTGCCAAGAGAGGAATATCTACTTCTAGCCTGAAGCTTAGGCCCTTATGGACCTGTTTTGCTTGCCTTTCATTCCTGTCTCCCTTAGCCTACCTAATGAAGAACTATTTCTTATGGATTGCCAACAGGGCCTCTACCTCCAGGCTTCATGTTGTGACCTTGCCTCCTTGCTTGTGCAAAATCTAGTGATTCTCTCACTCTTCACAGAGCTGATTTGACTTACTCATCTGGAAAATCCTCAAATATAAATATATATTTATAAATTAACCAGCTTTTTAACAGCTTAATTTTCTGCCAGTTGTGTTAGATCAACAAGAGATTCTCTGAGGATCCTCTGATGAGCAGAGCAGCTCGGGTAGCAGGAGAATGGTGGAAAAGAAGTGGTGGGGTGGAAAGAGCAGAACCACCCCTTCCCAAGGCAGTGAACCATTTTTGCTGCCTATCTGTGACTGAACTGTCTTTTAAGTATACAGGTACAACACAAGCAGACTTAACATGAAGCTGAGAGAGCCAGCTGGAAGGCAGACAGCATTTTCCTATTGCTGTAATGGGCAATTCAGTACCTACCTGGACGTCTGGGACTTGGACCTAGAAGGCAAAATCAATTAATGAGGTTAATTTTAGTTTTCTTTATCACTGGTAACTACAAAATCTGTAGAAAAGGAGAAAAGTGGCAATACAAACTCCCTCACAGGAGGCCTTTCTGAATGTGTAATGCTCTCTGTCACTCTGTGCCACTACTGAATGATCTGAAAGTTAAATATTCACTTTTAGTTCCTTCCTGGCACTCTTTGCAGTGAAGGGGGTGGTATGACACCACAATCTGAAGGATTATGTGCTCCTTCTTTTATAGGAAAAGCCTGTAAGGTGCAAAAGAATAATTGTTCTGTAGTTCTGGACATCAGTAATTAATGTATTTCAGTCAGTCAGATGTTGCCCAAGTGCTCGAAACAGGACTTGGGGTCTTCAGCTGCTCAGAGCTACACTCGAGCAGTCTGTCACAGCCGTCCTGTTGTAGCAGAGATAACATTGACTCTGAGTGCTTCTCTTCATCTTTTAATGCTGTAAAGGCTCTTCGAGTTTTGAAATTTTGATCTTCAGTCCTTTCTCTGACTTTTATAACTTGTGAAAATGAGAAGATATTTTGCATGAAGGAAAGCCTGGAGAAATTGCCTGCCTTCTGCTAAATCTTGCCCAGTGTGGTCTGTACTTATGGAGATTGAAAGCTTAACTCCCTCTGCATAACAGAAAGAAAGCTTTTTGGCACTTGCACACCGAAACAACAAATTGAACCTGCCCACCCTTTGACCTGTTCAGCTCTGCTGTAATGAGAAGCAGTCAAATCCAGCATGTTGCAACTTTATTATCAGAAAAGAGAAAGAAATCTCTTTAGCAAAAAGTTATTTACTTCTGAAATAACCTTGAGCTGTCAGATGGAGAGAAATATGCCTTTTTAATGCATCCACTTCACATTTCCCTTGCTTCCAAGGTTCAAATCTGAGGCAGTTTCTGCTGCTGTGGGAGGAACAATAACATGTGCTGAGTTCCTGGTTAAGGTGTTTATAGGTGTGCATTTAGAGCCAAAGAAAGCACTGTAGTATTATGTTTTCTAGACACAAAGAACAGTTCCATGTTTTCAGCAAATTTTTTTTATTTGAAATGAGGAAACTCAGCATCAAAAAAAGTACAAACTACAACTTACTCCTAGGAAGCTTGCTGAACATTTTTATATGAACTCTGCTGGAGGAAAAATGACAGGAAAATTGTTGCTTTGCCAGGAGTATGAGAAGAGATTTTAGGAACTCAGTCCCTGACTAGCAAAGGTAGTTACCTCACAGCTGCTTATTAGAGCAGGTTGGAAAAGAGTACTCACTCTTATTAATGACATTTCTATTCTGAAACAGTGAGTAACCAAAATCCCTGAAGTTGTCATTGAAAATGGGGATCATGGGAGAGATTCTGGAAATGCCAAGCTCTTGTTCATATCTCTTCCCTTCCTCTGTCTCCCAGACAGGGGGTTTTACTGCCACAGTGCTGGGGAATCTGGGGTGGAAACAAGCTTTGAGGCTGTCTTACTTTGCATGAAAGGTTTTATATTTGTGCCCTGAATCTTATGGAGCAAGGAAGATCTATTTGAAAAGGTGAGTAGAAAAACAATTAAATAGATTGGAACTCTTGAGCATGGAACACAGATGACTGATTGATACCTGCTTACCTGGGTTACATTATATGTAACAAACAAAACCCCTAGATGTGTCATTTGGGAATACTTTAAACTGAATACATCATTGTGATTTGAGTAATGTGGTCTCTTCCAAAGCAATTGAATATGGAGATTAAAAAACTTAGACAACACAAAGCTCAGCCAACAGAAATCAGCACTAAAATTGTTTTAAATGTTTCATAATGTTTCATGTGTGGGAGGTGAAATGCAGCTATGCACTGTTGTGAGGAAAATAAAAACACACAGTCATGTACGATGCAAGGAGAAGTCTAGTAAGGTTTTATAGTTTCTGTCTATGGCCAATATGATTTTATGAGGCACATTCTCTATTGCACATCTCAACGAGTTGGTCCTTAGCTATTGAGAGTCCTTGTAGCTTAAGTATGTTTCCCCGTTGCCACTTTCTTCCCCTCTGAAAAGTTTAGTTGAGAAGACAACACTTGGGATGCTGGAAGGCAGTCCTGTGGTGGATTTGGTTTGATTGCCAAGGAAGTACTCCAGGAAGAGATGCTTTACTGAGGCTTGTGGCTCTCGCTAGTCACAGCAAACCTCTCCTAGAAGTGCTTGGAAGAGAAGAACAAACTCTCCTCTAAAGGAACAATATGGGACCCTGCCCAAGCTTCACTAGATATGCTGGGGAAAAGACAAAGTTTCTGAGCTTAGGCAAATGGCTTATAGCCTATGATCAGTTCCTGGAAATTTAAAGGTTACAAGAGAGACAGTGGCTTTTGGAAAATAATGTTCTGTAAAATATTAGAAGTTGAGGCTAATTATAGCTACAACATCCTTTGTGAATGGTTCATTTGTATGTTTGCTCTAGGACTAAAATCAAGGCTAATTTTGGCTTTTGGTGGATGTTTGCGAACAGTGATATATAGGTTATACATTTAAAATATCTCCAGTTTAGAAATGGAAATGGAGACAGACTTTACTGGAATGAATAAAACCCTGTGGTCTAATGTGTCATTTGAATAAATTATATTTATTACACAATGTCTTGGAATTTTTGTGCTGGGTTTTGACAGGCTTGGCCTCCAGATTATAACCTACACTGGAGAAGTTATCACTAGATCAGACTCTGAGTGACATCAGCAAAGCAGCACTACTGGCATCACATTTTTCTTAATAATTTCTGTTGCAATGTCAAACAAAGCAGTAAAATTGCAGCCTGACAAGGAAAAGAAAGACAGTGGGAACAGCCTTTGCAGTACTCACCCTCTCCAACAGGAACAAATGCCATCAGGGAGACAGGAGATTTTTACCACACCAGGTAATTCTTCTCCCAGTGGTCAGCAATTAACATAACAGCAACAAAATGCAGGGTGTTTTCATTCATTCAAAAAGCTTCTCACTCAATTCTCTCAGCCTTCAGCCATCCCATTCCTCCCTTCTCAGAGGGACCATGGGCTCTTCTGTGGAGCAGGTAATCCCACTGCTGGCTGGGCATCTAACACCTCCCTCACAATGCCTGGATCACTGGAATACTGCTGCTTTAGTTCCTACTCTCTATTTGCTTTTTAAAAAGTATTGGTAACTTGAAATCTTGAATCACTTTAACAAAACAAGAAAGAACATGAGGCTGCTTTGGTTTGAAGCTGCTTTCCTTGTGCACCGGAGCAAGCAGATGGCAATTTATGTGGCCTAAAGCACCCTTACCCAGGCAGCCCTCAGAGAGCAAAGAGAGAGTGAATTCGGGAATCCTAATTGTGAAGCAGCATCAAATATCCACTGGGGTGGACTGTGTTACACTTGCCATCTCTTAAGGCTTTCCTGTCTTCATACTAGAGGTTTGCAGCTGTGGGGTGATGATGCGGAGAGCTGGCATATGCTGGGAGACCGATAGCCAACTCTGGGAGCAGAGCTGGCAGCATCCCCCTTGCTCCAGCGTGATGAGAGGGGAACCCTTGTCACGGGTTAATAAAATATTCATGTATTTGAGAGACATGTATTTCCCTCACACTTGGGCACTGTTCTCAGTGACTGAGGTGCAAATCCCAAATAGCTTATTTGTCTGTGTATGTGTGTGTGAGACTGTTTTTGCACCAGTATGAGAGGTATAAGGGAATCTGATGCCTTCTACAAACTATTTGGAAGCTGTTGGTTCAAGAGGAGACTACCATTAGTAGGCTCTAGGGATTGCTATTTATACATATATTTTAAACCACAGTTGTTCTTGGAAAATCTGATTTAAAATAGCAATATACCTTTGTATTACTCTGATTACCAGATGACATGCTGTGTGTTACCAAGGATTTGTCTGGGTTTATTCCTTCCCTACTGCCAGGACTTGTAATTCAATTTCAGGTCCAAGAGCAAACATCATCTTCTCACATGTCATCACCAGTAATAAAAACCTGAAGATCAAAGTGTGCCCTTGGTGACACCTCTACAACCACTTTATCTGCTAGTGATCAGCCCTTGGCTGGAATCCTGCCAGCATTTCTGTCCTGGGTGCCTGAGAAATGGCTGGACCCAGATTATTCTTTGTATTATGCCTTCCTTGACAGCAAAAGAAAACTAAGGGTAAACCAATTACTTTCAAAATGAAAGAGTTGGGGATATGACCACATGTGGTATTACCTCACCATTACTAGATGTAATATTGCATTGATGTTATTCACCTGTTGAGAAGGTACTAATTTTGTCTTTAGGGACACGTTTTGCAATTCAATGCACCTGGATTGACAAATGCAAAGGTGCCGTCCACAACAAGTGTCTTTTAGGTCCACGGAGTAGAGGAAACTAACTCTGAAGCCTCTAATCCATGGCTTTAACTCTGAGGAATTGAAAGTTCAATGCCCCAGGCTGCAACTCTTTCTTTCTCCTCACACTACATTCCTGGCCCCCAAAAGGACATACCCAGTGCAGAAAACAGGCTAAACAATCCGACTATGCAGAGTGTTTAAGTAGCTGATGAGCATTTCACACAAAACATTCTAACATTTAATTATTTATTGAAACAGATCGTACGGGCATCCAAGATGTGCTTGATGCCCTAGAGGAGGCAGAGTGGGGTTTCAGTGCCCTGTAGCTGTGATTTCTGCTTGGAGAACCCTGCAGCTCAGAGGGATGCCCACGTTGTGCTGGCTGCAGGTCTCAGCCCTCATCTTGCTGGCACCAAAACTGTGCCCAGCCTTGTATGCAAATTTAATCTTGTTGGGAGCTAATGGAGTGAGGAATTTGACACACCTTTTCCCTCTATGTAGATGGGAGCCATATGGCTCCCAACTCTCACAATGTTCCTCAATCTGAAGATGAATGAGCATTAACATATGTTCCCTGGAGTAATTAAAAATGTGATTATAAACAGAGTCTGACTCACTGAAGGTAGAATGTTGTTATAGGGGGAAAAGTGAAGTCAAGGCAGTGCTTAAGAATTGAGAATCTACCCGGGGTCCTGAGTTCAGGTATCAGTGCAGCAGTTTGCATTCAGCATTGGTGAGGAGGATACCAGGAAGAAGAAAGGAGATGTGTTTGGTGTAAACCACATTAGTTTAAAGAGCTCTCTGGAAAGTTTGAATTAAAACATTTCAGGGGAATTGAATTAAGATGTTTTATAGTGTGTACTGGAGTGGCTATTGCAGCTCAGCTTGGTGAGCCAGAGGAACTCAATTATGCAATTATGAAATTCCAATTGCTTAACTAGAGCTAAATTTGAGGGATATTTGAGAATTTCCCTGGAAAACACCTGAGGACTGGATAGCTCCAGAGACAGAAAAGCAATCTCTAAGGCTGGGGGAAGAGGTTTTATGCATCTTTTAAAAGCATTCCACAGATACACTCTACCAGCAATAGATACAGTACTTCCTTAGGGAAGTTCAAGTAACCCATCATAGAAAACTCTGCAAAAAAGGGTGAAAAAAGCTCTTTCCCATCTCTCCTGAGAGAAAGAAGTGGCTGGGTGTGAAAGCACTCACAGTACAAAGATTTTTCAGAGATACTCCAAAATGAAAAGCCTGGAGCATACCACTGGTATGGGGCTGTGCCTGACACATCCTCTCTGTTTCAAAGACCTCTCCCAAAATTAACAGCAGACTGAAGGCTGCTTTTGGAATTTTGCAGTCTTTGTTCTGCTTCTTTTTTCCCCTCTGTCCGCGTGAGACGGTTTCATGGCATGTTACTGCTTTGCCCTGTCCTTGGCACAGAAAGGTGAATCTCACTGAAAACCCACTCCTGGGAGAGCAGATACTGAGAACTGGGCTGGGCCCTGTGGCCATGAGATGCAACACAACAATCAGAGCTACTAAAGGATGAAGGACTTGACACCTCATCCTATGGATATGAGTGTTATGGCTGCTATCAAAGCCAGGAAAATCAGTGGAGCTAGAAAGGGAAACCCAGGCCACTGGACAGCTCCTAGGGAAGGCAGCTTGCCTGCTTCCAGAGAGCAAGAAGAGCTAATTCCTATCACGTGTGAGAGTCTTGGCCAGGTCACCCAGGCATATTTGTTCCCTCCCTCCAGAAACAGTTATTTTAAGATTGCATTGTGTCTGACTCCTCAATGCTATGGTGGTGTGTCCCATTCGTCCAACCTAAAAGGAACTAAAACCAATCCTTTCCACTGAATTTTTGTCTTGTATTTTTTAGGAGCAAGCCACCAGCAACTTTGACAATTTCTGGTAGCCAACAACATTAAACAACACCATTAAAAGAAAAAAGTCATGCTTTAGATCAGAGAACAAATTCTTGGAAACTAAACTGTGAAAGGCTAATCTGAACCACCTGGATGGGCTTGGGAGTGCTGGGTTAATGGTTTGACTCCATGAACTTAGAGGTCTTTTACAACCTAAATTATTCTATGCAGCTGGTAGGAAATCTAATAATATCAAGTGGAGAAAGCTTTCACCTCACAAAATGAAATATTAATATTTTCAAGGTTTCAGCATGAAAATTTCCAGTTGATGTTCATGAATATTACAAAATATATGTGCTTCAAGGGATTCAGAGCTCTCCTTGCTTATGACCGGGAAATTGTAGTCAAGGTGTTTTGAATTCTGTAAATTAATGCTATATTAATGGAGGAAAAAAATAGAAATGAACAAAATCTTAAAAGTAGGTTAACATCAACAAAAAAATCCCCAGAGGTCAAACATATCCCTTTTGAATTCAATGTTTGGTTTAATGGCATCTGCTATTTTAAGTTACTTTCTGTTCCAAAGAGCAGATACTTTTATTTAAATTGCTTTTCTAGAGAATTTTCAAATGTGTCATAGGTCAAAAGGCAAATGGAATAAAAGGAAAAATTTATATAAATCATTTATTGCAAATACTTTGCTTAGTGAATGATGAACCAGAATAACAGAACAGATTTAGATCTTCTGCCCCTCTGGGTCATGATATATTACTGCCTGCAGGTCCTTTCTTATTCTTCACCCATTCACGTCTCCATAAAATGTCTTGAAAAGAAAGTGAGTAATATCTCAAGTCCTGTTGTCCAGGCACTGTCAAATGGATAGAGAAAAAAAATGCATCAAATGTAAATGTAAACTCCACTCTGCAATGTAATAGTAGGGCATAATTTGCATAAATATTGTTTGCAAAGAGCAATTAGCACTTCATTTACATTCAGTGAAGTAGCAATTTGCACATTTTCAGGAAACAATTTCTTTACCCATATGTGCAAATTTTGTGCACTGCAATTGACACGCTAATAAAAAGATGTTAATAGACCAATTTTTTTTTACTTTATATCACAGTGTTCTGAAATACTGATTCACTCTGCTGAAATATTGATTTGGTGGGCTATTTGTAAAAACAGAAAAATGCAGATTTGAATTTTTAAAACTTGCTTTTTAAAAAAAAATCAGAATTAATTTCAGAAGTCTGCAGTCTTCATGATCTTTAAGTGGTATTTTAATGGGTATTTTTGTCAGAGAAATATAATGAACATTATTAAAAAACATTAGCAAATTCAGTCTCCTAATCTGCAATAACAATGAGTATATTTGCATATTGCAGTATAAAAATAACACAGTCCATTTTCTAGTGTCAATATAGCACTCATTTCTCCATTAAATGTTAATAAAAATATTTCACATTTATATGGCATTTTCTTCAGAATGCAGAAACTCCTAATTAAGTGACAAATTTTATACTTATTGCAAATACAGAGAAATTCCTTAAACAACAAAAATTTACTTGGGATTTGGACAGGAAAAGAACAGCCCCGTGAGTTTAGCCAGCCGCTGTCAATGGACATTTCTGTCCTTTGTAGCAGGAGAAACTGATGTTCAGTGATTTATTTAGACCACCTTCAACATCCTCACTAACAGTTGCTCTGTTTGTTTATTTTCCTTTGTTATTTTGTCATTTCTACTGTGACAAGCACATTTGGGGAGAGGGAGGGATTGTTGTTCCCACAGAAGTTGGGCTGTAGTGGGGTTGGAAGCTTTTGAAGGAAATAAATCTTTTAGGCAAAGGTTATTGATATTTGAAGTGTTGCATTTTTCCATTCTCAATCTGAGTTTATTACAGGGGGTTATTTTTGGGGATTGTTCAGTTGCCTGCTCTGGAGGGGTAGCCATTAGGATATAGCATCAGAGAAGGATGCCAACAGACGTGAAACCCCTGCCAAGCAAACTGGACACAGTCTGCCCCTACTCGGCAAACCATATAACAACATGTTCTGACTAGTATGTCCTAGCTGGAGACTGTCAAATGAAAATATTAGCTAAATTGGTCATAGTTATGGCAAGTTCAGAGTATAGACAGTCAGTTGCTATGTAGAGGCAGTGTAAGTGAAAAGTTCAAACATCACACGGCACCTCTGAAAACCTTGTTTGTGCTGTGCATTTTAATAAAATGCATTATTTATTAATTTTTGAACAATCAAAAGGAAAACAAATACAAAATATGGCAACAAACAGCTAAACCTCCACCAAATCCCATTTTTACACGCTTATTAAAGTAATTGTTACAATAATGAGCTTGAATTCCCTGTCTTTTCATCTCTGCCACGAGATAAGGTATCACTATGGTTGCACCCAGAAGCATAACATTCAGATCTATTTTGATGTCTCATTATTATTGTTGTTGTCTTTTTACTTGGCAAATCCCAGATTTGTATTTCATCTCCTATGTCAAGTATTCAAAGCTTTCCTTTGATCAGTGTAAAATGCATGTGCCCTTCACACAAGGTAAGACCTCTGTTTGAACCTACAAAGTAGTTAATTTAGAGATTTCATGAATCTCTCATTTACTTATAATTTCTTCACTCCATTTTTATTTACCCCTTCTTATTATTTTTCTTTTTTTTTTTAAACCATCCTACAGAACCTTTGAGGCCTTTGCCAATAATGACCCATTATACCCTCTGTGTCTCAGCTATGCAGTAACTTCTGGGGTGCTCAGAATGTACTCAAGCAGTGGCTGTTTTCCTCCCTATACAGACCTTTAAATGAAAAGTCCATCACATCATTTTGGACATTGCAGACAAAGAATACCCTAATGAGAAGGGGAATAAATAGTTGAACCTTTAATGTTTCTAAAGGCTCAGGGGGACCACATTTTGCAAACACCTCATAACATTACAAGAGAGGCTAATTATAAGAAAGCAATAATGACACAAGACAGAGAGGAGTACTCTTACCTTAAGAAAGCCCACGGATTTATGGTTTTCACAACAAATAGATCTATCCAATTTTCTGTCAACTGCCAGTACCTAAATCCAGGGACAGCAACTGCTCCATACCCCACATCAAAGTGTGGGATTATCTGTGGTCAACTTGTGTGAATTAGCTGGCAGGTTAGACAGAAATATGGAAACTGATCTCTGCAAAACTACCTGGATTATACTGTTCCATCTGCTGAATTGTAAACGGCAACAACCCAAGAATATGAAGATCTGGGGCTCTTTTGGTTTTATTTATTTCCACTTCTTTCTTAGTAGCCTTGAGAGATGATGTACCAGGTTAGACCTCCTGCTGGCTGTAATTAGGTTAGTGCCAGTGCCTTCAGGTGAGCAACTGAGCTGAGGAACATCTGTCTCTATCTCACATATGAGCAATGCGACTAATGAGGTCACAACACACGATGGAGCTATTTGAGGGCCATAGTCATCTAATTTCCCTGTAAGTCTTTCTGTCTTTTGTTTTACTTGGTCTGGCTCTCAGCTTTCACAGCTACCTGCCCAAAGTGCATTTTGGTGGTGAACTTTGGTGAACTTTACTGAAGTTGACAGTCTTTAGAACACTGAGTGCGGGCTGTGATGTGATTGTGAAATGGAGAAGCCAGAAGAATCTTGTTCTGTACCATTTATCTATGGCTTCAGAATCAGTTTAGTTTCCGCAATCCACAGGCAGTAGTAAAGCAACACATTAATGTTTTGGGTTCTTTGCTCACTGCCTCATCAGAAGTAAAGAGTCACCACGAAGTTCCTCCTGTCTCCAGGAATTAAGGATATGCCTCTCTGTCCTGATTTATTCACTTTTGAGAAAGAGTTTAATTTTGCAAAACGTTGCTCTCCTCAGTCCTTGCATTTATTTTTGGCAGGCGCAGTTGCCTGCGGCACGAAGACTGGCTCAGTGTTAATAGTTGTCAGGGAAAATGAAGAGGCTATTTCTCACATCAGACTTTCACCCTGCATGACAAATGCTAGTATGAGCAGATTAAAAATCAATGCATGGTACAATATGTCAGACATAAAGCAACTCCATGTTATTAATTGGCATGCTACCCATTAGCTGCTCTTAGTATGTGCCTCCGTGAGTGGAACAGAAAGTGGTAAAGACAGGTGGGTCAGAACTTTCTTTGATATAAAGTACTGCAGCAGTGTTGGAACTAATTGAGAAACTCTGATTTGTAGCATCCAGTTACTTGGAAAAGGGTTTGAGATTTTTTTTTTCCTAAAATGTGATTCAACCTACATTGAATTCAAATGAACAGCAGAGATACTCTCTGATATGTCTTCCATTGCAATGTAAGCCCTTTTTATCAAAATAGCTCATTTAAAAACATGTTGTGGTTTACAGAGGAATTTTTTTCTGCTTTTCAGCTGTCTTTGTGTGGAACCTTGACTACTGACCTTGAAAATTTCCCAAGAAAATAACTTGATCTTAAGATAAAAATTAGTGTCTGCAGATAAAAATGGGTTTACAAAGAAAAACAAAACCAGAAAAGGCTGAAGTTAATTTTCAAAGTCATATTAGGGCTGGGAAGTGTTTGAGTAACCTTCATGATAAAAAAAAAACCCTGAGCATCACTTTGAACAGGTTCAGAGTTGGTTTAGCAGCATTGCAAGTGCTGGGCATCCCCCTGCAAAGCACCCACATCACCAGTAAAGACCTCAGGATAAACCAGTTTGAAGTTGCTGCTAGTTCTGCATGTCTTAAGAACCAGCCTGGTTAAATACACTTTTCTGCAAGTGGCAGAAAGAGAGAAGGGGACGTGGACAACCCAATGGACTTTGCTGCTGTGTGGCTGGTGAGGCACAGCCTTAGCTGCCCATTCTGCTCAGCGCCTCTTGTGCTACAGAGTAGCAGGGACATTAGAAAGAGGCACAGGAGAGCCATTTTACCAAGGGAAATAGTGCCTTCCCAGTCCGTAACTGTACAGGTAGAAAAAAGTAGTTCAAACAGAGCAGAACACTGTGACCAACTTTGTTGCATACACACAAGGGGCTTTCAGATGTGAATGTCTGTAGGTACAGAAAGCACAGGCTCTGAAACAAAAAGTTTTAAGCAGATTTAGGGAGGGCTGTTCAGATACACAAGACCTCAGCAACTGCTTGACTTCTGGGTCTGGTGATATTGCAGTCTTTGGCAATCACAGATTAAGCTGCAGATGTAAGATATTGATGTAATATATAATGACCCCATTTAATCCAAAGTGGGGCTGTACTACATTTATCCTCAGGCTGGGTTTTGATTGCTCAGACTCCAAGGGTTCCTAATTTCCTGATCTCTCTTTTATCTTCTTTTTTCCTCACTTTTATTCCTTTTATTCTTTTAAGCAGTCTCCAACTCTCCCATGATTTTCTAACATCTCTTTGGTGCCAGAAGAAAATACCCATTAGTTCCTTAAGCCTGCTTTTCCTATGCACTCTTCAACTGGGCAGAACCCGGCATCAGAACCTTCCTTGAGTTTTTCCTACCCTACCTCTGTTCTCCTTAAGAAAGGACAGGAGAGGCAGTTGAGAAAATAATGTACCATTTTGGGACCATGTCCCTGGCAGCTGTTACAGCTCTTAGAGGCTGTGAGGAGCTGTTCACCCAGAGTTAAGGGTTAATGATGCTCTGAAAAGCTCAACATTCTTCTTTTATTTATTTATTTATATAGTTTATGTTTTATCCACAGCCTGGACTTGGTCAGTTCAGAATGTGAATATGTTTGAATATGTTTCTTTTCCTTTGGATATCAAAATAGAGAGGTTATTCTGTCTATACACATAAATTATATTAAGTTGGTTCTCGATAACTACTCCATTAATGCTTGTCAGCACGGCACTTTCTCTGCCCATAATCTCCTCACAGGCAAGACAGCTTTCCCAGCAGAAGGAAGATACTTAAAGAAAAAAAAAAGGCAAAATGTCAGCAGGGTGTTCCCAGATGAGATGCCCTGAAAGATTCATGATGCAGTGGTAGCTGTGAAGAAATGCTGATGTGACAGGTGGCTGACAGTTTGGTACTTTGTCTATAATCCTTCTGAACTAGTGGCAGACCCTCCTTAAATATAGTGATTAACATGAGAAACCTCTCCCAAAAAGTGTTATTTACATCGACCATGATAGGTGACATGCCTGGAGCTATTCCATGTTTCACAGGACAAATATCTTGGGTCAAGATTTGAGGAATAATAATAATAGTAAAAATGGATTAATATAATAACAATAAAACAGATCAAAGAGTTTCAATAAAATAGACCAGAGTCTGAATAAAATAGACTCCAAAGCCTGGGGCATACCGCATTTGCTAAACCATTTGGTAAAATGGGCTGAGGCAGCTGTTTGAGCTAAAGTAAATCAGGGAGAAGTTGCCTTTGGGTGACTGAAAGGCTGGTGCAAAAGCAGTCATTTGGACTGGTTTTCTCTGCCTAGAATACAGACATATTGCTCCCTGGGAATCCTTCTGTAGAGGTACTGCTGTGACTCTGCCTCATCCCCAGAAATAAGCAGTGCATTACTGGTAGCAAGATGGTAGCCACCTTCTAGACATGCAGCCATTATTTTTCTTGGACCACAGAAATCATATATCTAAGGTAAAAAAAATATAAAAACAAATAACATTGCTCCCAAAAATGTTTTTGTCTGAATAATTAATTCCTCAGCAAATTTTCTCATAATAAAACATGTCCTAATGAGCTATCAGGAGGAGAGGAAATTCATCACTTACCTCACAAATATCAACTTGAGAGCACTGCTCATGTCAGATGGCATAATTAATGACTTGAGAGGGAGCATGGAGCAGCACAGCCAAAACCACAGTCCCCATCAGTCATTCCACATCAGTCCAACTCATACATGTTACTTGATCTACAGAGGATTAGCCAGGCAGCAAGAAGGAGATATGGGGCTGAAGGGAATACAGGCAAATACAATATATCTAATCTTGATTTATCCAGGTTGGTTTCCTGCTTATCACTGAGGTGCAATGGTATTTGATCGTGACGACTGTTTTATTTTTGTGGCTTTTTTTTTTTCCCCAGAGAAACAGAATTTACAAACTTTGAACTTCACCCTCCCTGGTGCTGAGCAAGCCATCTTCAGTCCATATCAGCACGTGGTCACCCTGGGGTTTGTTGCCCACAAGAGATGGGTTCAATTCTTGTGCAGCAAGCCTGGGTGGGTGCCCTGGAGCAGGTGAGACCCCTCTGTGCTGTGGCCAGGAGGTCTGGGATGTCATGTTCAAGATGATGTTAATCATGATGGTGCTATAGCAGGAAGACATCTGAACTGTGCTGCTTGTGATGGCACCACCAGAGCTGAGGGAATGTGCAGCCGTCTCTTATCAAACATCTATCTCTTCTCTCTGTGCTGTGCACTTGCAATAAGTATTCCGCTGGCTTCCTCCACAGTGCAAAGGGACCAAATGCTGACCATGTGTCTGGTCCAGTAGTAACTCTCTCCTGAAGACATTCACAGATGCCAAAGCATAGGGGATGCTTTGGAGGGACAGGTCTCCCTATTTTAATGGGAAAGCCAAGAAGACAGCAGGCCAGTACTGCCAGATGTTGCAATGAGAACCTGAAATGGCCAAAGTGGGTCAGACCAAATGATCATCTCACCAGGGATGCTATCTCTTGCCACTAGTAGTTATTTTTGGCTCCGGCAGTGTGCTGTGATGAGTGCCACAGAATAATTATGTGCTGTGTGAAATATGTGCAATTTTTCCTCTGTTTCAAAGTTTTGTCCTGACCTGTATATTTGATATCCTCTATTTCCTGTGATATGAGAATGAATGAATAACCATTAACCTTGCTTTTCCTCTCCAGTTTCACTATATTGAGAAAAGTAAGCCTGTTAGAGTCTTTATAAAACACTTTCAGATTTACTCCACTGCAACAACTGTACTTCAGAGACCAAGTTCCAGCCTAGAATAATTTTTTTTTTCAGTATTTACATGTGATGAGAGTATGAGAAATCCAGACAGCTGCCAAAGTTGCAGCTGACAGGTTTTATTTCTACCCCTTTGCTCACTCCAGTGTGTGGTCACTCCATCTGACCAAGTCCTGTGCTTCAGCAGCTGTCAGCCTGCTAAGTGCAGCTGTTTTACATGTCTGTTCACATTTGGAAATGCCTAGTTGTATTTTCTGAAACTCTCAAAAAAATGCTCACTTCAGTTAGCTCATCAGCAAAGACAACTTTATCTGCTCTACAAGGGACCCTCATGTTCAGCTCTACACTAACCCTCCTGCAGCAGAGCTCTGTGGTTGCTGGTGGTAAGATGTGAGCATTGGCTTTGCCTGAGGCAAAGTGCCCTTGGCATCTTCTGGCCCCTTCTGTGGGCTCCAGTGTAAGCAATAACTGGGCTTTTATGTTGGTGTTGACCTCCCAAGTTAACTTCAGAAAACATTATTTGGCAAATCTGATGTGTAAGGTTTCAAAGAAAAGAGTTTTCCAGCTCAGTCCAGGTCTGATTTCTTTCCAGATAAAGGACAAAATCCTTTGGGAAATGAGCACTTCTTGGAAGCAAGAGTAAGAGCAATAAACTTTCTTCCTTACCAATAGACTGAAATATCAGTGAAATCTTTTCTGTTAGGAGCACATGTCCCCACAGGGTCAGGTCTGTGCTCACCTTGCAAAATTAAAATACAGTTTTTGATGATCAGAGCTGGGTAAGGATCAGAAAACTGGCCTGACACATTTCATATATACTGACAAAGATTTTTCTTCAAGAAATATTTCCCCTGTACAGTCACAGCGCAATTTCAAGATAGGCTGCATTACAAATTACTTACAATAAACCTGAATTAATGTCTTCTCTGAGAATGCCCCCAATGCCTGCCTCAGGACTGCATCTGTAACCTAGCCTATTAACAGCATAGAAAAATAACTGTTTACTTGCCCAATGGAAACACAAGCCTGAAATCCCATGTGCACTATATTTGGTGTCCCTGTCCCTCATCTGCTTCTCTGAACACTGCCCAGGAAGTGGCTCAGTGATAAAATGAGAGGAAACAGCCCTGGGATTAAGAAGCGATTTGAGACCTGCAGCTGATCTCAGACTGGATATGGTTAGGAAATTGGATTAGGAAATTACTTTACCTGGAACTGGAGATTAATTATGATGTCTTGTGTTGGAAAGAGGATTCATGTTTTGATGGAAAAATGAAATTGGGATTGAGGGGAAACTGTAACTTGGAGTCTGTTTAATTTGGATTTTTGTGCTGGGGGTATCTGAGCTCAGGTCATGTTACTCTCTTTGTTGCTTGTTGACTTCTTGAATCCTGGTCTTGCTGTTTTGGGCCCTACAGCTGAGGGGATGCTCTGATATCTTTCCAAGCATTGTGGGGCATGGAGCTGCTCACTGGCAGTGCAGAGGAGGGTGGATGCTCACCTCTGGGAATCAAATGCAGCTGTTCCTGCCATGCAGGACCATTGATGTGCTGGTCTGTTCTCATCTTAATGTCCAGCAGGACCTTGCTTAGGGTTAATTTCTTTCACCCCTACTCTGTCTTCCAGACAGGGGATAATGCAGCTGATCCCAACATCAGGCACCTCCTAAATGACACCAAGGCTCAACAAAAGTTATTCCACTTCTGGTGAGCCCTTGCAATGTCTTGGTAGAGGCATGATCATCTGAACTAGGAACAAAACCTGGGTCTGCAGGTCCTAGGATGGCTGTCTGTTATTGCCACCTTCTGAGGTTGGTGGCCTGATTTTTAGAAACGGGTCTAAACTTGCTGGGATCCGGCAGCTAGGACGAAGGCTGTTTTCTGGTTGGTTTGTTTGGGTTTGTTGCTTGTTTGTTTGTTTGTTTGTGGTGGAGGAGGTGTGTGTCACGGGCATCACCACTGGTGCCATCAGTGTCCCATGTCATTAGGGGGATCCCCTGCTGAGCGGTGGTACCCAGCCCTGTTGGAGACGCACGGACCGATTTAAACCCCTGGGCGCCAGGGCGTAGTAGCGGCCAGATTTTCCCGAAGAAAAAGGATCCCCCCACAACAGTTCTTCCTCTCCGCTCCCCGCTTCCCCCACACACCCTGAAGCCATCAGGAGGGGCAGCGGGAGAGGCAGCAGCGGGCGAGGCAGCAGCCCGGTCTGAGGAGCCATCGCATTCCATTCCCTTGCACTGCATTGCACTGCGCATCCTCCCTCCCTCCCCACCGCCTACTGCTGCAGCCTTTCTCCCTCCATCCCTCCATCCTGCCCGTCTCCCGCCCCGCATCGCGCCCCCTGCGTCTCTCTCTCCGGTATCCCTCCCTCCTGCATCCTTCCCTTCCGCATCCTTCCCTCCTTCCTACCCTCCTTCCCTCCCTCTGCCTGCGCAGAGCCGCGGACATGGCGCTCAGCAATTTCCTCTTCGCTCAGTGCATCTGCTACTTCCTGGCCTTTCTCTTCAGCTTCATCGTTGTGGTGCCGCTCTCCGAGAATGGCAACGACTTCCACGGCCGCTGCCTGCTCTTCACCGAGGGCATGTGGCTCAACGCCAACCTGACAGTGGAGCGGCAGCGCTTCACGGTGCAGGAGTGGGGGCCCGAGGCCGCCTGCCGCTTCAGCATCTTCACCGGGCTCCTCTCTCTGCTGCTGGCCACAGTGCAGGCCTGGAGGACCCTCTTCTTCCTCTGCAAAGGGCACGAGGAGTAAGTATCCCCTAGGGATAAGCCCATCCCTCCCGCAGGCTGGGGCACGTGGGAGGAGCTCTCTTGGGGTGAAGCGTTGGGCTTTGCACCCACCAGGTGATCCTTGTCCCCAGAGGGGCTTGGGGTGAGGTGGTGTATTGCCCATATCTGACTGCACACACAAAACATACTCCCCCACCTATGTCCAGGGCCCTCTCTGGAGGATGCTCCTCTGCCAAGGTTTTGGGTGGGGGCCCAGATCCCCCACCTATGCACCTGCTGCCTTTGGCACTCTGGAGGCAGCATGTGGCCAGCTCAGGTGCAGTGGGCATGGAGTACTCAGGGCCATGGCATGATGCTGGAGGCTGGCGCTCCCAGATGCCTCTTGACCATGGGCCCAGGAAGTCCTTCCCCAGGTGTATACCAGGTGTGTGAAAAACCTTGAAACAACGCAGTTGTGCATGGTGGGACAGAAGGGAGAAGTTGGTGACTCCCCTCCACTTTTTATTCTGCTTTTGTTGTGGACATGGCAACTACTGCAGACAACAACTATTGCTTGGTTACGACATGAGAGCGATGCTGAGCTCTCCCTGCAGCAGCCCAGGGCTACACTGGCAGCTGCTTCCTGTGCTCAGACAAACCAAGGGGCATCTGACCTCAACAGGTATAATGAGAGGCTTGGTGGGCCAGGCAGCAGCTCAGGAGCTCTGTGTTCTGTGCTTGCCTCTCTGGTGGCATGAGAAGCCAGAGCCCCTGGCGCACAGGTAATGCAGCCTCTGGGTGCTACAAAGCCAGGACTGCTGGATGCATTGTTGTCTGTCTAGACCAGGAAAGTAGTTTTCTCATGGTTTAGGGACCATTCCAGTGGTAAATCACTCTTGTCCAGGTATATTTGGGTTAAAGGTTTCTTGAGTCAGGGACTGTTACTCACATCTGGGCTGGGTAATACTGGGGACTCGGTGGCAGTGTTGTCTCTATGGCTCTTTCCAGTTACTTTCAAGCTGCCTAATACTAAAACATGCTGTAGTAAGTATAGACCAGAAGCTTATTTCCATATTAAAACTTACACTAAATACAACCACATACTTCTTAATATCTTTGCATTCAGCTTCCTCAGGTGAACAAATACCTATGGAAGATGAATTGAATCAAGCTCCTTTTCAGCTCAGAGCTAGTTAATCTTTAGAAGAAATCAGCAGTAAAAACCTTGTAATAGTCAAATTTGGATCGGATGTTTGGCCTGCTTCCAAATGTGGCTATTTATTTCAAAGCTGTTGGTCAGACCCCTGAAAATTGTCCCTTTAGGAGTTGCTTTCAGGCTCCTTTGGGCTGAGCATCAGCAGTTGTGTAACACTGTTCGTAATTGCTGCAGGCAACAAAGCCAGAAGGCTGTGAGGTGGTGGAGACCAAAGAAGGAGCAGGTTGGGATGATGAGATAACCACAGATAATAGAAGAGTAAAATGGGCTGAGAGGGAAGTTGCTTGCAAACAGCACGTTTCTTAATAAGAAGGAAAGTCTGTTCTGTACCACATCTGCCACTGTCTGTATGAAAAGTAGGCAGGACACATGCTGTTCTGATTTTAGACAGCCATTTGTTAACGCTTCAAATGGGCGTGAAAACATTTCTGTTTGGATGGAGAGATAAATGCAAGCTCCTCACCATAAATGATAATTGTCTTTTCTGATTAGAGGCAGTTGAAGAAGAACCAGAATGCCATCATTGCTGATCCTGTTGAGGAGGATCACTGCTACTGGGCCAGCTCCAGGGTGAGCCAGCCGAGGCAGTCAGGGTTAGTTAACACCCTATGTATCCTTTGTGTGCAATGGCTTTCAATGAGTCCTGACAGACAGTTATGACTGCTGAAATGCCCTCTTAAAAGTGTCTCATCACCCCTTACCACAGGGGCCTGGAACTGTTGTGCTCAGCTGAAGGACAGAGGCATAACTACTAGGATTGCAAAGCAACTTTGAGTGTAAGCATTTATCCTTACAGGGTATTTACTCAATCTGGAATGTGTAGGTGGAAGTTCTAATCTAAGGAGACAAAAAAAGTTAGCTAGAATGCTGAATTAGCACAGTCCTCTACCAGGATGCCCTGGTCTGAGGAATCCCCAGCACATCGTGATGGTTACTATTGCCAGGTGCGAATCGAGTGCAACGCTGAGCCCTGCTCTGTTGGTGGAAGGTCAGATTCTGGACTGTGGAACCTCTTTTGCTTCAGGGTAGGAAGTTGAGGGAGGACCAGAGATTCTGGGCTTGTGATGACCCACTAAATAGTCCTGGTAAATGTTCCTTTTCTAGGTCTGTTACTAATTGTAGTAGCAACTCTGTTTTATTTGTGAACAGCTCAAGTCTTTTCTGCCTCTCAGGCCAGCATACCATGCTAAGGTGCACACAGTGGATATGGCTTTAGCAGCACTTGGGATGAAATCCAGGCTAGGTGTGAAGTCAGAGCAGAGGCAGAAAACATGGAAAACCATGATGTGTTCATACCAGGTTCCCCTGTATGGGTGACCCAGGCACTTAGCGGAGGTGAGCTGATTTGGTTCACCAAGTCCAGCTAAGCCAAAGAGTAGGATTCATCTTATTGTTCATTTAGAAGTCAAGTGTCCTGGCATCTAGTGCCCACTACAGTCTATAAGGGCATTTCTGGAAGGTAGTTCACTTTTCTTCTTTTATATCAGTCTTGGGATGGGTCAACTGTCACTTTGGAGAGAGCCTAAACAGCCCCTAAAGTCACATCAACCCAGAAGCGAACAGCCTAACACTGCTGATAATTGCTTTCTCATCTCATTTTAAAGAAGTCCTCCTGAGGCCACATATGTATTATCATGCATAACCTGTACAAATTAGGATTGTCCAGCCCAGAATCAGGGAAAAGAAATGACTGGGTTTTTTTGTTGTCTGGGGTGAGTAGACTCCTTCTATCCCCAGCATAATGAGTGGCACTAGTGGAAAATTTGTCATATTCAACTTCAGTACATAACCTGAATAGGATGATTTGCTTCTTGGAGTTGCCAATCTTTCTCCAACCAAGAGAAGATGTCCAGTTTTTAGATAATGCTGTGTTCCAAGATGTCCTTTTCTAAACAGCCACTTAAAGCAGTTTCAAGTAGAGAAGGGCTTGTTCAGATGAATGAGAAAAGGATTTGAAACTTTTCAGTAGTTAGAATTAAGGGGAGGAGTTAAACAGTGAGGTTGGAAAATGAGTGAATGGTTCCACAGCCTTATGGGACTTCTGCAAGCCTCTCACCCTATCCAGACACTATCTACTCCCTATCTACTCCAGACACAGCACATGCCTATGGCTGGCTCTGGTTGGGCAAACTTAATGGAACTGAGGTAAATTGATATTCAGCTGGCAGAAATAACATACTGACACCAAAGCCAGAGAAGTCCTAGGAGAAGCTGGCCTGCTCTGCAAATTGCCCATAAAGCTGAGATTCGTGTTCTATGATGGCAGTACCTTGTGGTACATTGTTTAAAATGATTATAGTTATCAGTACCGTGTTTTTATTTTTAGTTTCACTCTCCTAAGCAATTTTTGTCCCAATTATCACTTTAGTCATGAAATAATTTTAGCTCGAGTTACTACATAATTGGAGCTAATGACATTTATTTTAACAATGGTGATTTTCATCATTACAGTTAATGAAAGCCATGCAGTGTATGAACAATCACCCCTCAGTACTTATATTTGAAGTGCCATTCTCTTATGGTGAAAAAAACCAGTCAAAAGCAAAAGCACTTACAAATGAAGATAATGTGACTCAAAATCATAATCCATAGTGTTTCAATGTATTAGGTGTTCTTAATTAAAGCAGATGTATTTTAAATGGAAACTAATATCTTTGTGCCCAGTGTACGCTGCTTACAGAGATTGCTGATGTTGTGTTTCAGCTGTTTATGAGTTACATTTTTCTTCCCTTTTATTACAGCTCTTTCTTTTACGCTTTCCTGAATCTGCTGATCAGCGCCTTTGTGGTGTTCATCACATTTATTGCTAGCACTATAGTGAGTGTAGGATTTAACATGTGGTGTGATGCAATTACGGAAAAAGGAAGCATGCCAAATAGGTTAGTATTGAAGAATACATTTTCTTCCTTTTTTTTTCCATATATGCACAATTGAACAGTGGTGTTACAGACTGTAGTTATTACATGCAAGGTAAGTAAGGTGGAGAAGGCATCTATAATTTGAAAATCCAGATTGTTTTCATCTGGAACAAAAACAGCTAATCAAACTTTTTTGTTTGTTTGTTTATTTAGAAGCTCACAAACAAAAGCGTGTTTCTATGGTGTTTCATGGTTTCTTTGAGCCATGATCATATGCAAAAGAAATCCGTTATTTAATTTTTTTTTATTTCTAAAGGAAAGCTAGATTTGGAGCTGTTCTAAGAATGGGGGGAGTGTGATCTTGTGAGCAGGGCAGGGGACTGGGGGTCAGGACTCCTGATTCTTGGTCCTGGCTGTGCCACCAACTCACTGTGGACAAGACACTCATCCTGCCTGTGTCACAATGCACCAACAAAATAAACTGGGGTAGAGATCCTGGCCTTGTAATGCCACTGTGGATGTCCTGAGAGCCACAGAATGGAAAGTACCTTGTAAGTACAATGTACACATGGCTAATGTTTTCTCACAGTGCACGAAATGTACAGCTCCTAAAATGGTCTACTATATCCCACAATGTTTACGGTCCTTATGGGAAACATGATAAGTTGAGGAACATTTTTTCCTATCAAACGAGTAACAATGAAGAGAGAGGGAAAAGGTGACATTTTATGTCATATGATTTTGAATAAATGTACTACTTAAAGCATACATTCATGTTGCACATTGTCATATGTTGTAAAATGCCATAGTAAATGTTCTGTTTAGGGCTGCAACGATTAATCGAATTATTCGAATATTCGGTTAAAAATTCGATTACAAAAAACCTCTAATCGAATATTCGGGTAAGAACCCAAGATGACCGACAGCACTGAAAAGGAGAGAGAAGAGGCTGCAGAAATCAACCAAGAGATAGAATGACAACCTCAAAATCCTGGGATTTTTTTCACACCAATAAAGGTCAAGTTATTTGTAAAATCTGTAGGCAGCCTCTATCTTACCATCAGAGTATCATCTCCTTGCTGGAGCATCCGAAACAAAAACACAGTTCCTTCTTCTGAGGCTTTTCCTGATGAAGTCAAAAGGTAACAGAGGCTCATGCACTTTGTTTCATTGACGGGTGAAGGAACCACCTTGGGTGATGCCCGAGACATACCTGTGGGAGGCGAGGTGGTAGTGGGAAAGGGGGGTTTAAGGATACTATTTTCATAACTATTACAATTCCACTTATGAAATATTGGTGTTATCACTTACATAATTATATATTCATTTTTTTTTAAGAAAGTAATTACATGCTTTTTTCAGCTTAGTTTTAGAGAAGACTGGCAAGCAACCTGGCTATTGCAATAACTTAAATGCCTTTTGATAAAACGTGCTATTATGACTGTTCAAAATACATTTCAGATGTTGCTTTATTTTATATTTGGTTTATCTGTAATCTCTGAAAAAATTTTCTTTTTTTTTTCCCTTCCAAATGACTTTCTGGGTAGCTGTGAAGAATTGCAAGATATAGATCTTGAACTGAACTTAGAAAACTCTGCTTTCTATGACCAGTTCGCTATTGCACAGGTAGGTCAGTTTAGGTCATGATTCTATTCCAGTTTGTTTGCCATTTGCTTATTGATCTGATATTGCTGGAGCTGAACTACCATTCCTCAGAAATCAATGGGAATTTGAAGTCAGTTTCCACTGACTTCAGTAAGGGCTGAGTCAGGATGGTAGTGATGGGCTCATTTGCATTTGAAATTCAAAATAGTTTTGAATGCAGATATGTCAAAACCTTACCCAACCACTGATCTTGTTAATCATGATCGAAAACTCATTGTTTATCCAGAGGATGAAGTCTGCAAAAGTTAAAACACTCTATTGTACTGGAGCTCTTCATTGCTGTTCAGAATAATGTCTGACCTGCACCACATCACGAGACTACTAGTTCTGCCTTCCATGAGTTTATCTGATACCACCTGAGCTATATATATCAGACCATTGAAAATAATGAAAGGTTAATGTCATTTAAATAGGGCTATTTTCTGATGAATCCATGAGAATTAGACCTCAAAGGCTGTCAGACTTTTCTATTGACTATTCTAGCTCTAAATCAGTGATCAGAGTCAGTGAGCACTGGAACTTGAGCACTGGTGCATGTGAGCACACACTAATTCTGCAGGGGCAATAGTCCCATCCCTGCAGGTCTGCACCCTTGCACAGAGTTCTTGTATTGTCCCATACGGAAAGAGGCATTAGCCTGCCTGGGGCATTCCCTGAAGGTAAAAATACCTCTGGGACACAAGCTTGTTTTGTGTCTTCATTGCCAGCACTGGCATCTAGATGCCCAGCTCAGGCATATTTGCATTTAGGATAGAAATATGCCATAAACGTGATTTCCTTTATATGAAGAACCCAGGACCTCAGTGGCTTTAACTGGCTGTGACTCCATGGGTTTTGGCCCAGCTGAGGTTTTGATATTCACCTGGACAGTTGACTTTGTTTTTTACAATACAGTACTGACCTCTTTATGATTTTCCTTTTCTTCTCTAGTTTGGTCTCTGGGCTGCCTGGCTGACTTGGCTGGTAATTACCATTTTGGCTTTCCTGAAGGTTTATCACAACTACAGACAAGAGGACCTGCTAGATAGCCTTATCCATGAGAAGGAGCTGTTGCTAGGAAGATCCTCTTCACGATCCTCTTTGCAAGATGAGAAAAGTGGAATGATCTAAAGTGTAAGCAAATTTCCAGGGCAGGATCTAGATTTTATTTTTCAGTAGCCTAAGCTGAAGTTGAGTCAGGGTATTGAGTGTGTGAGATCTTTTCTTTCCTGAAAAGAGATGCACTTGTGAATCACCCACTTCCTCCATGAAAAATTTTTGGTAGAAGTAGGATAAAGAGAATGAACTGCCCTATGTGCCTTTGGCACAACAAACCTTCTGTCCTCTGCAGGCACAAGCTGTAACCTGCACTTGCTAGCAGAGCTCCTACTTGTCATCACTGGCTTTTGGGACAGGGGACATTTTTGAGGACTGTGCTGGCAAGACCAGGTTACAGCATTCAGGCTATTTCTTCAAGCTATTCTTAACCAATAGTTGTAACTGGAGCTACATGCAGTCCCTCTTCTCTCCCTTTCCTTCTCTTTGCCAGTAAAGCTGCCCCTGTTTTCTCCTTATTCTGGGTAATTCCAGCTCTGGTCTGCATACAGAATCTTATTATCTCTGCTTTTGCTATGTATGGGTGCGGTGCTGACAAACATGTTGTTCCTGCTCTGCTTTTATTTGGAACATAGAAACCTGTGTTCCAGACCTGGTATTTAATATTGGACAGTGTCAATGAATTCCATGAAACTGCTATATTATTACAGTATCTGTCAAAAACTGTGTATAATTTGGAAGGATGGTGTAGAACTTCTGGTGGTTTTGTTTCTTCTTAGATTTTGGCATGACCAACATTTATTATGACTCCTGAAGTGAAGTGTAGCTAGCAATTGCTGAAGCCTGCATACTAAGAAATTAGGCTGAATAGATAGTATCAATGCTTGTGCATTTATAAATGTAACTTGGTCCCTAACACTGTGTACTATTCTGTTTTGAGTATTAGAATTTATTTGTGATATTTATTTCATAAAGGCTCTGCTAAACTACTGTAAACATTTGCATTGTAGGTATCTATATTTATCTATAAACATTGCAAGGAGTTCAAACAGCTGAGTTATTTTATAGGTAGTTCAGTGCTAAATGGGTCCATCCTCTCTACTCATGGGCAGGAGTTCCAGGGCCGATGAATTTTGCTGTGCAATGGAAAAAAAATTGCTGTTTAGACAAAGCTCACTAGTGACTATGTTGTTGCTTTCAGTTTTGTTTGGCCAGTGCTTCAACAAATAAGATGGATGGTTGAGACAAGAGTTAGATCCAATAATTAAGAAGAGCCACTCAGAGCAATGTGGGTTTTGTGTGGCAGAGTAGTAAAGTTGTACTAGAATCAAGCATTTAGCGTTGGTTACCCATTACACAGAAGACACAGAAGACCGCAAATCAGCAGAAAATTTAACCAGACAGTTAAGTCTGAACTGAAGAAGATTTTTTTGGGAGTCCGCTGACACTGCCTGTGGCATCTGTGCTTGAGTTGAGATTGAATTAGTTGCAACAGCAGTGCAAACAATGCACAATTATAGGACCTGGTAAATTGGAAAGGTGTGAGAGAAGACAGGCTTCTACCACATCAGAGCTCAAGACTGGGATTAGCACAACCATACAAATTTACTGTTGTCTTCTGAGGACTCTCTGATGCTTAGTTAAGTACCAGCTAAAGCATTTGATTGAAACAGAATTTGATGTCAAAACAAATCCCTGAATTAGTAGGCATTTTAGGGCATAAAATGTGACACTGTATTTAACCGTGAAAATGTTCTCATAGGTTTAGAGAAAAAATACTCCAGGGGCTCTAAGCAGTGAGCCAGCCCTGTGAACATCCCTTATAGCCCCAGCTGGCCAGAGCTCTCTGTAGAGGTCTTATTTTTCTCAATGATTTCTGTCCACAAGGGAATGCAATTTCTTTGAAAGCTTTATAGCGGTGACTTTTTTACAGTTGTGAGTTGACATCAGAGGAGGAGTTCATGAAGAGGGAATCAGAAATGAAGTTAGTTAATACCAATTTAAAATTCAGATGTCAGGACTGTTGGAGTGGCTTTTTAAAATCATTTGGTCTAATAGACTGAATATTAGAAAAAACATGTCTTCACTGAAAGGGTTGTCAAGCATTGGAACAGGCTGCCGAGGGAAGCAGTTGAGTCACCATCCCTGGAGGTATTTAAAAGACATGTAGATGTGGCACTTTGTGACATGGCTTATTGGTGGCTTTGGCAGTGCTGGGTTAGTGGTTGGATTGGATAATCTTAAAAGCCTTTTCCAGGCTAAACAATTCTACGATTCTAGTAAGGGGTACACTCTTGCAAGAACCTAAGCCCCTTGCCAGGGAATGACCTTCCTCTTCATACCCTGAAGAAGAGCTTGTGTCTTGAAAGTTACTATGTTTCTTATGTTCCCCCCCGTTGTTTCTCCAACTAGGGAGTCTCACTTGATGCAGCAGTGGTGTCTCTTCACACACGTAACTTCAATGCATGCCTTATTCCTCATGCTGCTGCTTTGTATAATATATTTTATATATGTGCCAAACCAGGCTTAGGCTGAGATAACATGTTGGTTGGGACCACTGATCCTGGTCTTGTCTGAGGTTTTTAAGAACCAGGAGGTAGAAGATAGCAAGTGTCTCCTTGTCATCCTTGCTCTGAGGTACCAGGACTAAAGCCTTGTCTCTGGTTCTGGGGCAGATGTTGCTCATGAGTGAGGTTGTCTGAAGCTCATGCTCTCTTCTGCCTCTTCTGTCTGAAAGTCTTTTTCTTCCTTCCTGCTTCCATGAGAAGCAGCAAACACTGGTCCTGGGGTTAGAGTTGCCATGCAAAATGAAAAAAAGGCTGAGGCTCTTCTTTAAGTCTCGTGTGATTCTCAGCCTGTTTTCCCCAGCTTACTTCACTTGACCAGGTGACATAATGCTGGCACCCAGTTTGCAAGGATCAGTGATCCTTAAAAGCAAAGCTCTTTTTGATAGAATCCCCTGTGTGAGGTGAAAGGCAGAGCATGTAGCGAGAAGTTCTCTGACTGACTCAATGGGAGAAAAGGTATCCTGCAACTCCCAGTTATTGGACCTACTGTTTTTAATTTGTAATTAATTTTCTGCAACCTCTTCTCCTAAAGCTTGGACAGTCAGGCCAACCTGATCATGCCAGACTGAAAATGTGTAAGAGTAGTGGTATAATTTATACACACATACCTACATATCTGTGCGCTCTCTCACGCCCTTCTCTGTTCTGTACATTTCTGACCTCTGCTTTTAGTCATCCATTGCCAACCAGCACAATGTGGCTGCAGGAGGAGTTTCTCTGAGTGGAAAGTTGCATTTCTGTGATATTTCAATACCTTTAATTTGCCCTTTCCAAAAGCAGGTCTCTGGGAACCCTGTAGCAAGAGCTGTATTCAAAGAACTAGAACCCTGTGCGTTACTTATACTTACATTTATTTACTCTCACATGGTGGAAGGGGAAAAGGCTTTGTGGCCTTTGCCCATGCAGCCCTTCCATTGCAAAAAGCTCTGAGCTGTTCTGGTAGAGAATGTGCAATGCAGCTGTTCAGTCACTGTGTCCCCTGTGATGCCAAAACCACAGTCAAAATGTCTTTATCTTGGCCTGTGAAAATTGCGAGTAACCCAGTGATATCCTCGCACAGTTTACTGCAACTGGATGCTGCTTTCCAAGGCACACAGTTACCACACAGTTGCACACACAGTTATTCTATCAAATATATTCCCTGGCTACCATCTGTGGTTAATTTCCCCACCAATTCTCTGCCAACTGTCCACAATGAGTTAGAAAAATCTAAGCTAACTAGTGTCATCAGAGCTTTCAGATAAATGCTATTTATTACTATTTTTATAATAGAGTAACAATTGAAGCCTTTTTTTGGAACAGAACGTCCACATGAGGACAGGAACGCTTATAACATCTTATCCCACTAATTCATGAGGCATCTTTCAGCTGGGAGCTTTCAGTAGGAATCTACAAAAGTAAGAGCTTGGTGATTTGCTGTAAAAACTGAAAGATGTGTGCTGTGGCAGAGATTCTATGGTCCCATAAAGAAGGGGGTGTTATAATAACCAGTGATGGATGCTTGAGTGTACAGGCCATGTCACAAAACCATTCAGTGTCAGGAAGTGGATGTGTGTGTGTGTGTGTGTATGTACAATGCACATGGGTAAATGCCAGAAATAATTCCACTGCTCTTCTGTGATGTGGATATAGGTTCTTCTCTTAACAGACAGCTTAGGCTGGAATAGCTGTTAGGATTCCTTAACTTTGTTAGGATTCCTTTTACTTACTTAGTATTAGGACTTGTGCAATAATATAGGTTATGATACCTAGAGGTGGATGTGATGTAAGTGGAATAGGAAAGCCGTGGCCAGTGTACAACCTCCAAAGGGCTGAAATGGATTTCTTTTGAGGGTTTGCACGTGTTTTTACTCTTTCCCTATACCTGGATAATGCCCTGATGTTACCCTGAATTGCCTGTTGGTCCAGCCTCAATTGTCAGCACCTCACATAGTTTAGTCCTTAGGTTGATAGTTGGAGACCATCTCTCAAAAATGAGGCTTTTGCATGGGAATCTCTTCAGGTCGATCTGAGTGCAGAACATGGGGTCATCTTGATAGGGAAGTGTGAGCCACAGGCCATTGAATGGGCTTCATGTGGGAAACAGGATTTCTACACACCCTCAACATTGACCTATTTGATGGGTCTCAGAAGATGTAATAGCAAATGAGCAAATTTAAAATGGATGCCAGATACAAAATACACACAAACCTGGCATTGGGTGAATGTGACTTTTATCACCTCCCATATCCAAAGCCCTCCCAAACATATTGCATGGAAAATCACTTCTACCATTTAAATTATAACTTTAAAGAAAATCCAGATAGTAATTTATACTGGCAACACTTACAGTAATTTGTGACAAACTATCCCGGATTTTGAGAAAACTTTTGTCTTTTCTTATGGATCAGTGGCCTGGGTGTGAATATCCTTGAGCTAATGAGCTAATTTTGTCATGTCCAGATGCTAAATTTGTGCCTCTGACCATTTCCTTTGCTGATGGAAATGGCCCATTTTTATCTCATTGGAATGTTTGCTTTGGAGACCACAAATGTCCTTTCCTTCTGCTTAGGCAATCTGGGAAGAGAGGAAGGTTTTACCTGCAGTGACAAAATGCTCACATATTTTCATAAGCACAGAAATTATTTTAGAACTATTTCTGTTCATGGTATTAATGCCTTGAAGTACATGTTTCTATTTCTGTCCTCCATAAGGAAGAGGAAAACTAACCTGAATTGTATTTTGGTATGAGATACACACTGAAATGGGGGGGGTTTTATGTTTGTTTTTTTTTTTAAATGACAAAATTTTGCTCAGTAATTTATGAAGGTAACAACTGTATAGAAGACAGCACTTTGATGCTCTCCTGACAGTAGAAGGGAGGTGCACTCTCTCAGAAGACTTACTATTTGTTTCTGAGAGATTAGTGTAGGGTTTACTTAATACATTGCAAGTACTGCTTAGTTCAAGTGCGTAATGAATACTGTCTTTCCATTCTGTTGTTGATAAGAGTATTTGCATGGCAATCCTTTCTCTTTAGTTTCTTTTGCCCATGCCAAAGAGTGTAACTGAACTGCTATTGCAAAACTTAGATTAACATGAATGTATTCACCTGAGTGCTTAAACGTCTCTACCTCTCATAGATACTATAACTGCTTAAACTGTTATTGCACACAATAGCGAAAAGAACTGAATCCATGTGAGAGTCTAAATCCTATTTCCATAGATAGCTAAAGGATTTAGGATTTAATGCTTACTGACTTCCTGGCAGATCCTCATTTCTAAAAAATGGGCATAGGCACCCAAGAGGACTGTGTGAATAGCCCTTGACACTGGTCAAATAATGATTTTATATTGGTTTGAGATTTTTAAATTTTTTTTTCTCCCCAAAATAAAAAGCCAACAACTGTGATTTTTTAGACATGAAAGGTTATTCTGGATCCCCTTCAAAACCTCCTGTTGGAACTCTTCTACTTGGCTTTAAATACCCAAACAATGTTTTAGCCTTGTGGTTCTGGTATTAGTCAAGGAGATAAAGTACTTGGCAGCAAGAGCTGCTCACTGAAATAGCTTGGCTTATTTGTATATGGTGGAAACCCGATGTGAGAAGTTTTTGTTCCCCCTTTCCAATTGACTGTGTTGTAAAGTGAAGGCTGAGACAGCCTGCCAGGAGGTGAGAATGACGATTCTATTTGTAATTACTATTGATGTCTTGGGTGATATGTCACACAAATAAGTAAACAGTCCTGTGACAAAAGTACTTTTCATCTCCTCCTTACTTTCCCCTCATTTTCCCCCAGATTTGAGTGAGTTTGACTCCAGACTGTATACAGATTCTGAAGGGTATTTATGAATGTGAGAAAAATTGCAGTCTCTATGGTAAACTTTTGTCCGAAAAGTAGAAAAACAGTTACAGATTTTTCCTGTTCTCATTCAGGCTCTCTGGGGTGTGACATCAAATTGTTCCCTTTATATAAGCCAGACCTGATTTGGGTGACATGTAACTCTGGGAGGTCTCCAAGGCTGGTGCCAGCAGTATCTCAAGAAAGCTTCTGGAGTTGGATGAGTGCTATGTTAAACCATAGATTTTAAGGCAGAGAAATGTTTGGAAACTGTCTGTCATGGTATCCTACATAACACAGTCCAGAACTCTTCACCCTATCACTCCCTCAGCAGAGGGAATTGTCTTACCATGTTAACCCTGTGAAGTGCAATAATTTGTGTCTGAAACACAGCACATCTTCCTGCAACACACTGGATCTAGATTGCAGCTATTAACCACTTCCACTTTCTGCGTTGGTGCTGCGGTTTTAACCATCATTGTCAAAACAGTGTCCAGCATTTGACTTCACAAGGTGCTGGCAGACTTCTTACTAAATCACAGTCTTTTAGAATAGCAAGTAGTCCCTTTGCTAAATGATGCTGAGAAGCTCCATACTGAACATCCTTCCAGGGGGAGGGCCACTGCATTGGGGTCCACAGCCAGCACAGACTGATGGTATCAGAGCAATTCAGATCAGGTATTCTCTGATTAAAACAGCCCAAGCTACACAATTGAGAAATCAATATGATCTGAAGTACGCTCCTGAGAGCTTTTGAAGGTTTCTAAACAAAACAAAACAACAACAAAACCCCCCAGTAGTTCTACTGACATCTTCTCCCACTGGATCCTTTAATCTTCAAACAATTCCTGCATACTTCACCCAGGGTTTTATTGCTATCAAGCTGATTGGGCCTTATTTGTCATATCTCTTCCTACCAGGGACAAGGACAGCTGAGGAGTTCAGGACAGTGGCATCAATCTGAACAGAAACAGGTAGTGAGGAGAACTGTTAGTGCATTTCCTGTGAGGAATTTTGGCTTCAGGCTGTTATGTGAGGGGTCTGAGTGGTAGTGTCTATGCTGGCAGCACTGACACCCTTTTCAGCCTTTGCTTGGCCTGCTCAGCCCCTACCTGCTCGTGTGGCTTCAGAAACCTCAGAGCATCCCCTTGAAGCATGTGCTCATCTAAAGTTAGCTTCTGGAAAGAGTGACCTGTGCCAACCATTCAGGTATTTGGTGTAAAGTTGCTGACATTCCCACCTGGTTTGTAGGGGCTTCTTTGGAAAGCTCTTCTTTTCACGTTGGCAGATCAGATACCCTGTAATTCACCCTTTGCCCTATGTAGCTTGTGACTTGCTCAGGGAAGGAAAGATTGTTCCCAAATCTCCATAGACTTGACCTTTTTGAAAGTAGCTCATTAGCACCCATAGTTTTAAAAGGTTTAGGGTTTTTATGTGGTACCACCTGCAAAGATCTGAAGCAGATCTTTCTTGCTTGTGAGTCAGTGCAGGGCCTGAAAGCATTTCAGCCTCTCTGAAATGCATGTCCTGTGATGTATGTATTCTCAAGCTACTGTCTCATAGCCATTTGGGAAAAGCTTTATAAGAGTCTAGATTAGCTGTTTTGTTATGCTGCTAAAGAGGTCCCTGCACAATGGGTATTTGGGGAGAAAACTGAACACCTCTTTATAATTTGTTTAACCACTGAAAACAGCAGAGGGGCAGATCCCTCGCCAGTGAATATAGATCAGCCTGTAAGCAGCTGTGCCAGTCCACACAAGCTGAGAGTAGAGCCTTGCCTGTTTTGAATATTATCTCTCTTGATTTGTATGGTCTTTTGCAGTGTAATGACTGCTGATTTGGAGCTTTAATTACATGTATTTGACAAAGCTGGAAAGGGGGTGAGGTTTATTATTGTTTTGATACAGCTTCAAAAGGGAAACTTTTTACTAGCATTTTAATACAGCTCTTTCACCTAGCTGAGTCCAATCCTTCTGATAGTGGAGTCACTGACAGTTTGCTTTGGCTTTAGTAGGAGCTAGACTGGGTTCAGTGTAAGTGACACACTCTAGCATTACTGATAAGGAGTTAATGTGTTTTGTATATTGGTGCTTTTTGCTGGACAGTGCATTGGCTTTTTATGATTTGGTGATATATAAAAATAAATAATTTGAAAATTCAATATTTCTCTGCCTGTTCTTTGAACGTGAATTTAAATTGTTACCATGTGAGATAAAAAACTTTTCTCAGAGTCAGTGGCAGCATCTTAGTTCATGTACTCCTTCCCCAGCATCTCCATTCCACTACTTGTGTACTCAAGGGTATGACCAACCACCCCAAGCTGCCTGAAACCTTTGGTGCTGTCTCCCAGCAGTGAAACCTAATGCCATAGGAGGCAAGGAGAAGATAGTCCTGTGTCAGCATGCAGCTGAAAGGCAGCTTGTTACCAAGTGTAAAGTGTGACCACAGCCTGCAAGAGCAGGCTAATTTTCTAGAGGCCAGCTGTTAATTTTCTTCGTGTAGCATCAGTCTTTCTCTTCAGCAGTGGGCCTAAAGGCTCCCCAACAGCTATCCTGGAGCAAGGAATTAATAAGAAACAAGTCAACACTATTAGAGGCTCCTGAGTTATTCCTTCAGGGCAGCTGGTAACACCCCTTCTATAGTCACAAGCTGCCAGCCCTTCTTCTTGCTTCAAAGTGGCAAAAGGCAGAAATGACAATTACAATTGCTACTGTGGGCTTCTTGTGCTCCATTAACTTGTTTCCAGAGTATCAGGGTTGGATAGATGAAGGGAGGGGAGGGGGACGAGAAGCAGTCTTTAGGGCTGCCTTTTACCAGCACTGATGCTGAGTGCATCAAAAGGTTAATGTAAAAACATCTAGTGTCATCTTGCTGTGTCCTTTTCTATCTCCTGTAATCATATGGGTATGGTTACGCCTGCTAGTGCAATCAGGTGCTGTAGATGTGGTGGCCTTGCCTGAAGAGGGTGTTGGCAGCTGCCCTCCATCCATTCACACTGCAGGAATGTACTGAACACTGTCAAAACAACACTTACCCTTTTGTTGTGGTCTGCTGATTTCTGTTATGTATTAATTATAAATTTGCTGCATAAGGAATATTAAGCAGCACTTCTACCCTTAGATGCTGCTGTTGGTCTGTTGTTGTACACAAACTTCCTTCTACTCTCTGGCCCTCTGACTTCTGCCACCTCAGACGTTCCTAGGAAGCCACACATACCCACTGTCTGCTTCAAAAATTGCTGCTGGAATGCTGTCCTACATCAGTTCCTCTTTCTGCTGTTTATGTCTAAAACATGGTCACTTCCAAGATGGATTAAATAATTGCTCAGAGGTGATTAGATGAAGGATTCTTGACTTCAAAGGCAGTTCACCAAGTTGGCACTAGTGTGAATTCAGGTGAGCAACTCCACCACTTAAAATAAATTTTGTACTTGCTCTACTTTTTACCTCTTTCAGTCAATCCAAAGGGAAAGATTACCCAGCATGGCCAGCAGGGGGATTATTAACCAACACGGCTGATTTTTTGTTATTTTAGAGCTCCAAACGCACAAAGGTGTCACACAGAAGAGCACCATTGAACAAGAATAAGGAGAAATCACATTTCAGCTCACAGTGGTGAGGATGAAGTTGTAATGGATAAAGAACAGAATGAAGGGGCAGAGAGGGAAAGGGGTATGTGTGTGGATTAAAACAGGTTGAGTGAATGGGAAAAGAGCTTCAGTGTGAGAAGGAACTAAAACAGGTATGTCCACAGTGAAGCTGTGCAGCAGTAAACAAATGCAAGCCCAGTAGCTGGAATTCTTCCTCCTGTTCCCAGCCTTGTTATTGACCTATTTCATTCACTCCCACACATGCATTGGCTTTCTTAGCTTCAGTTTCTTCACCTGCAAAATGACACCATTCTCCCAGTAATGAGATTTAGCTTCTGTTTATTTCAAACCTTCTTGCTTTGAGGCAAATTGAATTGGGCTTTCTGCAGCCTGCCACGTACCTGACCGACCACAATAAACAATCCTAACCTGAGAGACCTTGTAAAGCTGTGGTGGGACCTCAACTGATAACTCAAGTGCTGCCTTTGTCTATGCCCAAAACTGTCCCAACCAGAGCCAATGCAAAAGCTCAGAATAGCCATTCCTCTGCTTAATGTCTCTGACAGCCCAGATGTGATAGCTGTTCTCACTCACACCGATAAAGCTGGGCCTGAACAAGAGAAACATGGACATTTTCCAGTTAAAGCACACCCAGTGGAAAGGTGGTCCTATGTCCAGTTCCTGGGCTGCTGTGCAGGAAGGTGAGCACAGATATGGTCTTCACACCACCTCCACATTTTACCTTACCGTCCTAAGAGAAGTTTCTGTTTTACCTTAACCTTCAGCCTTTTGAAATTAGTGAAACCGGATGGCTAAGGGTCACTCTGACATTCTTGCTCTTGAGGTTGCTCTTGTCAACTCAGCCTTTGCATTTTTGCTGAAATGTGCCATGGCTTGGAGTGAAAGAACTGTCTACTGTTGGGAGGACATGCCAGTCCAGAGCCAAAAAAGAACACGACTGATTTGCCAAAGAGTTTCAACATGAACATTAAAAAGATCATAAGCATCAAAAGATGCAAATAGAAGTTGCAATGACCCCCTTGCCCTGTTCAGATACCAATCTGGACCTTTTCGTCAGAGATACACCAACACACAATTTAAAACCTGTCCTTTTAATTACATAAACAGAAGGGCTGATACAGTGGAGAGGGGAGTGAAGCAGTGGTGAAACTTACCCTCTGAGCTGAGGTACCTTAGTAGTTTGGACACAGAGCCTCTGAGCTAAATACTCCTCCTGCAGCAACTTCTGCATCCCAGCCCAGCACATGTCAAATGCAGTACCTGTGCCTGTCACAGCTTAGGAGAAGCATGAAAACAGTCACTGAAGTCACTTCGTTCTGTCTTTGGCTGCAATTTTTTTGCATTGCTCTCAATCTAATTGCTGCCCACTCTCCTCCTGAGAGAAGGCTGCATATTGTGTTTCTGTTTACCCTCTCCTGGTTGAAGTCCTTGGGGTGCTTGGGAGAAGGTTACTGGGACAGAGGTACAGCACTCTTTAAAAAAAAATCAATTAAAAATAAAGCACCATTTTTTTCCTTTTTGGTGTTGTCATGGCAGGGGAATTCAAGCCAAGGTCTTGCAGGCATCTCCTAATCTTCTTTGCAGTGTTTTCTTTCCCTCTTCTTCCCCTGTTTCCTTTTCTTCAGCTCTCACAGGTTCTGCCATCTATCTAACCATACCAAATAACCCCAAACATACATCAGGTGCTACTTGAGAAGAATCTAAGGCCAAAAAGCTGTTTGTGCTGGTTCCTTGAAGCTCACAAGCTTGCATTCATTTGCTCTCCTCTCAGTTACTCAGAGAACCATTTCACATGAGCTCCATTGAAAGGATTCCCTTCAGAGACATGCATAGTACGGAGGGAGAAAGGGACTTCCACAACTTCATAACCAGTCCATATGGCCATGATACAGGGCCTTTCACCAAAACATAAAAGCATACCCTCTGCCTGATTACAAGCACTATCATAAATCTTGTAAGTCAGCTTGTGCAGTTTATGGACTGAATCAAACCCAGAGGATTATACTACCAATTTGATGATTAGCTTGGGTTTCAGTGCTGCTATTTGTTATGTTAGGCAAATAAACTATTTTCTGTATAAATGAGTTTTCGTGTTCTTTTTCACACCTGGGAGTCAAGTGAATCATTAAGAAACAGCTTTTGCCCATGGAGGAAAAAAATACGTGAAGGAAAACAAGAAAGCCATTTGCTGTGATTTTACTAATAATCATTTCAGGTGTATAAATACAGCAGCTTGTCAAGCCTTTGGCCACCAAAGCAGTTAACTTTTGCTGAATAGCTCTTAGAATGCTTAAGGAGAAAGGTGGTTTGATATCTACAGCCTTGACCTGAGACTCAGGAGACTTTTCTTCAGAGCTTACTGTTGCCTGTGCAGATCAATCTATTTTTCTCTCTACGTTTGCTCCTCATATCAGCAGTTCATAAACTGAGGGGGACACAATTCAGATACTTGTCTGCTGTTCAGAGTGATGGAGAATGAGTTTGGTGAGAATTCAAGGCACTAGTATGACTTCATTGATGTGGAATACAAAACTATAGAAGAAAAAAGCAGAAGTGTCTGCTGGATGATGCACAACAGGGTGATTTTCTTACTCTTTGAGGTGGTTGCTCATGTGTTTGTACATGTGGCTGGAGTAGACTGGGAGCTTTGCACTGACTCATGCTGCTTAGCAGTGTCAGGTTGGAGGACATTGCTACTGCTTCATAAACCAAGTCCAACATCTCTGTGCAATGTGTCTTATATGAAGAAAGAAGATAACAAGTCGGGATTGAAATTCCTCCAGGACTTTCACATCTTGCTTCATGCTCGTATAGTAGAGACTCACAGCAAGGATCAGCACTGCACAAAATGAGAGCCACAGGAACACAGGCAATCCAGATGATGACCTGTCATCTACTGAATGGTGATGAGGAGAAAAAAAGAAAGCAGCATTATTTTAGTGTCATCTTAAACACTTCCCAAATTTGATCCCCTGCTGATCCTTTGTACAAGTTTTCTGGGAACAGCAGGGTACACAGGGCTCTGGTTGTGAGTGCTCCCATAACATCAGTGAAGTGATAGTGAGTCACACCTCCTGATGGAGGGTGGTGAGTATAAAAGATATCATCTAATGGAGCATTTAAAGGGTTTAATTACATACAATAAGAACAGGATTACCATAGTTAATGCGTGATTTCAAGTTCCCCTCCAGTAATAATTTTTTATACTTTTATGCTAAATGTTAAGTTGAATACTAAGAGAATATGAAGCTGCTTTGTCCAATCATTTAATGCTCACAAATGCTCCATAATAGAAACAAGATGCAGATTTGTGTCCTTTTCCTTGTTAATTCAGCTTGCTTTTGACTCCTGCCAAATACGGTAAGAACTTAAATGTGGCTCCATTAACCATCCTCTACACTGCTCTTAAGCAGGAGGACCCTGTAAACATTTTTCTTCAAAATGCAGTTCAGGTGTATTCAAAGTGCCATGGGTCAGGCATGTGGAATTCAGAGGGCTACATTTAAGTTGCCGACATCTGTGTCCCAGTCCTTGCACATGTGTATCCATCCATGGGCCTTGGAGATCCGGTTTGATTCAGATCTGGCTGCTCTGTTTGACTTCATGGCCATTGCACAGTCAATACTATTTTATAAAACACTTAGAGTATTAAACATGCAGTATAAAACCAAATTCATGCCTGAATAAAACCCATAGTGTGCAGCTATTTTCCTGCCATATGCACATAATCAATAAGGAGATAAAAATGTGGAGTGTATTATTATGGGTAAAGGGCCAACATTAGCTGTAACATATTTAAATTAGCTTCTACTCCGAGCCCCGGAATACACACCAGTCAATTAAACTGTCATACAGATGTACAGAGAGGAAGGTAAAAGTCATAAAACCAAGCAAGAAACACATAATAATGTATCAAAAAGTGTATGGGGAAAAGGTAAAATGTTAATAGGCAGTCATTTTATAGCTAACCAGAAACAAAATCAATGTGCCATAATAGGTCTGAGTGAATTATTTGCAGCAAATAATTTATTCATTTGAATTTAGCCCTTCTTTCTGTTTGCAAATTGTCTATGAGCAGACTTCAGTTTTTATAAATTTGTTTATTTGGCATTATTCCATGAATGGTTGATATGAAGGTGTTTAGCCAGGGAATTGCTCACCACTTTCTGCTTTTGCAGAGATTTGTGAGTTGGAAGTTGGTATTTCCCTTCTATGATTTCTTATACCACAGGGTACAGTTGTCAACTGGGTGCTCCCCTGACTTTCACAGTGAGGGACTTGGCTGATAAGCACACATGGGAGCAGTGAAACCTTTCTGTGAAAGCTGAACAGCTTTTCACATCAGCCCTTTTCTAGGAAGTGCTTATAGCCTTTTTCAACCTTGCAAAATTTACTTTCTATGTGAAATTTCTGCATCATGTCAAATGCAAACTTGAGTTTTCCTTATATCCTCCCAGTCTGCAAACCTAGGAAGCATGATCAGTCCATGTACAAAAAATAAATAATGTATAAAAATAATTCCACATGCAAAATAGTGATGAGCTATTCTCACAACAGCTTCAGCACATCATGACAACTATGTGCTGAAATTTAAGTTTGTTTTTCTAGATTACAAGTAGAAATTTAATGCTTAAAATTTTTAGTTAAATTGCTCTTTGGAAGGGCACACACAATCACAGACTTGTATTCAGTCTCATGGCAACTCATCTGAGAAAAGCACTGGACCAAGATACGGTAGATTTTGTTTCAGTTCAGTATTGGACACACATTTCCACTGTCCCCTGAAGAATATTTGATCTTTGCTTTTCCACCTGGCTCTTTCCTGCCTGTAGTACCTTTTTTCTAGCCCAATATCTGCCTTAGCTGATGCTTCCATTGTCATGAACCCCTCTTCCTGGAAAAAAGCAATAACTAGGAGATATGGAGACATCTACCTGGGGGGCTTTTTGGTCTCCCAGCACTATGGGTCTGTGTGTATCTATGTACATGTATATATCTCCCTCTCTCCTCTTGCTGCTTTGCATACAGCAGGGGCTGGATGTTGGCCAGGGCCTCTAGAAAAGATAACCATCATAAGAACATCCAGATACACACACTTGCTTGAGGCTGTCAGGCCTCGAATGAAAAAAAAAAGAAAAAACATATTATTTTTATTGTTTCTACCCTGCTGCCAGCATATAAATGGATTGTCTCTTCCCTACATACAAAACTCAGCAGGGAGAACTATTGTTTCGCTTGGGGTGCTTTCCTTGCATATCTTAGTGAAAAACCTGTACCTATTCTATTGCCATAAAATACATTAATTATATTTAAATTAAAAATAGCTTCAAGGATTGAATTTTTGTTTCCACTATTTGTCTTACTAGACGTCTTGTTTAAAATTGCACCAGACCTCATCAGCACCTCGTGCTGCTTATGCTGAGAAGAAAAGGCAACAACCACTGACAGCACGAAGTGCTGTATATACAGAGGGTGTATTTGCACAGTGCGTCCCAGCAGCCACAAAAGCAAACTCAGGTTAATTCTATGGATAGCTTGTAGTTATAATGTGAAAATTCAACTTACCCACTACGTAGTCACAGCAGGAAATGGCTAGAAAACAGAATGAAAATGTTCTTACACGCCTGGAAAGGTCTCTTGGCAGCAGGTGAGCAAGAAAGCAAATACCAAGTGGTGTCTCTGAAATCGCCTGTTACCTTATAGATGCTGTGCCACCTCTTAAAACACTTTTGGCTCTGGATGAGGATGTATCCACTCCATGCAAACATGCAGATGCAGGTGCACTTCAGGAAAGTGAGGAAAAATATTGTATGGAAGAATTCAGAAACAGAGTTTGCTGCCGTTTCAGGTAGGTCAGTAATCAGCTTCTGTGAAAAAACACTCCCTATTCCACATAATTTTTAGAAAGGAAAGGGGATAGACCAACAGGCTGAGAGAAGAATGAAAATTAAAAAAAGCAAGGCCCACTGTCAGATTAACTTTCATCCAAAAATATCATGGAAATGCTTCTGCTTGGCAACCAGGGCCCAGACACAATCCAGGATGAAAAGTGTATAGAATGGAAAAATTTCAGTGGTGCCAGAAACCTTCATTTTACCAGCCTTGATGTTAATAATATTGTGTGGACAAACAGTAAATAATTTAAATTGCAGGCTGTTTGCAACACAGAATACTAATTATGGGTTGAAACTTTTCTCATTTCTTTATGGAAAAGAGACAGAGTCTTCTCCATCCTTACAGCTCCCTGGAGTTCCAACATGGCTTTGCCGAAGACAGTCAGTGGGAGACCAGCCTGGGCTGGACTGACTTTAGGCTTACCAGCACTTATGTGGGGCAGGGACTCTGGCAGAGAACGAAGGGAGTTATTAACTCCCATAAAAATCATGCTCTTGAGCAGTCAGATGAGCTTTGGACAATTAGGGCTGACTCACTGAGTGTTTCCAGGAGTTGAGTTTTCATGGGAAAGCCCAGGCCATGGCAACAACCTTATCAAGAAACAGCTTTCCCCTCCTGCGTCAGGAGGCATCCAAAACAATGTGTTGCCAAACAAATGAGAGTTCTGTTTACAGACACATCAGCAGATGCCAGCCTTTTTTTCAGAAGCTGTAGCAGTCCAAACAGATGGCTGGCATAGAAATGTCACCATTCTGTCACCTGTGCTTTTAGTGACTGAGGTATCAAACACATACAATTTTAGCTCTCTACCAATAGATACAATTTTCTTAGTTGGGTCAGTGTGGGAAAGTTAGAATGTAACAACAGTTCTTATTTGGGAGTGCATATAGCAGGTGCGGAACTTCAAATTTGATCCTTGTGCAAGACCTCTGCTTAAGGTCACTCCCACTTGACCTATCTGCAAAGTGCTATCCTGGCTCATGAATGAAAAGACGAGAAGTTTTGTTAGCTGTGTCATTCCTTGGGTGCCTTCGTTGGCAGAAATCATTACATCCAGGCTGCTAGGCTCAAACCTCTGCAATTGTATTCTGTGGCACGCAGCTACTCAGAACCATGAAAGGGCTGGTTTCCTCCTTTCCATTACCATTTTCTGGTTACCAAGAGTGACATAAACATGTTTAAATTTTGTCTGAGATACTTTCCATGGTGGATATGTAGTTCTGAGGTAGCCCTGGGGCTCAGCCAGACCCACGGTCTACAATGATCCCTGTGGGGACTGACTCAGGAGGTCACTGTGAGAAGAGCTGAGGATGGTGCAGGAGCCTGTGTCCTCCCAGGGCAGGCAGGCAAATGGATCAGATGCAATTCTGCAGAGCACAGAGCAAAAATTGTCTATCCTCTGCTCCATGAGGAGCTGAAAGTCATGAATAACATTATCCGAGGAGGAAGCTGATGTGGACAGACAGGGTGGATGTTAAAGCTAGAAAGGTCATGCCAAAAGGCTTAATAGCTTGAGCATACCATATTCAATGACTTCAGGCTCACGAAATCGTACCCTTCTCTCTACTTTCCGCTTTTCCCCCACAGCTTGGTCCACAGATGGCCTTTTCCTCAGTATCGAAGCAGGATAGCTACTGTCATCTGTCTAAAGAGTTGATCAAAACACAAAACACATGGCCATTCAAATGGGGTTAATGTGTCTGGGTGAAGTTTTGAGCTTTTGTGGCTGTGTTACCATGTCCTTCCAAGAACATGGTATGTAACACGTCTACTTGGACATTTATAGTCAGACCACTGTAATACATATGGCAAGACAATAGAGGTATTCCTTCATGTCATAGATATTCAGTACTCTAAATTTGTATTCTCAGGGAAAAGGTTAGTTAAAATAATGGACAGCAAACTGTTCAGAAAGGATTTCTCTACATTGTAGTGAACAGTTGCTGAAGGTGGCTGCTCAACAGCCTTGGGGTAGATGGACATAAATATGGTATGAAATACATGAATACATTTGGAGCACCTTTGAAATGTTCTGAGCTAAGTAGTTCCATTCAGAATGCAGTGCTGCCATTTCAGCAACTGGGACTATGCAGCAGACTTGGTTTTGGACATGATCGTAATGGGTACAAGAAGGTAATTTATTTGCACTTAGATATTGCAGTTATGTTGTTGCTCTGTTTTTTGTTTGGAAGCCACAGTCTTTGACAAAAGAATCATAATGCTGTGGATTCTTCATAATTACAAGAAACAGAGCTATAATAACAGTAATAAGTCACTCTTCTGCATAGGAATGCTCCCTCAGTCAGATCCCTGAAGTGAATCCAAAGTGTCTCGGTTCAGAGACACTCACTGTCCTCCAGAAGTGGAGAGCAGACTGCAAATGTTCTACTTTTCAAAGACTTCAGTGTGCAGTAGAGATTTCCATATTTTATTTTTAAGATTGAAGTCATCTTCTCTAGGCCTTTCTCCCTCTTTCCTCTGTTCCTCTGCTAGGTAAAGGATATTATTTCTGAGACGATTTATTTGTACCTTTCTGATCACTGTCCCTGCTCCTTTTTTTTCCTCTTATGTGTTATTTCCCTACTCAGTGCTTGCATGATCCTTACTCCATGTTTTTCATTTTACTTTAATCTTGCTACTCCTGAATTCTCTACTTTTATCCTTTTTTTAGGCTCAGACACCCTTCCCTTACCTTTTCTCTTTCGATGCTTTCCCCACACTCATCTTTTTACACACTCACTCCTTGGGCTGCAGAATCAGGATTAAGTCCCATTAACCAGAGTCTGGGGGTGTCAGACCCTGGAGTAAACTAGGTAATTACGTTTTCTTATGCATCATGCCCTGGGTAACTTCAGAAAGGCATATAAAAGCCAGATGGAACTGCCATGGCGTGAGGAATGTCTTCAGCTTTGATACCTTCTCCTGAGAGATTTATAAAACCAACCTTATCAGTGGTAAGGATGCTTTCTCTGTTCTTAGTGTCATAGCACCTTTGACGCATGACTGTCGATAGCATGTGTTGGAGCTCTGTATTTTTCATTCGCAGCTCAGAAGCTCAAAACCCCATTCAGGGTATGGGAAACCTGGATTCAACTTCTTTCCAAGTTCAAAGAAATACAAACCCACATCTCTTATATACATGCTCTCACCGTGAGAGCTATGGTACGCATGTGGGAGCAGGGAATCTCAGTCTCTGCCACTAAAGCCGTCTTGTTTGGCCTTGAATAATTAAATATTCATTGAGCTAAAGAAGGAAAGAATGACTTTACAGCCTGGTGTTTGGGTGCTCCCTTGGGGGTGGCAGAAATCTGCTCCTATCCTTGCTCCAATGAATACTTAATATGTCATACTTAAATATTCATTGGAGCAGTGACTGGGAACAGGGTCTCTCATCTACCAGGTGAGTACCCTAATCACTCTGCTATAGCCACACACACGCACTTACTCACATAATCAATATTTGATTATTCTGTGTAAAATGAAACCGATTTAGGGAGACACAGCCCAGCTCAGGTTAGAGGTGGTTATAGCTTTAGCTGTGAGGGCTCTTCCTGTGGCACAACCAAGGAAACTGAACCTTTTATTTGAAGAGATTTTTAACTCCAAGTGCAGCTTTTGTCCATAAGAGCGTTTCCAAAGACTTAACAGTGACATCACATCAGAAGAGAAAAACATGAAACAACTGGCTGGTTGGGTAGCACCTAGCCAAGGAAGACCTGAAAAAGGAAGTACTTTTACCAAATTTACCAGACTTTAAAAACTTATGGAAATCAAAGGTAAACAATGTCAGAAGAAATAATGCATTCTCTCCTCAGACAGAAACCTGGCATTAACATATCATGACAAGAGCTGGAAACCTATCATAGCTGGGAAATTATATGTAAAAAGCTTCAGGAACTGGACACAGGGGCTTCATCGCCCATCAAAAGATAACTTACCAGCAGCTCGTCTGCACAAGGATCAGAAGATGGAACTGGACATATCTGGGACATGTATTCTGGATGCCAACATGAAGCCTCCCACACGAAGCTTTGGAGGGAAACCCACTTGCTCCAGAAAATGAGAAGGACCATGGAAAAGTGTCTGGAGATCCCTCTGCAGTGAGTATGGAGCAGGCAGCACCACCAAGTACATGGGAACAGCAACAATGACAGAGGAGTGGAAAGAAGAGTTTCCGCCCTTCATACCAGTGTTGGTGCGGGAATGATGACGCTACATGAAATGTACTCAGCAGCCAAAAATAGCACAGAGTGATAATACTGATTGTGCAGCTGGGAAGCAGGGCTTTCCTGGCAACAGGAAAGAGTCTGAGTGGAGCAAATCACACATAAACACCTACCTTTTTATTTTTATTTTTTGTATAAATGTGAAATCGAGGCTGTTTTTTGTCATAATTGCTACATTTCTGTGAAGCATGTTGATCTCCTTTCCAGAATCCAATCCCAATCTCAAAAATCTTGCAAGTGGGATTGCTTTTAATCCTTCAAAATGCATGGGTAAAGCCATCAGGAAATTATGCAGATATAGTGGGATCACATGTATTTCCCTTCAGTACAGTTATGGCCTCACTTTATGTTTTACAAATTAAATCCATTAGTATAGTAATAAAGTGAGATTTTAACATTTGACATATCTACAGATATAATAAAATTATTGATAGGAAAACAAGTGATTTACTATTCAAGAGGTTTTAACAGCCCTTTGTCAAATGCTGAAGGCTGGTCATTGTAAAATATACAATTTTTAGGCAGAAATAACTGCCATGACTGCTGAAATATGGTGGTTTACTGTCCCTGCAAGCATAAGCTTGTGCTTTTTTTGTTGTTCTTTTCATGGAGCTATTTATTTGCTGTGCCATGTCTAAAGTACTATGGTGTTTTGGTTTGGTTTTGTTTTTGTTTGTTTGGGTTTTTTTCCCAGGTGGTTGGATGGATTCTCCCATGGCATGCTCAGACTGGCTCTTGTTCTGTACCTACCCAGTGGAGAGAAGGTTGCAAGATGCTCACACTGACAGTAGAAACCAGAGGGCACAGCAGCTCTGTGGGTTACACTGTTTTAACCTTCTTTCAGGGATTTGGGGAATGGGCTGGGATCCCCTCCCAGAGAAAACCGGGCAAACACAGCAGAGGAGGCATCTGTGGCTGATGTGGGGCCAGCAGACCCTTCAAGACTTGCTGCCCTCCTGCAGCTCAGCCTCTGTACGAGTCTGCTATCCTTGAGCCCTGCCCTTCTCAGTAGTGACCTCAGTAACAACATGGAGAAGAAGAGATTTTCCTGGTCTAGGGCTCTTCACTGAATGCACCATATCTAAAAGCCACTGGGAGACAGTTACCTTACCTTCTCTTTCCTGTACATTGGGGTGATGGAGGGCTTGTCCTCATGCTGAGATCAGCTCACAGCTGCAGGACTTGAGTGCTTTCAAAATCCCCTCTCTTGGTGTGTCCTGAAAGTGTTTCACAGAAGTTATTTTGGAATATCTAAGCTGGCTTTTGGCAGGGAAAAGACATTCTTCAAAATTTTGTTAATAATAGATCCTAGACAGAAAGGTGAAAAATCCTGTCAAACAAGGTCCCTGGCTTCTCTGTTTCTTCCTTCTTCCTATTGTGATAATCACTTGCTACTAATTAATGTAAGATGGAATTTACCGGCCTGCTTTGGCCAGCAAGACTGATGGAGGTGTGAACAGGGAAGTCAAACTCTAGTTTTCATCTTCATCTTCTTCATTGTCCCACTTATTTTTACTAGTGTCACTCAGCAAGGCACATAAGAAGGGCCTCTTATTCCTGCAGAGAGCAGCAGTGAGCTCGTAAATTTTTAGACCTGAATGAAAAATCTTGTTCATGTCTTTTTCATTGAATCTGGTTTTGTTAAAAGAAAGGTCTCACAATTTTCTAAGCAATGGCTCAAAACCTTTTTGGTAAAAACAAACAAACAAACAAGCACGTGCAGAAAAGTCGATGGCATTAGTTGTTTTCAAGAAATAGACATAAGGAGAAAATTTATAATTTTTGATGCCAGAAAAACGTTCTTTTTAGCTCTAGATTCCCCTTAAATGTAAACAAATTTTCTGTTCATTTGATAGAAAAATAGTGGGATAGCTTATAAATGTTTTCATGAAAGATTGTTATCTAAATGCCAGGAAAGATTATTTCGCAGTGCCATTCTCATTTTTATCCCACAGTGTATTAATTATATTGATAGTAATGGTTGTAAATGCTTGAATAATTAGTAGTTACCTGGGCACTCAAGTTCCAGTACATAAAGATGGCAGGAATTCAAATCTCATAACAGGGACAGCTCCATTCCTACTAAGTGCTTTTGATTGCAGTCTAACAACCTAAAATTGGTTATATGTTAGGAATGAAACATAGCTTAATGCATGAAGTAAAATATTCCAGGAAAATAACTTCACTAGCCTCTGAAATCACTGGTAAGAAATAATAGTTATGATAGTGGGATGATTTTTGTATTGGAAGCTGGAAGAATTTCCTTTGACATTGCCCTTCTTTTTAAAGTAATTTTTCGTCTAAGCTTTGATCTCATTTCATGCAACATATGTCAGAAGTACAGCTGGACAAATAATTAATAAATGAATTATTTAGCTTGTGAGTGTCACCTCTATTTCTTTCAGCTAATTGTTCACAAATAGATAGTGACTTTTGTGAATGTATTCATTATTCAGATTTATTCAGTGGATAATTGCTGGGAGTAATTCTTTGTCTGTAGATTCCTTGGAAGCATTTTGCTGTGAACATTTAATAGTAAAAATCTATCCAGGCTTTCAATACAAGACAAACTAAAATTATCTATAACTACTGATGCAGTCCTTAAACATGAACAATATACTGCAATCTTAAAGAGCAACATCAACATTTCCAGAAAGAACTCCACTACTTTCCATGGTACACAGGAGGGAAGGCAAAGACATTTCAATTCTCTGTGTTGCACTGATGTTGAATGGTGCCTATTGTATATGCAAATAAGTTTTTACAAGGAAAGGGTTGCTTAAGTGTTTGCTCAGCAGAAAAACAAGACAAGACTGAACAAAACATGATTGACTTCCCAGAGAATAAATATGAACAGTGCACACAAAGGAATTAACTGCATAGCCAGTATTTTTTGTGCAATACCCCAGTGGAAGATGTCTGGAAATAAAACATGATAAAACAATTTTACACTCATAGGATAGCTGTGTAACAATATGAACTCTTTTTCCATTTCCTTCTGCAGGAATAAATATTTTAGACAAGCAAAGTACTTTGTAAATGATGCCTTTGTGAGGATTAGTCTGGCCCGGTTCAATTATTCTGAAACATAGCAATTTTCTCATATCATTGAATCTGGTTTTATTGCAAATAGGGTCATAGAAATAGTTACTCATTGCAATAATGGACTTCGTTTATCTTAACTATTAACACTTCCAGTAGGTTTACACACACGTATATATTCAATATTTATGGATATGCACAGCACATATATATTAATAATGAAGTAACTTTATCTCCAACAATCTGAAAACAAAATCACGTAATACCATACAGTGTGGGGTGCAGTGGTAACTGGAAGCAGCATATCAGGATAACAGAACAGAACAGAAATAAATAAATTAGAGAGGAGTCTTCCATATCTTCCTCAACTTCCAGAGTGTCAATTGAGCCTTTGTTCAATATTCCACCTTTCGTGGTTCTGCGTACTCCTGATTAATAATTTAGAGATGCACCTTTTGGAAGCAAGGTAAGTTTTGTATTTGTCAAGAGTGATTTTCCACTACTCCAGGAGCACATCAAGAAATAAAAAGGCAAATTGACCCACAGAATATAATCAGCTTTTTCTGTCTCTGGAGAAACAGATTTACTACTGAAAGCTGTGGGACACCCAGGAGGTGTCATATGGCACCATTTCTGCTCTTCAACCTTCCAGTAAAGAAAGCACTGTATAAATCTCAGCCTCAAGGCAAAAATCAGCTCTTTGGACTGCATGTTTTAATTCTACATCCTGAGAGGTCATGATTAATCTGTTTTTGGTGATCACTGCAAAATGAGGTGCTTTGGTAAAGTTCAGAGGGGAAAAAAAGAGCAACAAGAAAGCATAATGGAGGCAGAGCACTGAATGGGAAGATGCTCTGACACCATTTTCTGTGTGTAGCCAGCCAGTCTGAAAGCAATCACTTTTCCTTTCTGTGTATCTGTTAATTCCTGTGAAGCCCAGAGATCTGTATATCCAGGTGTATTTTTCACCATGGAAGGACAGTTATGGTCAGAACAATGTGCAGCAGCAACAGTCCCTGTGGTGCTCCATGGAGGACCAAGGTGGTTTTCACCTCAGTGAGACCTTCTCTTTACCCTTTAGATATTACTACCCTGTGCTGGAAGTTCTCATGGACACACAAATCTCTAAGTTCCCCTTTGATGCAGATGGGCAGACCTGGAGCCATTCATACAGGAACTGTTGTCCTGGATTGCTAATCTCCAAAAATTAATTAGGGATGATATTATCACATGCAGCCATCTGATCCATCACAACAGATATAATTTCTGAAGGCAGAGCCATGGCTTTATATGTGGATGTAGAATCACAGAATAAGATGGAAAAGACCTTTAAGTTCACTGAGTTCAACTATTAACTGAGTACTGCCAAACTCACCACTAAACCATGTCCCCAAGTGCCACATTTACATGGCTTTTAAATACCTCCAGGGATTGTGACTCAACCACTTGCCTGAGCAGCCTGTTCTAATGCTTGACAACTCTTTCTGTGAAGAAATTTTTCCTAATATACAATTTAAACCTCTTATGGTGCAACCTAAGGCCATTTCCTCTTGTTCTATTGCTTGTTACTTGGGAGAAGAGACCAACTCCCATCTGGCTGCAATCTCTTTTCAGGTAGCTATAGAGAGTGAGCCTCATTTTCTACAATTTAAATCTGGCTTCCTTAACTGCTCCTCTTAAGACCCCTCCCCAGCTCCATTCCTCTTCTCTACATACACTCTAGCACCTCCATGTCTGTCTTGTAGTGAAAAGCCCAAAACTGAACACAAGATTCAAGGTGTGGCCTCACCACTGCTGAGTGCAGGGGAACCATGTTGCTCTTCTGGAGCTGTGGCACCAGTTTCAAAGCCACAGTGTGCACAGGTCTGTACTGTGTTTGAATTGGGCTCTTTTCTAAGGCAAACATGCAAGCACTGAGCAGAAGTGCTGTAGGGTTTTGCAATACAGAGAGAACATCCCTCCTGCAGGGCTCAGCAAATTCTTCTCTGTTTGGACTGACTGGAAATGATTTAACTCTGTTGAGGAACCTGGTCTCCATTCGTCCCTGGCATGAATCCATTGACTTATAAAAGGTGTAGATCTGTCTCCATTTCTTAAAATTGCCTCTCTTATCTTTCCGGATAGATGTTACAAATAACCACAGAGGACTTGTGATGATATAAAGGAAACATAGAATTTTTGGCTTTTGAAATGAACTTTGTAAATAATTACAGAATGATTCCACATCCATTTCATAATTAGACTCCTGAGATTGCAGCCAAGCTATTATTTGTGATTCAACATGCATTTTTATTTTAGAAAGGTCCCATAGCCATTAGGTTTGTTCCACTTGAGGTTTTCTAATTTGTTCTGATCATCCTGTCACTGAGATCTTAAATGTAAAGCATGTATTGATCGAATCAGAGTTACCAAGTAACAAAATGCTAATATCTGCTGTTGGCTCACTGAATCCAAATCAGCCAGTCCTGTTGATGTGGGAGGTGGGAGGTGGACAGGGCTGGAGTGAGTGAGGTCATTCTGAGTTAGGTTTTGTCACACACTTATTAAATTTTTGGAACAAAAAGGAGTGGAACCGGAACCTAAAGCATTTGGGTTACTGCTGATGGCATGGCTGCTGCCAACCATGAGATGAACAAGAAGGAAGAACCCACTGCCAGCAGGAGGACCTGTAAGCTGGCATAAAAAAGATATGTAAAGGAAACCCCTTAGAAACAGAGAAAGTGGAATTTACTTCAGGAGTTTCATTTTAGTTGTAATCTCTTTGTGCTCACTGTTGTGTTGATTGGGGTTTTCTGCCCATTTTACCAGGTGAGCTTTGACCTGAGAAGAAATCCATCTAGGATGACTGCAGGATATAGCCTCAAAAGGGGATTAGTGGTTTTGTCTAAATCCCAGATATCAAAAGACTCCAATTGACTGTCTGTCCTTAAAGGATTTTAGAAACCTGGGAGCCATTAATGCCAAACTGGCCCTGAGAAGGGCAGCAAGTGGGACTGACAGCAAAGGGAAGAAGCCAAGGGAATCCCAAAGCACCTAGACACGGGTATTGCTATATAAGATGATTTGAGGGCACTGATGTGAATGCTCTTGAGCTCCATTTGCAGTGTCACCTTGGAAGGGGATTAGATTAGATTAATGACATAAAAGAAGAACAGAAAAATGGAGAAAAGAGCAGATTGAAGTGTAAGAAAAGCCCAAATGAGTAAAAAAATGCATTAATTTGGAAGAGGTTGTGTGGTGATATTGGATGATAATGATTATAAAAAGCAAGTGGCAAATCCCTCTGTCATTGGCAGCCACTTTACATTAATGTTAAGTCTTTTAATGATAGTATTTGTTTTTGTAATTAGTACATAATTCTCTCTCCTCCAACTCTCCAAGCCCTGGAGACTGGTGATTTCAGAGTAAAACAAGTCAGTTTAACAAAGAGTAATTGGTACAATTTCCAAAACTGGCTGAGTGTTTCTGTAGCCTATACTCAATTGCATCCCAATTTAAGCTGAGGCAAGGAAAATAAGCAAGGGAAAGTTCAGGCAGAACATCAAAGAACACTTGCGGACATTAGGCTATGCTGATCAGTCAGGTTGAAAGCCGGTTATGTTTTGCACAGGCAAGATGAAGATTTGAGTTGTGCTTTCATTCCAAAGCAGGGCATCCTTTGGCATTTCTGCAGGAGAGTTGGAGAGTCCTGCTCACACCAAGACAATTTGTGTCCTACCATGGGGTAGCTGAGAGCAGGACGTGCTTTTGGAGTAGGGTGGGAAACCAGAGTCCAGCTGTGATCCCTGGCAGGTTTGAATCAGATCCTTCAAGTGCAATGCCCCTAGGATACAGCTTGTTATTAGCTGCTTTGTAACAGCTCAGCTCTTTCTTCCCCATTCTCCCCTTCATTCTTATCGAAAATTTGGTCCGGGAAAAGGAAACCTCTCAGCTTAAATTAGTAAGTTGGTCAGAATCATCTCGGCTTCAGCAAATGCATTTCTTTCCAATGTGGAGTATTTTCATCAGCATATTTTTCATCATCTCAAATGCATGAGCCTTTCAATCAGTCTCCTCAATGAAACAATGGAAATTACATTGTCTTTTCTTTTAAAGCCAGACAAAAGCAAAGGCAAGGAATAAAGCTTCATGGGACAGCTGTGGAGATGCTGAATTAATAACGTCTGAAGGAAGGAGCATTGAAGCTGAGCTCTTGGTCTATTATGTGGTTCTGATGACGTGGATGTTCTCTAACAGAGGTGAAACTTTTGGATACAGAGAGCTAGTTTCATGTCTTACATTCTCTCTTTCATGCATAATACCCATTGTAGCAAGCATTTCTTGGAGAAATATTGAGACTGGAGCGTTCTTATACTTCCTACCTTGTGTTAGCATTTCTCCTTGTGTATTGGAAAGCTGGGAAAGTATTAGATCCTTTTTGGAGCATACTGGGCCAAAGGGCTCTTTCCAGCTCTAAAGTAAAGGTGATGGAAAGGTGATGCCACCACTCCCCGAAGTTCTTTCCTGCATCTGTAACACCTCTGAGGCTGTAGACCTGAAATACCTTTTACTGACACTCCTGCTTTTGGCAGCCTTCATCACTTGGTGCATGGATAGTTCCAGAGCTGGGAAAATAGTGTCAATTTCTTTGATAGTATATTTGACAGTCCAAATCAAAAGGTTATTAGGAAGAGGAAGGGATGCTATAGGACATATAAGACGTCTTTCCAGATAAGTTGCCTTGTATTTGACTGTCATATTTTCTTTACAAGTCTCTCTCTCTCTCTTTTTTTTTTTTTTGGTACAGCATTTTTAAAAATGGTGAAAGGACATCTGGTTGTTACCCACTCCACAATCCAATGCCACTGATTCCAGTTAAGAGCTCTGCATGTGGAACCCAGGCAGGATTTCACCTCTGCAGCTCACATCTATGGGACTGATAGATCTCCACTAAATGAGCAAAACTTATCTCTGCATTTTGACAAATCTGCCTTTCTCCTTACAGCCCAGGCAGAATATTGCAGCAAATGGAGATTTGTTAGTCCAGATATAATGGCATTTCTATTTGGGTAAGTAAAGCACTAGGAAGCGGAAAGACCAACCATGACAAAGTATTTTTGATCCCAAAACACAGGTACCAAATTTCTTGTAACCAAAGAAATAATTTCTGATTTTCTCTGTTTGAAGCACTATTACTGTGAGGGGTAAAATCTGAATGCAAGATTGGCACTCTGTTGTCTTGAGCTATGACTCTACTGACTTCTGCCAAAAGGATAAGTAATCTCACTGTCACATTCTCACTGCCTGGACTGGCTTATTAGAAATGGTGAATTTCCAGGTTTTTTGGCACTTGCAATCCACTGACAGTTCTGAATAATATACTCTGAATAATCTACTGAGTAATATACTCTGCTTGCAGCACATAAGTGATGAAAGTATCTGTCTACTTCACACTTTCTTCTCTTTACATGAATTTCACTCACATTCAGCCATCTCTGCACAACAACACATGATACCCATTTCTAAAGTACAGTAGCCAGCCTTCTCCTCACCTGCTCCACCAGCCTCAGGCTGTACTGGGTGGCTTTGCCTGTCATTTGTCATGATGGCAGCAAATGCTGCACACCTATTTGCAGCCCGCTGCCAGACTGTGATGAGTGAGCCAGGTGTTGGGTGCCTCTCCTGTTACAGATAGGTGGTTATATTGCAAAAGACACGCTTTCTTAAAACCCACAAATTTTCTGTGAGTGCAAAACGTCCTTTAGCTAAAGCACGTACAAAAAGAACATTGATGCTAGACGGGGAGAGGAGATCTTTAAACTGACTCATAGGAAGCTGGCTCCTGGAGCCACCACTCTGTCATGTCTTTCAGGAGGATCTAATGTGAGCTAGCATCAGTGTTACAGAGGGAAAGCAAGAAGAGCCAAGCTAATAAAAGCTGGGGGTTTTGCTTGGCAAATGAGCTAGCACAGGAGAGGAGAAGTCAGTGCTCTAGTGTACCAGACACCTCTCAGGCCTCCAAGCCATCTGCTTATCCATTTTACAAAACTGAGGCTGAAGATATGTTGGGGATGAATTCTCCCAAATTTGGCTCTGCTCAACAGTACATGCACTGGTAGTTCCGGCCCTCCTATCGGAAATTTTTTCTTTATTTGATTCCCAAAAAATAAAGTAGCTGCTCCAGGATGAATATACAGAACTATGCAAATTCAGGTATTTGTCAAAACCTTCTATTGCAAAACATTCCTCTCTGAATAATGACTCATTCACTCTAGGGGCTTTATCTGAGCAAAATGGAGTTAAATTACAAGGTTTGAGAATGTCATTAGGAAGGGAACACAGAGCTTTCCTGATGATCCACACCATGTTAGATCAGACCTCCCTTGTGGAGGTAAAGAGGGTTGTTTGGGAACTGAAATGTTGTCTGTCTTGTTTTCAGTATTCATGAAAAAATGAGGTCTAGGGCAACAGGTCATCATATTGCTTTTATACCGATTCAATTCTAGAAAATCTGCTAAGACATTTTATTGCAGCTCCTAGTAACGGTTACTGTAGTTCTTAAATAATGAGCTCATATTCATAAGTTTTGTTTAAGATCAGAGCTGTACAAGAGCTACAGATACTGGTAAGAGACTGTTCCTTACCTGAAGTCTGTATAAATTGAAGGACCAATGCCACTTTACAACAGAACAAAGATTTGGCCCACAGTTATCAGAGAGGCTTAATATACAACATAAGGCAAAAGAAGCCAAGAAGCTGCAGCGTTTTGACAGAAACAGGTTAGGCAGTTTAATGATAGAGGCTCTGCACACTGGCCTATGCAGGCAAGAACACACAACCTTTTTTAGACGTACCTGTTGGTCACAATGAAAAACGTAGGCAGCATCTCACACTGACATGTCTAGCTTGGGAGGCCTGCTCAGAAAAATCCTTCATCAAAGCAGCAGCTGTCTCGTTCCCCAGAGTAAATTCCTTTAAAGCTGTCAAAGATGCTGTAATCAGACTAGGTCATCAAAACCGGTCCTCCTGAGGACTGGAAATAAGATCCAGAGATGAGCATTCAGCTACATGGGCAAGGTCTAAAACGCTAAAGTTTCCATTGAAATTAAATGAAGAGACTGTAATTGCTGTGAAAGAAAAGTGAAGCAATCACTGGGAGAGCCTGAAAGCTTTCAAACCACCTCCTGAAATGATGCTGGCTGGAAAGCAAGGATCCATGTACTGCATAACAGTCTGATAACAGAGCACAGCTTTTACCAGGAAACCAACTTCAATAACTGCGGGAGCATTTCCCTGTGTGCCTCCTGGAGCTAAGGCAAATTTTAATTGAGATTTTGCCACATAGTTGAGTAGTTTTATTAGCAGGTTAAATAAAAAAGGTTAATAAAGTAATAAAAATGGATTCTTTGCCTTCTTGTTTTCAAAACACAAAGCTGTGGTCAATATGTTTAATAATTTGTAAATAGAGTGGAACAAAGCACAAATAGCCATGGTGACCATGAAGAGGGGATTGCTGTGAGATTGCATCCTCCCTTGCACTTGTGCTTGCATTAGCAGTTTTGTAGTTTCCATAAACCATCTGTCAGTAAGGTAAAGAAAATGGGTTGAATTCCTCTCTGGGACAATGTTTACTGCTGTTACTGGAGATACATCTGGGATAAATTTGGCCTGGATTTGACTAAACCCAGTCTTGGATAAAATGAAAGGGTATCAGTGTATTTGGTTTTATCTCTATTTACAGTATATTGTTTACAATGTCTCTGATTTGAGGTGATTGATCCTTGCCTGAGGAATAGTTTCAGAGTAAACAAATCAAAACTTGTCCTTGGTGCTTCTCCAGTGCTCTGGCATTACACCAGATACTGGTTCCCAGCTCTTTCCTAGTCCTCAAATGAAAAAGAAATAAATAAAAAAAAATCATCACCGTGCATGTTGTGAATCTTCTTATAGCTACAGAAAGAGAAATAAAGAGCCTCTCTCCTAAGCAGGAATAGCTGGGGGAAATCACTGCTGAGCTGCTCATGGGGGAGCAGGCAGTGCTCTGGCTGCTGTGGTGGGCATGGGAGAGGGGATGGGGAGCATGCCAGGCTGCCTAAACTGAAAAGGGCAGCCAGTATTTCAGGGGAGAAATCTCTGGAGGAAAGGAGAAAGAAAATGAAGGTAATATGCTCTGCTGAGCTTGTGAAAAAAGGTAATTGGAGGAGAAGTTGCTGAAGCACAGGAAAGGTGGAGGTGTGTCATGGACACATGAGGATCTCTGGAACAGGGAGACCCTGGAACAGCAAGGCATGGGGAAAGCTGGTGCACACAAGAAGTGGGCAGCAGTCCCAGCAGGTGGATCATGAGTGATATCGAGGAATCTATTTGCCATTTCTAATTGTCATGTGTGCCCAAGTGTCCAAGAATATTTCACTCAACCGGCTCTGTACTGTTCTTCTCATCTATCAAAATGGGGAACAGGCACCAGTTTGCAAAGTGACTCGCCCAAAGCCACTTAAAAGGGAAACAGCAGAGTTGAGTGCTGGGGTCAACTTACTGCTCATCCCATCGCATAAAATTGCCCTGCCACCAGGGGTAGGTGATGGCTCTGAGGTGCTTCAAGCAGAGGCTTCTGCAGGCTGTGCAGCCCACAACTATCCAGGGAGAGCACCCTAAGAATAATCAGAGAACAAAACATGGGGAAAGTGCTGCTTTAAATCCTGTAACACTGAAGAATAACCCTGTGAAAGTTTTGCAGTGAGGCAGAGCAGAGTAGGGAGCAGGGAGCAGAGAGGAATAGCACAATATATATAAAGCCATGTACTTGCCTGAACACCCACCAAAGGCAACTGTGCATGAGTGAGCTGCAGGGCTTCCTCAGCTGTTTATCCTGGTGAAGGATATTTAACCACCCAGTCAATTGGCTGAAGCTCAGCTGAAAACACACAGTGCCAAAAGCACAGGAGATGGAGCCAGTGCAATAAACACAAGGCTGCCTTGATTTTTTTTCTGTGTTTAATTATATATATATGTTCAGAATTCCTGGGGATGAATTATAAGCTTAAAGTTGCTTTTCCTTCCTCAAAGCCTTTGTCCCTGAGTTAAGAAATGAAGAACAAAAAAACAAGTGTGTTTACTCTGCAACTCCTCTGTCACATTATTCCCATATTGAATCTGGCAGGTTCCAGCCCTCCCAACACTATAATTAGAGCATCTCCAGACATCGAAATAGCTCTGACCCTTGCCACAGTGCTGACCTGCCGGCTTTGCAGCTCTTATCTGTCATGCAAAACAGGTCCTTGCACATTCAAAGCAAGTGCATGGAGGGGGAAGAGGGTTTTGCATTTCGGCTGTGCCTGGCTTGCAGCCTGGGTCCACACATCACTCCAACTTCTGCTCACCCTGCCTTGTGTTATGGGAGGTTGACTGTGTACCAGTTTGCTGCTGAAATGGGGGAGCTGGGTGAAATGTGGAGCTGGATGAAAGGCGACACTTTAATTTGACATCTCTTCACCCAGGCTGTTTCTTGAATTAGTGCATGAAATTCAGCTCTTCTGTCAACATTTTATTCAGGTTTGATATGTAGGAACATGCAGGCAGGCTATGGCTGGCTGTAAAGACTGCTGATGTAGAGACCTGAGATCCCAGGATTAATTAACACAGCCTCATTTGCTTCAATATGTTCTGTTTGCTGGACTCCCAGCTCCAGTCACCCCTCACTGAGAGCTGGAAAATCCCTCCCAGACTCCCTGCAGGGTCTGGGATGAGAGGAAGGAACAGAGGCTTTCCCCTCAAGCAAGGATTGCCATCTTGTGGGTGGATGGGCTAAATTTGCCCTCAATCTGCTTTTTACAGATAGGTGAATTCAAAGCACTCATAGTAATTTGCTGGGTTTCATATAGAGGAATTTATCCTCCTTAGTAAATGGAATAAACAGTCAGGAGAGATGTAGGCGCTCACAGAGAGACCCATCCTTATCCTATTCTAAGAGCTCTAAACCAGATGAGATAACAGCCCCCTCCGGGGGTAGGAGGGAACTAATAGATTTCTCCAGGAAGCCAGGATGGCCACCTTAGATCAGATACCTGAGTTTTATGTAGCTCAGAAGGCACATGGACTGGGTTCCACTCTGAGTGGGAAACGGTTAGTGCAGGAGCCAATGCCTGTGGTGCACATTGCATTCAGCTACCTTGGAAACTGCAGGCTGTGGAGCTCACGTGCTCTACCTGGAAACTAGGCACAGACCAGGACTTCTGTTTATGTCCCACCATGCTTATCACACATGAGCTATCATTCTGTTATTGCAACATCCCTTTTCTTTCTCTCCTGATCCTTTCCATGCTTACCAGCCTAAAATGAAAAATCTGCAAGAAGAAAGTTTAGTAGAAGGCACAGCAGAAGGTTCAGCTCCTCTTTGTGTCAGCAATTGGTGAGCCCATGCTCATCTGGATAGAATATAAGCATGAGAACTTTCACCCTGCGTAGGATTTCCCCCTCCTCAGGAAATACTTTCTCTCTCTAACTGCAAAGTCAGGATTCAGCTGCCCTGATATCTGCTCTCCTGTAGTTATCCCCCAGCTCAGAACATCACCCTAGGCTCCCACAATAGTCGAGGGAGACAAACAGGTGTTTTTAGGGACAATTCATCTGGCTTAATTAAAATATCTACATAAACTGCAGGTGAGCCCTATCCTGTAGGTGCCTGTTCCTCTCTGCATGGCAGGGAGGACTGGCTCTGATGCACATCTTCACCCAGAGAGCTGGATCACACCTACCCTATGCTAAGGCAGAGAAAATTCAAGGCCAGAATGACATTTTTATACATATTGCTAGGAGGAAGGCAAGGGAGAGATCCCTTTGGAATGACCTCGCACTTGATGCAAGTTCTCTATGCTGAGTTTGTTGGGCTGCAAGGTGAAAGACAAGGAGTTAGCAAAGGGAAAACTGACCCCTGTGTTGAAGGCTCAGTGCAGAAATATGGAGGCGAGTTGGTGAGCTGCTTGTGCACTGCACCAGCACATATTTACACTTCTCTCTCTGCTAGAGTGTTTCAGAGAGTTAATTTTAAATGTAAACCGAGTCTCTTTCCCCTGTTCTGAAATCTCTCTTTGTTTATCAGAATATAACTTATATTTTCCTTTACTTTTGTGGGAGGTTTGCATTTCCAAGTCAGCAGAGCACAGAACCAACATCTGAGTGGATGAAGTGGAATTTTGATTTATTGGAGGAGAGTGCGCTATTAGTAAATTCAAGAGAATAAATCTGCCACGGAGAGGACTTCTTTTGTTTCCATCATCAAGTCAGACATTATATCCTGTCAAACATCCCAAGGGACACTTTTGCTCCAGGCACCAGAGGTAATAGCTCAGAAATTCACTATATGCTCAAGTTTTCATCTTACAAAGCGTTCAACTCTTGCTCAACTAGGATAGAAGTGAAAGAGAATAAAAATAGGAATTAATCCTTAGTCTTACCAGCCTTGTGATATCTCTTGGTTTTTTTTCAATGCAGGCTGTGAGGTTCTTCATGCAAAATTTTTCTCCTGGTGTGATCCTATGGCTGAGGGTGTATGTGTTGTGTTACAAAATTTTCAGGTTTGCATATGGACTTGCAAATATCAGCTGGAAATGTTCTATCACTACTATGATGGCTTTGTTACCTTCCATTCCTCAGAGTGGCCATAATACTTGTAATTAGAAGAGGGATGGGATCTTCTTCTTGCCTTTATCTTGCCACTTTGCCTAGTGGATTATGCAATGGAGAGGTGGCATCTTGCTCTTGGGCATGCTGGGCATTGTTTCTTTTTTTGCTATGAAGTCAATGAGACCTGTAGAGCAGGAAATTGCTTCAGATAACAGCATTTTCAAGCATTCAGTAAATCCACTGGAGTGTCGTCTCTTGTGCACTTTTTAATGCCTCTGTGTAGTCCTCCTGTTCTTGACAGTGGTCTGGTGACCAATGGCAACATTCAGCAACTGATTTTTGGCCCTTTTTCAGTCATCACAGTCATTGAATCATAGAAAAGTTTGAGTTGGAAGGGACCTTGAAGACCATCTAGTTCCAACCCCACCACCACCGGCAGTGATACCTTCTAGCAACCTTCCAGGTTGCTCAAAGGCCTTATCCAACCTGACCTGGAACACTTCCAGGCATTGGGCATCCACAGCTTCTCTGGGAAACCTATTCCATTGCCTCACCACCCCCTGAGTAAAACTCCTTCCTAAAATCTCATCTAAATAGTGATCAACTTTTGGCACATCTGAATGAAGTTCACAGCAGCCCATACAGAGTGAGTTTGGTAAGAGCTGACTAAAGAAAAATACTGTTTAGTGAGTTCCACTCACTGCAGATGGAGACTCATGGAACAGCCAGCTATTTATGAATAAATCTATCTATTCAGAGGGGGAATCACATAAAACAATGGGCTGGTAGTGGATGGTAATTTAAAATGCAGCAGGCAGACTGTTGCTCACATTAGTAATCTATGAGAAATATCACTTAAATAGCACAATGAACCCCAACCAGCTCCTTGGGAATTACTGAACCATTTGTGCTTCTGTCACTCTATTCTTAGAGAAACTTGCTCTTAAGCCTCCACTGCATCTGTTTTCTTTACTTACATCAACTTGATAACTTAGGTGACTATGATTTCCTTAAAACCATATGCTATTCTTTTATAGAAAGCCACATGTAGTCAACTCTTAATATTACTTACTTTGGGCTCCTGGTAGGGTAATAAGATTTGACAGTTCAGTACTGTGCAATTTGCTTATCTTTGTCCTTTCTTTTCATCTCTGATGTGCAACAGATTCTTCTCACCCCTAAATTTGGACCTAAGTGCATTTCACATGTATTGATCGAGCCTTTTCCTAATAATTTGATGCTTATATCATTCCCTTAATTTTGTGAATGCCACCTGCTGTACCACAGAGACTGCAATGGTGGGCTGTGTTTATATGGGGCCCCCTGTCTTTTATCAAAGAAGTATATGGAAAATGGAGGTTAGATTGTACATTTCATGTAAGAGGTGGATCTTTGAAAGGCAGTTCAGTAGATACTCACCTGGCCTCAGGTACAAATGGAAGTAGCTCTGTTAAATGCAAGGAAAGGTGCGGATTTTGCCCAACTTGGCCAAGCATGGACTTGAGTACGCACTTGAGTATGTACTTGAGTATGATCATAAAAGCAGAATAATCACACTTGGGATCACCATCATTTATGTTAGCCCTTCTCAGTCTTTCTTTCCATTAACCCTTCACTCATCCTGTTTCCATCAACTACTCCAGGTTGAGCTGAGCTGAATAAAAACAACAACAATAACAAGGCAGGGGTCCACCCAAGTAAAATGACAGTGAAATGAAAGCTTGTTTTAGCTCTAGTCTTCAGACCTTTTAGTGAACTTTTTTTGCCAGCACAATTTGATTAGACACAATATTAACATGCTAATGGAGATTGTATTGTCTCAAAATGACAATCCTTAAAATCAGCAACGAAGAAGTGAATTTGGAGACCTGCCAAATACTGACTGAGAAGCAAAGATGCAGTATGCTTTAAATCCAGTTCCCTGTTATAGGCAATCATATAATACAGTTTAATTTCTAAATGCAGCAGATTTCACACAGTGCAGTAACTCTCAGTCCTCAGTATCCTTCAGGAAACTTTCCCAGAAATTCTTGTCTTCTAATCATCGTGTTTAAAGTTATTGATGGCTAATTTATAGTAATTCATTCTCATGGCAGTGCCATTTTACTTTAATTTTTAATTATGCACATCAGAAATAATACTGTTAAATGCTAAAGACCAGGATAAGACCTAATGTGTAGCTTTGATGGGGGAAATCATTCCCAGATACCCTGCTGAGCCCATATGGTAATTTCTATGTTTGTGTATGCTTGTAAATGTCTGATTCAGCATCAGGGAGTGACAAGGTAGTGAGAGAACAAGAGAAAAGACATTACTAAAGACATTTTCCTTCCCTCCCTCTTGCCTCTCCTCCTGTCAATGATGAGCCTCTTGCACGCAATCATTCAGGAGTAATTACCAGAATGGAGATTTTTGATCCACTGAGGCATCATTTCAAAGAGTCTCTCTGCTGCTTCTTGAGCAGTCCCTGTGAGGTGCCAGCAGACTTGACGCTGTGGCAACTCTAGCTCATGATCATTGCTCCGTCCCAGCCCATACCAGAAGCTGAGACAGAAGCTGATTTTACTGCTTCTTCCACATGTGATTTTATCTCACCCATATGAGTGACAAGGTTTAGGATATGTTCATTATGTAAAACTTCATTTTCTATCCAACCAGCTTTTTGGAGAGTGCTTGGCCAGTATAGCATCTTTGTGATCCATGGATTTTCATATTGGCTCTCTTATTCCACACAAGGTTGCTGTAAATGATGATTCCTCAATTTCACTTTCCGTAGTAAATGGATGCTTAGATATTTAATTAGGAAGCAAACCATATAATCAACCTTCTTCAGATAGAGCTGCACACTGTAATCAGTCTTGTTCAGCTTCTTTGCATGCTGCTAGAGTACCAGCAACTCCTGAATTTATCAACACTGTGGCTTGAGTGGCAATTTGCCCAAGGATTTCTCCATTAATAAATGTGAAGCAGCAGGTAGTCCGAGCACTGTACAGGCTATGCAGCACATATAATGTTGTGGTTTCACTCAGTTTTCATCAGGAAAAACAAAGAAATCAGGCAGAAACACAAGTGACAATAATAACAAGCTGCGTTTATCTTTGTATTTCATTTTTTTTTTCACTATTTCCGTTTTTGATTTCCACAAAGTGCTTGTTCTGAGCGGTGTAAGTTACCCCAGCTGGCATTCAAGGATGTGGCATTCTTGGTGAATGGTCCAGAGCCCTCCTGCCAGGCAGGCAAAAGGTATGAAAAACAGACAAGGATGTATGGCTCACATCAGACATGCAGCAGAGCTGCCCCTATCAAACACAGCTTGCAGTGCCGCAGCTCTTAGACTAAGTAGTACAAAGAGATAAGCTGATGCTGGATGTAAGCAGGATCCTTGTGAGGGCAGTGAACTGGAGAAAACAGGCATGGATGAGCATTTCTGCATTCTCAAGGTGGAAATTTCTTCTTGTGGTGTGCTCCGTATGAGCATGAAAGGAAAGGGTTGAATACAGAGGTTGAATTGAATTGAGGGTGTTTTCTGAAGAAATCTTTCCTTCTCCTTCATCAGCTAAGGGACTCAGGGAATGCTGGCCTATGGCAGGTGCCTGTGGTGGGTCTGTGAGCCCCTAGCAAAAATATCCAAACTTGCAATCTGTGACTGTCTAGATACATTTCAGTGAGAGTGCAGACGCTTCAACAGTGCGATAGTCTGGATTCTCATGCTGATTCAGGCCCTTGAGTAACTGATAACCACCACACCTCAGGTCCTGCTGAGGTCTAAAGCAGCAAAAGATGTGTTCTTATGTTCAGGCCCATCCCTTTTGCTTGCAGTAGTGCAGTGGCAGAAATGTCTCTGCTCTGACCAAGTCAGCTGGTTTTGAGTACAATTTCAGCATGACCCATCCCAAATCTGGTCCCAGCCAGGGAGGTTGCTGCAGAGGAGTCCGCTCTCCCCTTTATTTATGGTTAACAGGGAGTTGCACATCTGTCAAAGCAATGCATCAGAAGTGCCTTCAGAGGCACTTTCTTGTTATTTGGGTTTTGGCAGCCCTCAGTCCCTTCATGCCACAATAATTTTAACCACTGACACACTAATCCTTTTTGACACTTCCACTTCTTCACTGCAGTCAAGCTCCAATGAAATATGAAGTGCCTCCCAGGCTCCCACCTCAGCCTGCTCAGAAGCATTTGCCTGACATCCTGGTGGAGGCAGAGCTGCTGCATCCCTGCATGGGAATTCTCTGCATCTATGTGCTACCATTGTAAGCAGTGGTGAGACAAACTGAGACAACCTCCTGTGGTTCCTAGTCACCGGAGAGATCTTTAGTGCAGGAAACTTGGGACAATGGATGATGCAAAGGGCTCAGACAATTCAGCATGAAACTCTGGCACTTGAGCAAGTGACTGCACATCAGGAAGTCCAGAGTAAACTGGAGCTCATGTGTGCTCTCACTGATCATGGGACTTGTGAGGTAATTCAACTTATCATAGAATCACAGAATGGTTTGGGTTGGAAGGGGCCTTAAATACCATCTCATTCCAGAGATGAGGCATCCAGAGCTTCTCTGGGTAACCTGTTCCAGTGTCTCACCACCCTCACAGTAAAGAATCTCTTCCTAACATCTAATCTAAATCTCTCCTCCTTTAGTTTAAAACTGTTTATCCGTGTCCTATTACTATCTACCCATGTGAAATGTTGCTCTCCTATATGATGCTGCTCTGAGAGATCTACACTAGGTCACACTACTGTCCTTTGCGAGTTTGGAACATGTATTGTGGACTGCTACCAAAACTCCCCTGACGTGCACTAGGGCCTTTAGATGTCATTGAAGTGCACATATGTCTGTGTAGTTCTACAATACAGAAAGATGAATAAAATTTACATGTTCTATAGAAGAAAATGTTGGAGACTGACTTTAAAAGCAGGCAAATTATGCACTGAAAAGCGTACATTGAATTAGATGTCCAAGGCAATGTCTGAGCATTCACAACAACATGATTTTTCCAGCCAAATGACATTCAAGCAATAATAAGCAAGTAAAATCTTTTTTGGCTTGGACTCAGAGATGGAGCTTTAGAGATTGATAGATTTTTCTTAAGCACAGAAACATTCATATTATTTGATTACCTCTGTAACACTGACTCACACTGAGCAAATAAGTAGTGTTTGACCAAAACATGATTTCCCAAATGGTGTCTGTACATCATTTGCAACAGAAAATAATTGAAAAGTCCCAAGGCCCAATTCCCCGCTGCTATGTAATTACTGATGCCTATGTAATACACTATTGATTTGCCCATGTTTTTCTACACTCATTTTGCAGTTGCTAATGACTTACAAAACATAAAATGTTGGAGAAACAACCCCAAAGTCTTAACAAGACTATATCATGGTTCAGAGGTCCTTAATTCCCTAATCTCCACCTTTATTTGTGGTATATTTCCCTCACCAGTCATGTAGAGGTTAGCATGGCCTGACTGTGGTAATGTGTTGTATTTAAGGCCTTTTACCTGCAAATGTAACCCCACACCCTTCTCTGCTGCCTTATGCACTACTTGCTGCCAGAAGTTTTCCTGCTGGTTTTGTGGACCACAAGCAACAAGCAGCCAGCTGCTGCTCCAAAGATCAGGAATGCAGTGATTCTTTTTGACCACACAGCCCTTTTAAGGAATCCAGTGGTCCTGCCAATCAGTGTTTACTTTTCATGAGCCCAATTAGGTGTATCTCTCTAGTGCAGGATTATGAGGATTTGAGAAGGGTCAATTTGTAATGATTCTTGTGGTGGTCTCTGCTACCTGCTACATTAATGAAGATTTATTAAATTAAAAACATATGTTTTTTCAGCAATCCAAAATTCACATACACAGCTAATTAGGGCTGGATTCTATACATGCACCAACTTGGTGAGCTGCTTGTATCTTAAGTGTGCAGAATTGATTAGCTGTAGTCCTGGAAAATTCATCCAGAACTTTGCTGTACCTATTTATCATTTGTTTTGTTCCTCATACAACTTTTAAGAACTCAGTAGAGTTCTGCCTATATTTTGACCAGAGACTCCCACAAAATGTCCTTTTCTCAGTATATTGAAGAATCCTCAGAGGAAAGGTAAGGTTGCTACAGAAAGCTTTTTGGGCCAAAAGGGAAATTGATTTCATTTTTTAGTATTTCTATTCCCATCTCAAAACTCAAATTAATGCATAAGACAATACTCAACTACTTCAACAAAATCATTCAGGCATTAGGAGAAGAAATGTCACCATAATACTTCAGGGAGAAATATATATGTAACCAATCGGCTCATTAATTACATCTTTTGCTCACATTGTATCACCTTAAACAATAGCTCAATCAAGGAGACCTAAGTATTTTTGTGATATTCAAGGTTAGCTTCAAGGGAAATGTTCAGGCCAGATGTGGGATCTGGATGAGACATCTAGTAATTATTCAAACAGTAAGAATCTACTTTCATTCAGCAAGGAGAATTCAAAACACCTGATGTAGAACTTTTGGACTTCTTAGCTCTGGCTGGAAATGGATAGGAGTTTGTCTGGTTCTGCTGAGGTGCAGGAGGTGTCCAGGTACTTTGGAAATCTTGAGAACAATTCACCAGTTTATTGGAAATTTTGCTTTTGTCCTGGGCAAGGTAATATTTCCACTCAGCCAGAGGTGGATTAGGGTTGTGTAAATAGGTTTAATCTGTTTTGGGTGGCTGTAACAGTACAGGCTGTACTAATCACATGCCTGCTGGAAAGGAGACTCTTCCAACATCTATCCAACTAAAGTATTTCCATGCTTCTCGCATTACTGGCATTACATCCAAGCATAAATCTTAATGTATTTTCCATCTAGAGTACTGGGTAGGTTTTCAGTGAATAAAACACCCCACCCCGAAATTATAGTTATCAGTGTCTGATTTAGAAAATTCAGACTTGTTTATGTATTGAATCAATCAATTGCTAGGGACATACTTTTAATCTCCTTTATCCTTGGTACTTTCCTGTGAAAAGGGGCATAATAAAACTTCTTTACCCAGCTGCTATATGGACAAATACATGAAAGATCATGAGGCTTCTCAGTTACTGTTGCAATGGATGCCATACGAATAATTGAGACAGACACCAGGCAATGCCACTGTATGCAAACCATGACAGCAGTGCTTACCTGGGGGGGTAAGACAGCTCTGGTGTCCCATTAGAGGGACATTCTGCTGCCTTTCATTTATAGGAATAAGGAGCCGGACTCCTGTTTCAGGTCTGGCCTGCTGAACCCACTCCCTGTCCCTTGTGCCACCCTCCCCTGATGCTGAATCTGGACAATTGCTTCCCATTTGAAACCAGATAGGCTCAGAAGGGCAGCAAGGTGGGAACATTGCAAGAGCAGAATGACACTTCATGGCTCTTGGAAGAATGGGAAAAGACTTTTTAATATAATGGTGACAAACGCTGACAATACCAAAACTTTCTCCGTTTCCCCAAAATTTCACACAAGTGTGAATGCTAACTGGGCAAAAAGAGCATCAGTCTTTAACTCAAATCATTGGCAATATTCATGCTGCTCCAGCCCTGTGTGTTACCAGAAGTATAAAAAGTCCCATATCCCTTCACCCCCCCTTCACGCTGGAGCATTTTGCTAACCCTGCTTTCAGGGAATGGTTTGGTGAGCAGGATGTTCACCTGGAGCCTGATACTGGACTGAGTATTGACTCCCACCGAGACCTCATAATGACTCCTGTAGGAGTCATGTCCATCTATGACCACAGGCGTAATCAAGAAGAGATGCCTGAAAGAAGACCTCATCATTGTATGTAAGTATCGGAAGGGAGGATGTCAAGAGGATGGAGCCAGAGACTTCTTGTTGATGCCAAGCAATAGGAAAAGAGGCAACAGACAGAAATGGATGCACAAGAAGTTCCCCATGAACATGAAGAACTTCTCTGCTGTGTGGTTGGCTGTACACCAGAGCAGATTGCCCAGAGAGGTTATGGAGTCTCCCTCACTGGAGATATTCAAGAATTGTCTGGATGCAATTCTGAGCAGTGTTCTGTAAGATGACCTTGCTTGAGCAGAGTGGCTGGACCAGATGACCCACTATGGGCCCTTCCAAGCTTATGTATTCTGTGATTGGTTCTGTGGGATTCTGTGATTCTGTTTTCAGACACGTAACTTTGGCTTGAGACAATAAGTCCCACTGATGTCTCTTCAGCAATGGTGTTTTAATTGTTATGCCTGGGAATCAGTTATCAGGGATAAGGCTTTAAACAGTTTTGGTCAATTTGAAGCTTTGTTGCTTGGTGCTTAGTCTTCTAATGGCAATAATAATATTTTCACACCTCGCTGAACTGTTATAAGATATGTATGTTAAGCATTATGAGATGCTCACATACTGTTGTTATGAGAGCCATGAAAGCAATGAGAGGGAGATGAAGTGATACTATTATGAGCAAGGGAATGAAGATGTAACATTGACTGACTGCTTTGTTTTGTTTTGCAATAATGCACACAATCAGTGCTGATCAAATAATGAAGATTGTGAAAGCTGCCACGGAATTCGACATTTTTCCAGTGCAATTCTGATATAAAGGATTGGTCCACAGTTGGATCCTTTGATTAGTACATAAAGGTGGAGGTGCTGTGTTTAAGAACTCGTATTGATTCCAGACTTCTGTATGGCTGTCCTCAACCCATTCAGACCTTTCTGTGTCTGCATGATCTCGTAAGTGATCAGTGAGGGTGAAAACACTGAAGGACTAACTCCGCTATTGCATAATAAATTCTATGGAGGGGTCACAATCCGGTCTATAACTGGTTTGATTGTGCTTGTTTCATGATATCAGAGTGGGATGATACAGAGCAGTGTTGATTATGGCTAGGCTGAACCACTAACAAGTTTTGGCCTATGTGCCACAGTGTCAGCCAGAAATGACAAGAAGATGCAGCACTAGAAGGTGTTATCTTTTTACGCCTGGTTTACTCAGCAGTGTGCAGCTATAGGGTGGAGGTTGACTCACAACTCAGTCAGATCTTTGGTGTTGCTTGACCCAGAGATGCCCATGACATGTTACAAAAGTTTCATTGGATATTGTTTTGCCTTGTTGTCCTTGTGTCATTCATATACTCAGGCATATGAGGGGCTGGGCTTTGCACTGGTGAGGAAAGGGATCACAGACCTGCTGCACCTCTTCTGCATTCCTAGCCAGTCTGTGGAGTTTTGGGGCAAGGGGCTGGATCTGTGTCTGCTCCGCCCTCTGGGTGACCAATGGAGCTTCTTCTGTGGAGGGACAGTGTCTCGGTGGCACAGCCCTGCATTGCTGTGTGTGGCTGTACACATCCTCCAAGACTCTGTATCATTTGGAGTGAATAATTTAAGATACAGGACCCACTGTGTGCACTAGGAGTGCTTCCAGCATGCTGAAGGAAGCAGCAGCTCTCCTCTGTAGATCCATGTGGTGGTGGGGATGTGTGGGGAGACATTGTCCTAATGTCACCCCCTGAACATGAGCTCTGATAAGCTTTTTTTCCACTTAGAGAGAGAACTGGGATCCCAGAAATATAGGAAAAAAAGCTTAAATTCTCATTGCTTATTAGCTGCAATTAAGTTGCTGTCAAATGCCTGTGCAAGAGGGAGTCTTTGTGCCAATCATAAGCTTTATTTTTGATGAAGAATGCAAGCAAATCCTGACTTTGTCAGTGGTTGGGAAGCAGTAGGAAAATGCTTTCGAGCAGCCTCATCTCCCCTTGCTGGTGTCTAGTGGCTATTGCAGCCCAGCTTGGGGTCTGAGCTCATTGTGTACTTCTTCCAGCTGCAGGTTTGTAGAATTTTCCAGGCATTGCTACAGAAAAACTTATATTTTCTGTGTATATGCTTATGAAGCTACAACTGAACTTGCTTCTTTTGGTGAGGTTTAGCTAAATAAATAGACTTTATTTTTTTTAAAGGCCTTCATTCATACTTAGCACCTGTATTCAGACTTAGTGCAAATTAGTTCCAGCAGAGCTATAGCTGCTGAAGGCAAAAAGGAAATATTTCACTAAAAAAAAAATTGAAAAAAACCCCAACCAACTCTTGAACCTAAGTAGACTTGCAAAAACGTTGATTTCATTTCATACAAAGACTTTAGGTCTGTGTGTTCAAGGGTTGCATAAATTGTGATCCTCGCCTGGAGGCAGGAGTGAGGAAAGAGTAAAGTCTAAACCAGACGCAATGATCTTGATGGGGCAATTTTGTGTTGCTGTGGTCAAGAGACCCCAGGTACAAGGCTGGGTGCCAGGATGCAAAGATGTAAAAACCAACACTTACACATTCAAAACTACTCTAAGACCAGCAGTCTCCAGGACTGGAAGGCAGCAAGGGATGCCAGACATAAGGGCAGGGAGAAGGGACATGGCAGCTTTCTGCCATGGAATTTAATGCCAGAGAGCAGGGTAAGCTACATAAACTAGAAGCATTGCTAAGAGTGTGTTGGACTTGGAAACAGCAAGAAAATTTCTTGTCATCAGATAGAGTGGAGGAGATTGGTAAAAAACCAGAGCTATACAAAGCCAAACAGGGTTTGTACCAGTCAATCAAGGATCTTATATGATGCAGGAACCAGATGTAGTGATTCAGGAGGTAATTTTCAGGACTGTGCTCCTAGAAGTGTGGTCAGACTTTGAAACAGACAAATTGCAGAGTCTCTGTCCTTGGAGGTTTTGAAAACCTGACTATAGATGACCCTGAGCAATCTGCTGTTACTGACTGTGCTCTGATCAGGGGACTTGGACAGGATGATTTTCAGAGGAGTCCGTGGGGTAAATATATAATCCATTGATAGCAAAGCAGCCCTCCAGCTCCTTTTCTTCTGTTTAGTTTTAGGTTTGCTCTTTATGGGGAAATACATTTTTATTCCCCTCCTGTACTGATTCCCTAGCTGTACAACCTCTTGCAGGGAGAAGTGATACATGAGTAGGATCAAGGATGGACTTCTGTTCTGAAGTTTAAGATCAGCCAAGATTTTATAAACAAAACTCAGCAGTGTTGTGCCATATAGGACAGGAAGGTGCAAATCCTCCCCAAGAAACATAGAGAAAAAGCTAACTTAAAGCTTTACCTCCAGCAAAGGACTGGAATATGTGTGGGTCAGCTATTCTAATGGGCCAAAGTTTGCTTTTCTCTTTTTCCCTATGATCTTCTTTTACTCAGTCTAGAAGTTTTATTTACAGAGGAAGAAGACTTTTTGCTGCTTATTTCCACACACTTTAGCTAAATGCTGCTTTTGGAGTGGGAGTGATTTACCCTTTCCAAAATTCTCTCTCCCATGGACTTTCTACCCTGGATCATGTAGATGTGTGAAGTCAGAGCCATGCCAGGATGCTGTGCGCAATGATGGCCATTGCATCCTCAGCACAGTGCCTGTGTCCTCTCCCACCCGCAGATCCCAGAGCCTGTTCAGAGCCACATCCATAGCTGTCAACCTATGAGGGCTGGAACCCGTACATGTAGTCCATTTTTTCCTTATTTATCTTTGAATAATCTTTGGAAATGATTTTCCTCACCTTTAAATTATTTCTTGGCACAAGATCCATGCTCTACTGGTTAAAGAGCCATGGCTGGATTTACTGCCCTCTCTGACTTTAACCAGCTGTTCAAGGCTACAGTGATTGAACACTGGCTTGTGAACCCAGCTCTTATATTTTTTATACCATATAACTTTTGCTGGTATTTCCCTAATGGCCTGGGACCATGCATCATTTTTTACCAGTGAAATAACCACCCATTTATATATTTCTCTTGAGAGACAGCATGATCTGACATTGCATTTAACCCACAGCAAGGTATTTACTTTGTTGAACGGGTACTAAGAGGGAACAAACTTATGCAGCACAGTTCATAATAGACAGTAATTTACCAGGTAAAATACTATTCATATCAGAGATGAAACAGGATTGGAACAATGGCATGTTCATTTCTTTCTTTCTTTCTTCTTTCCTTCTGCATAATATTTTTATGCAGTTTATACAAATTAAGATAATATAGCAGCTAAGTGCTAAACCTTATAATTAACAGGTCAGTATGAGGGAAGATCAATATAAAAGGATTTTTTTGGTGCTGTTTGGGGGAATGAAGCAAATGATAGTGTTAAAACATGTCTTGTGCAGTGAGGAAAGGCATGATCACATATGGATAAAAACAGCCAACTCAGCTTTGCTTCATCTTGCTGGATTCAAGATAACAGCCAGGATTTCAGCTTGTGCTGATCACAGAATGGCTTAGGAGGGAAGGGACCTTGAGGATCAACACCCCCACTCCTGTCCTCCCTTGCTCCCACCATGGACAGGGACACCTTCTACTACACAAAGTTTTTCAAAGCTCCATCCAGCCTGACCTTGGAACCCTTCCATGTATGGGGTGTCCACAGATTTTATGGTCAACCTGTGCCAGTGCCTCACCACTCTGCGAGTAAAGAATTTCCTAGTATCTAATCCAAGCCTGCCCTCTGTGAGATTAAAAGCCTTTACCCCTTGTCCTAGTGAGAGTCAAAGGAGTACACACCAGCAGTATGTACACAAATCTGAAAACCTGCGCCAGTGGTTTTGCCAGGGGTGTGTCTCCCAGTATTGCTGTCACCGTTTCCTCTGCAACACCTTGCAACCCATTCTGAGACCGACGTACTAGAAGCTGTGGAGCTTCCCAGAGTCCTCATGGGAAGTGTAACCTGAGTTAACCACAGTGGATGGTACTCAGCATTATGTAGGATTAGCAGTCCCGAGTGTGATCTAAAAGCCACTAAAATCAATCACCAGAATATTCCTGTTCTTGTTAGTGGAGCATGTTGCTCTTGGATTGAAATCTCCCACTAATGTGATTAGTTATTCTCTACTAAGGGAGGAAAATGGAAAAGTGAAGATGGCATTTTGTACATCAAGGTCACACACATCAGCCAGCTCTCAGCATCTTAAATGGCCCTATACAGAGCTTTCATTCTTTTCCAGACATAAACATGCATGAAGTGTATCAAAGCACAGCCTCCTACCTGCCACTCAAGGACAGTTTTGATCGAGAGCTGAGAGAAGATGTTTTGTACCTCAGACAGAGGGGCCATTGGGACACACAGGGGATGAGCACCACCTCTGACCTAAGCAGAATTAGGGGCAGAGGACAGAAATTGGGAAGGCTTTTCTGGGCTGACCCCATGGCATATTTCAAATATTGTGATGGTTCCACTGACCCTGCTCTGACCACATATAATCCTTATTGCCAGGACTCTCACCCTCACAACCTCCTGATTCTTACATCAATACAGCAGAAAGCACTTTTGCAATCAAAAAATATCTCTTTGTTTGTTAAATGATCATTTTCTTGTTTGTTGTAGAAGTGAATCATCTATGTTCTGATTGGAAGCATCAGAAAATCTATATCACTGCCTAACTTGATGTTTGGGCTCTGAATGAAATTATCGTAGATCAGTTTAAGCCAGGTTAGTTCAAATAAAACTGGATAGAGCAGTTCTTGAAAAGCAAATAAAATAGTAAAAAAGCCTGTTGCTGGTTCAAAACTTTCTATCCTTAGAAGGTTTGGATAGAAATTTAAGTTTCCTCTAAAAGTTTCCAGGAGAATACCTTGCCTGTCTGTGCTAACTCTATCTATTTATTGATTACATGAATCATTCAGTTCCAAAAAAGTCAATCCTCTCTGCTCTCCTCCACCCTAATTATGAACAGAAGTCAAGGTGAATCTTTCCATTAACTTCTGTGATCTTTGGATCACACTGAAACACGATCCTGCAAGTCAGGCATTGCTAATGAGTCCAGGACAATGAGGTTATCTCTGGTCCAGGTATCCCAATACCGGGGCAAAACCAGGGCAATGAGACACAGACCTGACACTTACCTTGCAGTGAATTTGTTTAGAGGAGCTGTAAATACAATGAAGCCAGACGTTGCAGACACGAGCTTGGAAATGCTTGTTTTATGGTCTTAAGGGAGATTTACACCTTGAAGAAAATGGCTTCTGTAACCAAACAGCAGCCTCTTAATTGTATCACATTATCGCTGGATAATGGAGCGATTTAAAAGTGTGACTACAGCAAACAGGAATTTCTGTTTTGCACCAGACCATTTAGAAAGCTCTGTCTTATGTAGGGCATCAGGACTTTTCCGTGTCACATTCTATTTCTGTCTCTTATTAAGAGAAAAATTGATTTGATGTGCCAAGGGCTTCCCATTTGCATTTCAATTAGAGATTTCAGTGGCTTCTTAGGTTTTCCAGGCTTTTAAAGGACTAGTATTTCCTATAAAATATTCTGAAGAAAAATATTTAGGGGCTGAGGTGGAATGAAGTTCATTAAAAATAAAGCTTATCACAAGGGCTGTCATCCCCACAGTTAAACCCATTGGTAATTGCTTATATTTCCATTGTTTATTAAATAAGTGAAGAAAAACTCATTACCAAGAGCTGCAAAACACTATATGTGAACATATGACTTGTACACTTTTCCATGTCCTAAAGTCTTCATTCACCCCAGCTTATCAGTGAGGTAATGGAATCTGTGAAGGTTGTGTGGAAAAGGGTAAAGAAGTTGATAAGGGCAATAAAAGTCCAGTTGGGGATGTGGGATTTTGGCATCCCAGTATTAGAGAGCCAGAAAAAGCTTCCTTTGTGGTCAAAACTGAGGTGGAAAACCTGCCACTTGTGCTCTTTTGTTCAATTACATTTACAAAATTTCAAAATAAACTGTTGGAAAGATTTTGAAAACAATTTAAAAAGTCATCTCTCCCAACTCCAGTCCCTACCTCTCTTAACACTGAGCACATATTCTGTATAGAAACTGCATGTGTAAATCTCAAATCAGGAGATTTCTCCACACTTTCCTGTGCCAAGGGGAGAGGACCTTTGCTCTCAAAGAAAAAGGTAAAGTTGCAGTTCTTTAATACAGTTTATTGCTCCATCTTTGTGGGACTGATCAGATTTTGTACCAATGATTTTCTTCTCTCCAGAAGGGAATTTTTTACCTGGACTTTGTTCACTGTGGGGACAGTACTGCCACCACTTTTCTTCATGGCACACACTCTCCCAACCAGGTCCTTGTGGAGCAGCTCTTCCCACTCCTACTCCATGTCCTCTGCCAGAGGAAACGCAGGAAATACAGCCTTCTGCATAGCAGGAAAGGATTTCCATCCAGTCCATAATTCATTCTTCTATTTCCATGTACTGCACATGCCCTTTCCTAGCACTGGAAAGGAAATTAAATAATTACAATGCTTGCAAGAAACATGCTTTATGACTTACATTTATGATAAAATTATGGAGCAGTTATGATGAAATATTCCATCAATGCATTAAAACAAAGAAAAATAAGTGTGGCAGTAAAAATCTCTTATTGTCCCTGTTTCATTCCTGTTGTTCTTTTGTTTGGTTTATTTGGTGTCTTTATTAAAATATTTCTGTTACAATACCTGCTTTAATGCTCTACTGTTTTTATAGTGGTATGATTTGTATTGTAACATCACCTCTAATTTAATATCTTTTTCCATTACATGTGAATTGCTATTAAAATGGAATTGCTGTTGTAATGGATGTAATACCCTCGTAGAAAGTTTTAAGAGCCATTACTACTAAATAATTACAAAAGAAAAGCCAGGAAATGCCATGAGGAAGAGGAAAATCCTATCAAAACAGGAAGTGTTTGTGATAAAAATAAGCAAGATCAAATAGTCAAAGAGCCTGGTGACCTGCATCTGAGGAAAAATATCCTAGGGAGGAAACCCAAGAGAGAGATGCCACTGGAGCCTGGGCTGGGCATCCTCTCTACTTGATTTTTCACATGAAATCAGAAGAGTAGGATGGAGCAATTGTTGCCTGCTCCCCGACTATCATGAAATGCCCACCCAGGCTCTGATTTCCTGGTGATGGTGCCCTCAGAGTGCAGTACATAAAGGCAAAAGCTGACTCTGTCTAGCAAGCAAGGGGTTTGTGGAAGGGCCTAAACTCACTTACTTATTTTACTTCTACTGCTACTAATGCTGTATTGCCTATGCCCCTTTGGAAAACCCTTAGGGAGTCTCCTCTTCCTCCCTGGATGTTGGTCTACTAATTCAAGGTGATTTTCTATTGTCTCTAACAGAAACACCAAAAGTTACACTGGAGTATCCTCATCAGGGAAAGCAGTTTGTGCACATCTGATTAAGGGAGCCCTGCACATTCCAAACCAAAAATCTGCAGAACACTAATCTGAAAGTGCAGATGTCCAAAAAAAAAAGGGAACACATCCAAAAAGCTGAGGCTAACTTCACTGAAGTACATTTAGCTATGGATTTAGATACCTAATCTGAGACAGTCATATTTAACAGTAGCTTCTCCTACCAAATGTGCCATGTTTTAATGAAATAATAATAATAAAATAAATTGATGGCTTTAAAAGTTTTACAGATCATCCAGATAAGACGTGGATACATTTTATTTTTCATGTGGCATTTTGAGGGAGGAATAAAACCCCTTATGTTCACACAGTTCTCCTTTGAATCATTGAAACATATGGTAGCAGATTTATGGCAGTTTATCAGAAGATTTGTATATACATAGATACAAACTAAATATGTATGTAAAACTGTAGCTGGTTCTTTTGCAATATAGTTGAAATTTATCTCAGGGTGGATCTGCAATTTCCAGAGAGTGAATTATAGTTTAATTCCAAGTGACAGAACTCACTGCATTGGCTATCCCCCATATCTAAGGACAATGCATTTTAATCTCAGCATCTCTCCAGGGTGGTGCAAATTAAAAGGAAAAGAAACAAAAAACCAAACACAAAAACCCCAAACCCCCTGAAACCAGTGTGATGAATTTCTATGATCTTATCTTTGCAAAGCATTTTCTTTTTGGCAGGGTAGGTTTTTTTTTTTTTTTTTTGCTTCAGCGGATAATGTGGGAATTCAATCATTGTTTTCCAAAGTACGTATTATTTGCAACAGTGTGGTCTGGACGATTGCCTTTCTCAAAGAGCAAGACAATATTTCAGCTAACAGGGTGGAAATCAATAGCAAAAGATTAAAGCTCAAAGGATGAACAAGTGCATGTGTACCAAAGGAGAAAGTGACAGTGAGAGCTGCCTTTAAGTGATAGCAGGTGCACCCATGGCCAAAGAGGAGAAGAACGAAGAGAGCCGCTTCAATTAGCTCATTTCTGTGCTCCTGACAGACACAGCTTTGTTCTTGGCTTTGAAGGATTCTTTCTTTTATTCTGATAGGTTTGCAACTCCCTACCCATTTCTTCTTGCTGCTTGATCCCATATTCCAATCAAGCCCTGATCAGTCTGTTATCCTCTCTGATGACTTCTTGCTAACTACATTCTGACTGAAAATCAGTTTAGCTGCCCTAGTATGGCAGAGTACTTTCATGCCTCCCCAGTCCATGCCAGGGCTCCCGTATGTGCAATAGTGGTGCCAAGGTGATTTGTTGCACCCCTTACTCTAACATCTTAGCTCTCCACAAATACTGAGGTACAATAGTAAGAGTCAAATAAGCAAACTATCAGCTAGAAATTATTAGGAAGAAAATAGAACCAAATGATATGCAGACACATGTTGAGTACTGTGTCCAGTTTACCTCTGCTCATCTCTAAAAGGCCGGAAAAAGGCAGCACAGATACCCAGATGCATGGGGGCTCCCACAGAAGAAATGGTCACACAGATTAGGATGCTCCAGTTCAGAGAAGGTTTGGTCTAGGTAAAATATAACTAGATTATATAAAACAAGAATGCACAGGGTAACTAAGGAGGAACTGCTCTTTGCTTCTCCCAGCTGGGGAGCAGCAGTCTGATCAGCAGGTTTGGAAGAACAATAAAAAAATATTTGCCAGTCTGCACTTAAGCTTAGAAACTCCTCTTTGCAATACATTGTGGATGCTGAAAGTTTACAGGCTACAAACTCTGATGGGATAAATTCATGGATGAATAGAAGTGCTTCAGCCCTAAGTGCCAGCTGCTGAGAGTGTGTTGTAAAAAACACTTCTGCCCTTGTGTTCTGGCATCAGAGGTCAGAAAGGGGATCTGGGACCAGTCAGCCTCCAGTCCTTATGGTACAGCTGTGTTTTTGTGAACTCAACTCTGTATGTAGCCTTGATTCTCCATCTGCTGCCTAGGGTGGGCCTGCAGATCTCTATCTACAGCCCTCCATCTCTGTTCCTCCAGCTCTCCTCTTACACTGATGAGGGATCATACTCACCGTTCTCCAGTGCTCCTTGTTTTGAGACATTGTGATGCATGAGCAAATCCACACTGTTAGCCCAGGGTAAATCCAGGTGGTGGGATTTACAGCATAGGCTAAAATAAACTGAAGTACTTTGTGCTTGTCCCCTCTAGAAGTTTGCATACAGATCATTGCTGGGGATCTGCTGGTGCACAGGACACTGTGAAGATGCACTGAAGTCAGTACATACCTGAGAACAAGCTGCTGTTCACAGGTAGAGTGGTAAAGGTGTGTAATTTTCTGCAACGGGAAACCGTTTGGATGATTTTTTTTTCCCCAACATAAATCCACACTTACCATGTCAAAGGCAGCAAGATACAGAAGATCCTCTTTTTCCAGCCACAGGAGAGAAGCACCTGTGAGTAGAAAACCACAAATGCTAGGTGGCCAGAACCTGCTTTATTGCTCAATAGTACCCTCTAACTTCTGCTTTTTATGACCGAAACAAGATTCATGGGCTCCTAATCCCAGTTAGCTTTAGTGAGGAAGTGAAAGGTTGATGTTGCCAATAAATGGCACTAATGCCCATTGCACATCAATGATACAGAAATGGAAGCCATGAAAAAATTTTGAAGGGCTGAAAGGAAATAAGACTGTAGTTTAGGAGAGGGCAAAGTGCAGCTACACAGGGCACTCAGAAATAAAAATCAGTCTGTATTTTTCTCTGTGAATTATGAACTGGTGTAATGATGCCACAGGAATTCTGATGTGCCTCTGGCTTTCAGGCATTTTAGTTCTATTCCTGTGGTTTTGACTCTTGTAAACTTGTTCCAGAAATTTTTTGCACCTTGTGGCAGGAGAAAAGGGTGGGAGGAGAGTCACACTCACTTCCTCTTCTCTCACGTTACTCTCTCCCTCCACCTCTAAAATGTAGTTTTATGTCCAAGTTGAAAGTTTGTGACTGGTGTATGACATAAAAGTTCAGAAAATAAAAATAATGACAAGTTAGTGAAATAATTATGCTTGGTGGGATTTTTCTTGAGTTTTTGGGTTGTTTGTTTGTTTTGAAATTCTGCTAGCTGGCATCTTTCTCCAAAATTTTCCAGGATTGGTATCTGGTTGCATTTCTTACTACATACAAAATTTCCACTATCTTGTCTGACCCAATATTAATTTACTTTTATTTTATGCATGTACAGTAGCATTGACTGATAAGATCTGCTGAAGGCCAAGCACTAAAAGCTGGCTGAAGGAAAAAAAATAGGGTAACTATTAGGATTTGGGTTATAAAACTACCTCCTTGGGAACTCAGGAATCAAATTCTCATTTATGTAAGAGGACAGATGCTAATGTCACTCCACTTTGGCACCTCATGTACTTTGCTAATTTCAGTGCAATGTTTCTCTCCTGCTCAGAGGTCTCCCTTATTGACATGAGATCAGTTCTCATTTGCTTCTGGTGGCTGTGCTGGACACAGCTCCGTTTGACTGTCACAAGCCCTTGGAGAGTCACTGCCTGTGGTACTTCATGCTGGGAGAAGTTCATGTGGAACTTGACTTCTGATGGCCAACTCCAAAATCCAGTGATTTCCACACAATTTCCCTGTCAAAAAAAAAAAAAAAGAAAATACAGATTTCAGCAAAAAATATTTCACTGCTGAGACACTGGGTATTTGAATGTTAACCAGCTTGGAAACACAGTGAAGTCCCTGTGACCTTCTGATACTATAAACTGCAGCACCTACATCACATGACAAAAGTAGCATCTGCAGCCTGGCTCAGGTAACTGGGCTCTCACCCTGTTTTTCTTCTGGCCCCACAGTACTTCTCGCCCCTCATAACTCAGCAGTAAGAGGTGAATTCAGAGCCTTGTACTGACAACAGCCCAGAAGCAAAAGACACACATCCAGCAACCTGAAGAACAAAACATGCCACTGGTATTTATTAACATACCCTTGTAAATCAAAACAGTCTGCCTGTCTGGTGTCTTGTCCAGAAATTATTGCCTCATTCATCTTAGCCATATTAAGCAGATCACATTTATCAAGGTGGCATAAAAAGAGATACATAAAGACTATTCCTGGACAATAGTTACATGTAGGTATCGTGCCTGCAGCCATTGCCCAGTTTGCAGGGATGCACAAGTTGTTTAACATTGCCATATTGTATAGAAGGGGAGGGAGAAGGTGCTTAGATTCTCTGTGTAGGTGTTCAGGCAGGGATACAAAAAACGTGACACTCAGAGAAACTTCAAAACTTGGGTCAAAATAAGAGCACAGGCTGAAACACTCTGAACGCAAGGACCTTATTAGAATTGTGTGAATATTTTAGTAAAGATTTTGTGCAACTCCATCAGGTAACAACAATATCCTCTATATCCTCCAAGTATATTTCTAGGAAATACTGGGAACAGGGAGCTGTACTATATGTACATTGTCAGAAACACCTAGAATAGACTTTGTTTTCTGCCATTCACTCATTTGTTAGAGCAGTCATCATCAATGCTTTAATTTGGATAAACTTCCAGCAGGGCACAGGCTGTATCTCTTTGGATCCAGCTGCCAAACACTTTCCCATTCTTGGCTGCCTGGTAGTCAGGAGTCTTTTCATCTTCCTGAATGAAGACATGGACATTTGCCCACGAACCACATTGCCAAAGTCAGTAGATTCTGGGCAATTATTTGAAAATCTCTGTATTTTTTTAACCATTTGGGAGTTATCTTCAAAATCCAATGCAAGTAAATTTTAAATGGTTGGCACTAAGTCCACAAAGTAAAATTATACTTCTCTTCATATGATTGGTATAAGGTCTAGTACATAGCAGGATTCTATCAGAGTAGTATATTATTGTGTTGAGTTCTGCACACACCGAGGGAGTCCCTGCCTCTGGGATTTCCCACACCTAGGGACAGTCTTTTTGATAAAGAATTTATAGGCTAATCAGAAAAAAACAGAGGAAGATTGGGAACTGGGGATAGCAGCTTGTCATGAACACATAATCGGTAGAGCTCATTCACAGAGCAAGTCTGTCAAACCATTTAAATTATCTTTTTTAATTAAAAACATATGAAAATGGGTGCTTTAAAATAGGTGTTTTAAAAATAATTGTTTAAAAAATCCATCTTTTTAATATGCTTTTTTGAAAAAAAGTTTCACCATGAAACCACAACATAAAACTCCTGCTCATTTCCAAGATGGTACAAATCACATATGTAAGAAGACATGTTAATGAGTATTTTTAAATACAGTATTTTGGAAATTTTACCTTTAGAATTGTGGAATATTTTTACTCTTTCTTTGTTTTTTTTACCCACTTCACTGTCCATAGCCCCGCTTTGACCTAGTCACTACCTATATGTGTTGGATGACAGAACAAATGTTAAAAACCTTTAAATCTTCACACACAGATTTTCCATACATCACTGTCACAATCCTAAGGCCTAGGAGCCAGCAAACCTCTAGAGCTTTCCGGTGACAGTTGTATTGTTAGAAATCTAAACATCCCAGACACCCAAGACAGGTGGTTCTGGTGATGGTGGGAAAAGCTATTATATCTTAAAACACTCCCATCTCTGTTCTCATATAATGCTCAAATAAATTGTCAAAGCAGAACAATTTGGGGAACTAATTACAGCACAAAGACACTTGTGTGTATGTGTGCTGTTCTGGGACATTCCTGTGAACTGGATTGTTGCTAAAAGGAAAACTCCACTTTAACAAGAGAGGATGAGAATTTTTGACTTAATGTTTTCTATATTAGTCTGAGAACTAGATGGTAAAATTGAATGTGTGAGTGTCTCCAAGTGTAGGATAGAGGAAGGCAATCCTGTCTACTGAAAGCTGATAGTTCCAGAAAGGGGATGCAGGAGATGGAGGGTCAGTTCCTTACTCTGAACTTGCAGAGATCCCAGCCAATGCTCGGGCTGTGGAGCCAGCCTTAGATCTGGATCTTGTGGTGATTTTCTCAACAAGCAATCCCCAAGAAAAGTTAGAGAAAGGCAAGAGTTGGCTCTGTAGGCCATTTGATGTGTTACATCTACTGAGTTATAGCTGTTGTAGTTCCTCTATCACCCTATATCACTGTGGGTAATGTTTCCAGGCACACTGAAACCTGCAGGTGTACACCCACTAGGGGAGTGGAGGAAAAGACAGGACAAGAGAAAGCTTAGAAAAGAGAAGGAATTGATTAGGTCTCATTGCATGAAACATGCATGTTATGTGTAGTGTATATAAACATGGTATGTCCAGAGTGGTGGATAGCTGTTGCCCCAGGCCACTATATATGACCAGAAGAAATGAGGAAGGAACTGTGTTAAATGGAGGGAGGAAAAACCACTACAACAGGCTGCTGAGAACTGAGGAGTCTCTTTTGCAGCAGAGTTTATGATGTAAGCAGAACAACTATGCTGTGAAGGATTTTCAGAGACTAGTGAACCTCTTTTCAGCACCAGTCTTCACCAGACGATCTCCTGAAGCTCCTTCTGACACATCACTCCTACTTCTTGATTGTTTGTGGTGTTTCTTTTTTTTTTTTAATATTTGTTATCCCAGCCAGCAGATCACTGCATTTTGAAGTTCCAGATCAGTCTAGCATTTGCCCACAAAGTAGGGAAAAGATGCTAAATACCACTAGAGCCTGCTTGCTAAAGTGTGACACCAAACAGCTACCTGGCTCCTGACCCTGAGCTGAGCCTGCACTGTGCTGTGCCTTGGGGATACTTCCCTGACTTCAGTGCCTCTGCACTGCATCCACATGGCTCAGTTACACTGCGTGTTGGAGGGGAGGGAAGCAACAAATATGTTTTCTAGGTGTGTCCGCAGCATATAAATCACCGTGTATGAATTATGGAGTGCGATGGGGTACACAGCATGATACTGCTGTTATAAATGCCAGTGTTATTAGTTATGCCGGGTTGCTAGAGGAGACAAATCAGTGTGGATGGAGTGTGGATGTGTGGTACGAAGATTAGGTATGATGGATTAGGTTTGCCTGTCTCTGAGCCTGCAGTGCTGTCTGAGACCTGCGTGTGGTCAGGCAGCTCCACAGCCAGAGAGGCAAAACCCACCGGTGTAGCAAAGGAGATTTGGTGGCGTTATGTGCATGGCCATGTTGGGATGAGCAGAAACCAGGATTCATCCTTATTTCTTATATCCTGCTGCTTCTGAGCAACCAGTGCAATTGAAAATGCAAGCCTGTGCAGCAGCACTTCTCTCAGGGGTGGCTGTGAGTAACTGACAGGTATAAATTGTAGCCTCTGCAGGCAGTTAGGAGGCCTATGGGAAAGGAGATATCATAACATGAAAATGAAGGTCAGCTACAATGCTGTGATCACGAGTGATGGTCCAGTGTATTACAGGGTCTTTAGGAACTAGCAGAAGTACTCAGTGTTTTGCAGCCATCAAGGGTGAGAGAGCTGTTCAAAAATGCCTGTGAGAACCAGCAATGTCTCTAGGGTGGGACAGAGCCACAAGATCCCTCAGGAGGGTTGTCTCTCTACAGCTGTCAGGCAGAAGTGATTTGCTTCAGGGGTTTTTCACTGTAGTATAAGTCTCTGAGATATAACAAATATGGAATAGGAGATTTGGAGGGAACTCAAGAGCTTCCCTTGGTAATAAAATCTCAGTCTTTCTGTGATTCTTATATTCAAATGGCGGTAAAAATAAAAATACTGTCTTATTTGCATGGACCCAAACACAGCTTATTTTCAAGAGGTTATTTCACTAAACTATATTAGAATAAAAATATGAAAACAGAAAAAGCAATAGAGCATTTACATAGATCTCATTACAAAAACACAGCCTATTTTTCAGCCACAGAGATATACTTCTATTTTTTTTGTTGTTTGTTTCTGTGTTCAAAGCAGAAAAAGTCACAACCTTGGGGAGGAGAGTTTACACATTTTTCCAAATTGTTCTCAGGCAAAATATTCAGAGCAGTGCGAGTGACTTTGGAAAGTATGATTTTCTTTTCAGTTGTTTGGCAATGACTGCCAGGAGTGCACCAGGTTGATGAAACTGCCTGCAGAGATTTCAGAACAAGAGCAAAACTGGAGCAAGGTCCATTAGCGACTTTCTTACTTTCTGGGACAGGGAATCCAGGTCATCGGCATCAGTATGGAGGCAGTTTTTGAATCCTGCTGTGGTCAAGAGCAGAGGCTGATGGGTTCAGAGACAGGTATGGCAGACAGCATTTGGGTCTGAGCTCTTCCTCTCCTATCACTGCCAAAAATTCGCCATCTAGGCAGAGGCTGAAGGCTTAGGAGTTGAGCTGCCCTGAGCCCTCACTCGCTCTTAATAGACTGCTGCCTGCATGCCAACAGGTGACTTGTGGTCAGGGACAGGCACCTGGAATAATACAATTGCTAAAATGAGCTTTAGCTGCAGATGCAATGGACTCTGTGGATGGAGTCCAAATGGGGACCTGTAACAGACACTCTGCAGTGAATTATAGTCCCAAACCCCAAGGAACTTTTGCAGATCTGATGTATAAGGATGCTTTTCACAGCTGCAGATGAAGAGCCTTCTGGTAACAGCCTATGTCTCTTGGAAATTCTGCAGGGATTTTGAGGACTCTGATCCTTGCTGTACCCTGATTTTCATTATCTTCACTAGGGCTCTTATGTGGGGAGAGTCTGGTTTAGTTTTCAGTCCAAACCATGCAAAAGGCAAATCCTCATCAGGCCCTAGCAGATGTGATGGGCTGATCGTTATTGAAGATGATGTATTTGGGATTTGTAATTAAAATTAAAGCTATTTGCTATAAAACATGTAGAATTTAATTCCTTTCATTAGATATCTTAGGCTAATTGTTGTATCCAGCAGGGAGCAAATGGCATTGTAATTGCTTGATATCTCATGCTGGTTTGATTAGAAGATGATAGGAATGGGGAAAAAGAGAGAGAACTCCAAGAAGAGCTTTATCTTTCTTTCTTTGACTTCTGCTTGGTGCCAAGCATTTCTAAAATAAAAAAAAATTTTGAAATGGACTTTCTGTTGCCATCTCTGTGAGAAGGATATTGGGTGAAGGAGTGAAAATGCTGGTTCTATTTACCCCTGCAAAAGTACTGAGATCTCGGTTGAATGGCACTGTTTTGAGGATGAGCTTAGTAAACACTTACTGGTCATGCAGAGGAGTATTCATGATTATTCTTCCCATCCTTCTGTCAGCAAAAACAAGGAACTGAAAGGCAAAGTGACAGGTCTCATGTCACATGATTTAAAGGCTGATTCCAAAGAGCTCCCCATTTCTTCTAGGATACACAGTTCTGAAACCACTGTGAAGTTTGCAAAGGTGATGGAGGTTGTGAAACACTGGTGAGATACAGGGAAATGCTGTCACTTCTGGCTTTCATTGACTAAATTAGATTCCTCATTCTTCCATCCAGTGTGCAACAGGAGAAGTTGCCTATTAGTGGTGGTGTTTGAGATAAGTGTGCACATCTGCATATGAGAAATCCAATTTCTGTTGTAGCTCTGTATATGACACTCGGCTTCCTAAAGGCACCCACACAGTGTCCATACCAGTCTCTCTGCAGCTGCCTCATGTGGAGAATAGCACAGTTCAGTGCTAATCCTGGGATTAACACAGCTAGCCAGGGAAACATTTCTGGATGGAGAAATAGTGCAGTGGGTCAGACTGTTCCTCCTCTTTGGACACTTACAGAAATCAAAACAGGGCATAGGAAGAGCTAACAACAGGCATGAAAACAGACAGAAAAGTCTGGATAAAAGAAGATCTAAGAGGTGAGAATTTGAGAGTGGAAAATAAGGCAAATCTAGTGTAAAGAAATACCAAAAAGCAATTTCACCTGTGAAATACAGGTTTAGAGGGAGCACAGTACAGTTAGGATAAAGCAGGTGGGAAAATTGTTGTCAGCTTCTTGTATGTTTGCGCAAGCAAAAGAGCCATAGCTGGGCCCCTGATGGCTTATGCTGAAGGCACTCAAGGGGATGCAGGATACTGATGGATGTGAAGGGAAGAAGAGAGGTGAGCAAACAAGACTGAGAGTGTTTGACTTTTTAATGGGATTGTGAAGGCTGACCACAGAGTAAAACTTTCCATGGCAGACATAAAGGCAAGCAAGTTGTCTCTATGTCAGAGCCTCACAGGCCTTGGGAAGGTGAAAACAGCAACCTCTACAGTGAATCTTCCCTCTCCTTTCAGTCTCTCACATAAGACTTCTTCACATTCCCCCCGCGCAATAATTGATAAAATGCCTTGGTGAGCTCAGCTCAGCCAGCCACTCCCATGCCACTCCATCCTCATCAGTGTGCAGCTCAGAGCCTGAGCATGAAACTTCAGGCCCCAGCTATGACTCTTTTATTAAAGAAGCTGGCTGTGCACAGCCCACTCACAGTGCAAGAGGCAGGTCATAACTAAACCTTTTAAAGGTGTTTTTATGGTACTTGCTGCTTCAGACTCTGAGCACCTTGTAATCTTTATTAACATCGACTTCTCAGCATTTCTGCAAGACAAGAAACTGCCACTGCCTTGATTTTTTTTCAGGTGAGGAGTAGAGGTCAATTCACAGTGGTCCTTCAGGTATCACAGATATTCTCTGACCCTACTCTGAAGCTCATGTGCTCCTGCAAGAACCCAAGTTTCACACCTGGGCAGGTTATCTCAGGTGATGGGGGTTAATTAAATTCCTATCCAGGGCTGAAATCAGCTCTGCAAAGATTCCAAAGAACTGGTATTTATCCAGGAAAAGGTCCTGGTGGCAGGATCATGCTATGTGACTGGAGTACACAGATTCCCAAGGCAGGGTCTGGAAGGGGTCTCTTCTGCCTCTGTCACTACATTTAAGCTAAGTTCAACTGATTGTCTTCAGAAACTGTGAGTCAAGAGATTTTCTTCTGTGTCTCCTAATATTTAATATTTCTTCTTCTTCTTCTGACCTCGTTTTCAGTTTACAAAGAGGATTGCCACTGGGTTTTTCCAGCTCTTCCTACATGGTGACAATCTCTTATTGGAGTTTTTTTCCATCTGTACTGCCAGCTATGACTTGCTTTTGCTAATAGAGGTATGCAAGCACCTTCTTTGCCACCTGCTTTTGACTGTTTAAAATAATCTCCAGACACACACACATATTAAACTTCTTGTGCATGAATTTCGTCCATGGTATGTGTGACATTGAAGCCCAAACCCCAAACCTATAGCTAGCTGCGCTGCACCAGAGTATATTAAGCCCATCTAAGCAAGACTTTTTCTAGTGAGCAGAAGGGGGGAAAAGTCTCTGTGGCTGTTGTACTGTCAGCTTTCCTACCCAATTTAATTAGTTCTGTGAAGCTCCTTGACTAAATTTGCATATAATTTATTCTTCCCTCCCTTTCCTTGTTACATGCGTTAATTATTTTCATGCAGCAGGCTCAGGGCTCGCAGATGAAGCGAAGATCTGGGCAAACATCTCTGCCCGCGGCAGGAGGCCCCCCCAGGGAAAAGCAGCTGTGAATAGGTATGGGAGGAGGGAATTCTACATGATAAATCTGAAGTTAGGCAAGGCTGCAAGGCGGGCACAGAGCAGTGGGAAACTGCAGGCAGTCTGGGTCTTCTGGAAGTCTCTGCAAACAAATACAGAGGTTGACGGAAAGTGACTTTATGAAATCAGCTGCTGCTGTCAGTTAAAGTGTTAATCCTGTGTAAATCCCTTCTGGAATGTGGGCTGGAGTACATGGACAAGACTTTAAGAGAAATAAAACAGTAGCTCTAATTTAAAGTAGTTTTTAGGGGTGCACACAGGATATGCCAAGGCGTTATCTGGGTGAAGTCCATCACAGGAGGGAGCAGTGCGTTGGTGAGGACAGTGGTACCAGATATCAACAGCGATGAGAGTGAGTGGGATCTAATCAGCCACAGGTTGAAGATTGATGCTCCTGCCATCATCATTGGGGCTGCTGGAGCAATAACACCTCTCTCTCAAAACCCAAGGGCTAAGGTGAAACCTGCAGAAACCAGTTTTGTTTATTTGTTAGATAAAGATACATGAAGTGAAAAGCTGACGTTTTTGCACCTGTGTCTGAAATCACAGCCACCATCAATCAGGATCTGAGCTTCCCAAGTAGTTTTCTCCTTTGGAAGGATGAGTAGTGTGCTGTTGTCTGGCCATGGGACAGGCCAGAAGTGACCGCAAGTTCCAGCTCACAGGTCCTCCTGCTGCTTCTTTTGTTGTGAGAAAGTAGAAAACAAAAACTGAATTAAAAAATAATCTGCCTACATACTGACAGAATAGCAGATTCCTCCTCCCACCTGATTGCAAAATCTGGGTTTATCTCCACCTTTCCCTTTACATTTATTTGCTTGCCAGGACATAGAGGAATTCAGATCAGCACCCTCCTTTTCTGTGTGGTGGAGCCCTGGTTTGATGAGACAAGGAGTGGGACTGCCTGCTGCTCTGCTGTGCATCCAAATGAAGATAGTAGCAATATAGGTCTGCATGATAAGCATAAAAATTGGTCATTTTATGCTAGATCATCTCCTGTTGTGCAAGGTAAAATGGTTTTGCCTCTCTGTATGCCAGAGGCAGAATCACTTAAACACAGTCCAGAGGAATATTTTAGTATCACCCTAAGTAATATTACTGATAACTACCACCTAGCAGACTATCTTTGGCCAGTGGTTACTACCAAATTTATCAGTGGAGAAACAGTTTGTGGGAGCTATTGCATCTTTATTTTGCTATTAATCCATCTGTACAGCTATGTTCTCCCTCCATGGTGAATGTCAGCTATGGGAATTTTCAGAGTGGACAGAGGAAATACTACGTCTGGAAGGCACAGATTGTTGGCTAAATAAACCTCCCCCAGGAAAGTGTTTGGAGAATCAGGGAAGCATAGAAAGGCTTAAATTGGAAGGGACCTTAACTATAATCTAGTTCCAACCCCCATGGGAGCAGCAGGAGAGGAAAGGGGAAATCTGCTTCCAAAGACAGAGGGAATTTAGTTTAAATACCTCAGCCAATGGAGCAGAGATTTTTAACATATGACATGAGCAAACAATTCTTTTTTTTGAGTGCTTTGTTTACTGCATAATTTAAAGGAAAATTTTGTCACTCTTTGCTGCATAATTGAAATTTTATAGTGCTGTTAATAAAAATGTACATCAAATGTGACAATTATTATTCTTCAATGGATTTTTATACCACTTCAGTCTGAGAGAGATATGAGAAAGCATTAAATGTAACTAAAGATGTATTCTGAAATCATGTCTATGATTTAGTACTTCTTAAAATTGGTGAAATAGTTGCATGTCCTCTCTACTTCTGTGAAGTAATTCTGGATTTTCTGAGTCAATATATTTTAACAGTCGTAAATGACGGGCAAATCCTGAAGTCATTTTCAGGTAAAAATTGCATTTATTTCCATGGGAGTCTTGTCAGGGTAGGGGAGACAGCTGCAGCAAGATGTATAAATGTATAAAAAAAATGTCAGTTCCAGTATGCCATTTGTTTGAGTATTGAAAACAGCATTATCCTTTCATGTCCCATACACTGAGGCAGTAAATCATTTTTAAAAGGTTTGGAGATAAAAGAAAAATACATTTGACCCTTTGTGCTTGAACCTGGACCCTTACTTATGTCACTGCCTTGGTTTCTGGGGGACATGGCACAGAAAAAATCTGTAGAATTTAGTTGCAACCATGAGTGGAACAACAGTGTAAATTTCTACAGCTTGCCTTTATACTTCATGAGATATAAAGGGATGGGGCTCAAAATATTTTCTTGTCTTTATTATTGTTTGCGGGGGGAGGGGGGAGGAGGAAGTCACCTTAAACATAGATTTTTTTAGAAACAGTACTTTCCAGCTGAAGCATTTCTTTAAAGTATATTTGTCCTTTGAAGAAGAAATGGCATTATTTCCAGAATGGAGAAAATGATGATGATTTAAATATGTTTTTGGATAATGGAACCACTTTGTTAATGAACAGTAATTTTCCGGCTACCTCTGGAGGAATTAAGATCATGGATTATATAATACATCTGTGAAAGCTTATCTGATCGCCCAGTAATTGTGACCTCATTCTGAGTTGTGCAATTAAGCATTAAGCTACTATTTGGCAGCGTAATTAATTGTGCTTTACTTTTCTGATATGCTTGTTGATGATATGGAGCAAAATTACTGATAACAGCAGAGGGGTGGGAGGAACAGAGTTATCCAAGCACTGTCCCCACGCAGCACTGCAGGTGCTGCTCTCCAGCATGGAGGAGATAATTAAGCAGGCAAAGAGCTAATGGCAGTGGGCAGGCTGTCACAGCCACTGTGAGGGCTTTCAGGCTGGGCACCAATGTCCTTTTGCTTTCAAACCCCTGTTAATGCTGGAAGAGGCAGATGGGTTTGACAGGAGAGGGAGGAGTTTTTCAGGGCAAATTTGAGAATAGGTCTTTTGGATGTTTTCTTACACCAAGTCACAGCTTTCCAAGTATAAATGGCTATTTGGAAACTTGCAAGGCAGCAACATTTTAGAAATATTTTTGGGAAAATTGGGCCCTAGGTTTAGATCTTAATCAAGTCAAATGTAGATTTTGGAGATAGTGAGAGAGATGAGATCAAGATGAGCAAAAAGCAATGAATACAGTAAAAGAAAAAAAAAAGACTCATCTCTGGGAAGGCATCTTAACTTTTCTAACTCTCCAAACAAAGTGTCAAAATCTCCAGGTGACCAAGGGGCAAGAGATGCTTGCCTGGAACCTCAGAGAAAATGAGGACTTTAGGAATCATTCATGGGCAGGAACCTCTGTGGTCACAGCATTAATGGCAAAGCAGGGATTCACATGTAACTCCCCTATAGGACAATTCATGGTAGATATCTTTCTTGACCCAGTGGATTTTCTTTTCCTTCCCCTTAAAGACTTCTGCTATGTGTTTCTCCCTGCCCTAGTAGTGCCCTCCTGCTTGCTGCATGACATAACTGAGCCTAAAGGCTAGCTCTGAACTAATGAAGAGCCACAGGTCCTCAGATGTTAATGTGCAAAAACCAGAATGTGAAACGAGACGGAAAAAAAAAATTAATTTTTTGATTCTTTCATGCTGAGAGTAGCAAGAAGTGTAAGTATCCACAGTGACTGATTTAATTAATGCAAAATAAGGAAGCATTAAGAGCTTTTTATTGTGATGTAGTCATCCCTGTGCAATTAAACATGTTTCCTCTTGGACCTCCTCCTCATTGGACTCTGCTATCTTTTGAGTAGTACATCAACTGTACGCCCTTTTCCGTCATGATGTACTGTACTCGTATGTCTTCAGAGTGAGCTTTCTTTCTAATGATCTATTAGTGAAATGCATCATTTGAGTGAGGATGATGATGATGATATACTACTCCATGGATGATGCCATCCAAAGGAAAGAAAAGGTCAAACAACAAATTCAATAGAGTTATTGGATTAAAGTCAGGCAACACATCATCTCCAAGGCCACTTGCCTAATGCCAAGGAGGATTGCTGATACAAGCAGTGCATTCCAGGGACCATTTCTTTTACGACTGTGTCTGAGCTGACCCCTGAACATCAAGTGAAAGCAGCACTTGGTATCATCTGAATTGAGAAAGTATCAAAATATTTTTGTGTTTGAGACTGTGCATATGACAGGTTCAGCATCAAGTCTCCAGGCACTGTGCATGTTCTGCTCCCATGGCCATCCTTCTGCCTTCTTGTGCGCATTCACAAATGTGGCATGGCATGCATGTCTCTGCCTGGGCTGGTTCTGAATCACGTTCTTTGTGGATCTTGATCACTTGGTTCACTGCAATCATATAAGGTGCTAGCAAATAAGCTATTTTTGTGAGTTGAAGTTACCAGTGTACGATTATTGAATAATACCTACAAAATTCTTACTTTATTGTGATCATCTCTTTTATGAAGTCTGAAAATATATTTTATTCCCTCTGTCTTTTTTCCACAGCATTCAAAACCCTGCTGTGTGCAAGCTGTATGGAAAGTATTCACTGTACTTTAGAGTGAATTTTTAAAAAAATTACATGGATTTTTCACTTCTCAACACATAGCTCTTATTTATTTTCTTGAAGTCATAGAACTTTACTGTGGAGGGACACTGAGGGATACATAAATAGTGTGCAGAGTTGTACCCCAAAATGGCTTAATTGTTTAATGCCTACTGAAATGTAAATGAAGCTTATGGCAATAGTGAGATTCATCTATCCATCCAAGGTCAATATATTGAGTAAGGTGCAATTTGCTATGAGGGGAGGCATCTTCCAATGAATATTCTTGATTTTCAGAAGAAGGCTTCAGGCTCATCTCTCCTTTCAAGTCCCCATATTTGCCTTTGCTGACAATGATGAATGATTTTGTAGTGCCAAGATGAGACATCTGACTGCTTGATTTTGCCATTTCATGTGTGAGACTGACATGCAGTGCAGGTGCTCAGACAGTGGGAATGTGACCTGGCACTGGCCTTGGAAAACTGGAATAGGTGGTTCTGAAGCCAAGGGCAGTTCTGTGCTGTATGGACATTTCAAGATGCTAGGGGTGAGTTGGTGAGTTGGTGCCAGCAGCTCCACCCCCACCCCATTTTCTACAGAGCATAGTGTGTCCTAGCAGTTCTGTCAATATAACGGTCAGACATCTTCCAGCTGGAATCTGTGTATGGCCTATAGACTACTGTGGAATAAATTCAAAACTAAATGCATGCACTTCATCTGTTCCACCAGGTTTTTTTCTGATTTTCCCCCCCATCATTTTCCATCATTAATGCAAGAGACTTATTATTACCAGGGAAATTTTACATTGCATTCCCTGGAAATGCTAGGATATCCGAATCTCTGTCTCCAGTGAGGTACTTCTTTGTAATGAAGTGAGGAGTTGCTTTTGGGGAGAAGATAGAGGAAAATTCATCTTGACTTCAGCTGGCTTCCTGAAAAATGCAACTCAGTAGTCAGGAAGAACTGTTTTGAGGGCTTCAATTCCTGTCTTCTAGTCAGAGGTAGCATAGAGAGCACTGAGTGGGAATTACCGGGAATTTTTTTACAACTCAAGGAGTAGGAGTCTAAAACAGCAAAATCACAGAAATTTTCCGGGCACAGAACAATTCCTGCAGAAAAACTTAGAGACTCTTTTGGCACTTCTCTCAGATTCTATGATCTTCGTGTTCCTTTCTTTTGTTTCAAGAAGTGTGTGTTCAGGAATGCTGCTGCTGCTTAATTTGAAGCTGTTTCAAACAACTTGAACTGCTTCGGTATTAATAAAGCTTCGTGGCAAGCTTGATTTTTCTGGATTAAGTTAGGGCATTTCACAAGATAGAAAAATGAGAAGCCGGAAGGTTTTCTTGTTTCTAAAAGCTTGAGCAAATTTCTGGTAATGACATGTCAAATGCAGCTTGTGAATTATACAATTTCACTTCATGACAATATTTTCAGCATTTCCAGGCATGACTCTAGTTAAAATAAAACTGAGAACCAGTTCAGCATGTAGAGGTATATGTCCATGAATCACAGAGCTAGTCCTAGGAAGAATGGATCTACATGTCTGCAACAGCAAAAGCTGTTGTAAGTGCAGCTGCAAAATAAGTATTGTAAATATATGGATGTATGGATATTGAGACAAAAGATCCTATAACACAAACAAGCAAACCCTGAGGGTATCTGTGTTTATCTGAGATGTGTATGTATAGTCTATTTCATTACCTGATTTTTAGAACAACCACCATACAGCCAACTGATAATTTAAAATATGCAAACACACATGCCTATACTATACAGTCATAAAAATTTACTAATAGCAAAACAAAGGCTCCTACTTATTAGAGGAAACTTCCAGTATGAAGAATTAAAAACATCTCAGTATGAAATATTTGTAAATAATTTTTTCTTCTCAGCATTTTAAGTGAACATCAAGACAACTTGAACAAAATCCACTTGCCTACTAGTTTCTTCATTGCTTCCAAATGATACCAAATAGAGACAATCAGTGACAGATCTTTTCTACCAAACCTGTTTCTCCATATTCGTTCCTTTCTTTAACTTTCCTCCTTTACCTTACCTCTCCATCCTATTCCTCCGGATCCCTGCTTAGCCTGGACTCAGTTTAACCATATCCTAACAATGCAACAGTTCACAGCACGCTTCCAGTGTCTCCCCCTCCCAGAGCACATGAGTTGCACCATTAGCTCACTGTACCTGCAGCTCAATTTTGCAGGATGTCAAACTTTCCCTTAAAAAATAAATTAATAAATGAATGAAAGAAATGTCATCTTGTCGCTAATGGTATTTGCATCATTTTGCAGCTGTGTTGACTTTGAAGTGAGCAGTCAGTGATTACTGAGTTAGCTAGGTGAAGTGGAAAAATAATGATGGATTCAGTAGTCTTTTGTCACTTTGGGGCCTGAATTTTCCTTATGTCTGTGTGAGTGTTGGCCATGTACTGCCTGTCAGTAGTGAAAAATAGATTTCCATACAAGTCCTGCTGGAAGAAAAAATCTGGGCCATTTAGTTTCTCATCATTTCAGCTCAGTTCCCCTTTATAATGAGTGTTAATAAATAACTTGGGGAAAAGGGTTCGTGATCTTCTATCACTCCAATGTGCAACAATGAAATTAAAATGGAGGAGAAACCGATAAAAAGCCTAATACCTCATAAACATTCTTTACCCCAAACAATGAATAATAGGAAACAGAAGCAGCTCTTAATGGGAAGATTTGGAGGTTTGAGACCATTCTTAATTAGGCTTTCTTTGGCTAATTTGTTGTACTGTATATAGCATCTCTTTCAAGGCAGAATAATATAGGTCAATAGTTGACTTAAAAATCTTTAAGAACTGGGATGATTAGTGATTTTAGCAAGAGCCATTAGCCAATGCAAAAACTCATGCTCTTTTAGAGACGAGCTTGTCTTTGGGCAAGGAGCATAAATCTAAAACTTCAAACTCCATTGTTTGCATAAAATAAATCAATACTCAGCTCTACCGAGGGATGCATCGATTTGGAGAAAACGAAGGAAAGCCTGATGGTTACGTGCCCTTTTTTTCATCTAGTTTTCTCTAGAAAACTATGTTTTTCTTATTGTGTGTGCTGGCCTCCCTGTTGGACTCTTTTACTCAATTTCAACCTGATTTTAGCCAGATTTCATCAAGTGTGGAAAATGTTAAAAATAATGTGGTCTGATAATTTTGGTGAAAACAAGAGGAAAAGTTTGGAATCAAGAGTGAGGATGCCAGATACCACCTGCTTGCACAGCAGAGACATCTCCAAAGCTCTTGGGGCATTTTTTCTGATTTGTCCATCCATGGGGAACTGCTGATAGCCCTTATTTAACTCTTGAGCTTCAGCCCATAGCTCAGCCTAAGTTATTATTTCAGGAAATACTAGGCAATAATGAGCATAGGGAGTTCTCAGGGCCATAACATTCATTTCGGAATCCAGGGAGAAAACTTCTGTTTCCTGTCTCACTCATTTTGGGTCTAAGCTTTTCAGGAAGAAATCAAGAGTTTTCAACTACAGTATTAGGGCCAAGGAACTCTGTCCTGACTGAAGCGAATGGGTGCCATGGAAATGTAATGATGAGTGTTTACTTACCATCCTGGCTCCTCAGACTGTTATCTCAACACCACCTCCATGCAGAAAGGAAACTCTACCTCTTCATCTGAGCATAGATAATAGCAGAGCAGAGGGCATTTCTCCAGATCTGGCAAAAGTGGAAAATGAAATAGGTAACCATAATTCTGCCACTTCACTGTCTCAGCTTTCAGGATATTTTTGCTTTACAGTATGTGGATGGCTTGAACCCCAAGCTCCATTTAGGAAGCAGTAACTTCCCATGACCTCTCTTTACTCGCTAGCCATCAAGCCATGAGCTTCTGGTTAGAGAAAAAATATACAGAGAACAAAGGAAAATACATAACATGGTGCAATTGGCTTTTAAAGGCAACTTAAAGGCAGCAGCCAGGGAAGAAAAGGAGTGGGGGGCCATAAAATGTAACTTTTTGTTGTTAATCACACAGTTTTCTTCTGCAATCTTCCTACTACAGTTCCTCTCATTAAATGTGAAATCAGGCAAAAAGATTTTGATGTTGCCTTTATCTGCACATGGTACATTTCCCCTCTTCCACACCATTGTGTGGAGGGGGATTGCCACCCTGACTGGGCTTGCCAGTGGGAAAGACATTGGGAAGAGAGAAAGTAGGGCTCAGATCCAGGCTGGAGCACCTCACTTACCCTGCATACTGGGGAGGGAGGCAGGAAGATGCTCACAATTAGCAATGATCATTATCATCAGGCAAGTGATTTATAAATATTCCATGAAATAAGGCCCTGGACTGCACAAGCAACAGCAAATATTGTAGCAGATTTATTAGTGGAGCATGAAACATTTATATTTTTCAGATGACAGGACAGATGATGACTGTGTTATGCTAGCAGGCAGGATGAACCTCATTTGAAAAGCGTCTCATAGGTGATGGCTAGATATGACAGCAAGATGAATTAGGGTCTTTGAGCATCAAGATGGTGTGATAGACCCTGGGAATTGAAAACTAAACAGCAGCAGTATCCTTCAGAGAGCTCAGCTGAGCTTTTTTTGTGTAAGTCAAGGCACAGCCTTGATAATTGTGTTGCCCAAGCGACATTGGCAGGGATTGAATTTTCCTGTCATCTTTTAGCAGGGTAGTTTACCAGAATAAATGTTTAGTGCTTCAAATTAGAGTTATATTTAGGAAGAGATTGAGTGAAACTGGTGTTCCCCATAGATCTGGACTTTGGAAAAAACCCTTTGTTTAAAAGGTTTTGAGCTAGTGACAACTTCCTTTTCTGTTGTCACTACATGCATTACACTCCAGACTTGTCAAAGGGATGGACTGGGGTGGCTCTGTACAAAGAGCTGATGGAGGAGGATTGATGAGTAAGATCTGACTTGGAGATGCAGCCCATGTAGGGTTAAAGAAGTAAGCAACCAGACAATATGTAAGTTAAACTGTCAAGGTCTTTGGAGATACTGATGTTTAGTTATGTCCATGTCTGTTCTCAGAGGGAAAAGAAAAGGCCATGGAGTAAAATCAAATAGGCCTTTCCCTCAACTATCAGCTGCTCATAGGAAGAGACCAACATCTTTATCTTTTCTGCCTTTTTCATCCCCTTCCAAGTTTTGCCATTTTGAGCTGACACCTTTCTTGACATAAGCACATTTCCAGATGACAGATCTTTCTACCTTTCACTCTGTTACCACATTTAAATATATTTCCTTGAAGCAGCCCAGTATTTGAATGAATTTCTTACCTCCTTTAAAATGTATATGCAGGTGGATCAAAACTGTGCTTGAGATGGCAGCTAAATTGACTTTTACCTTGGGAATGTGTCCCCTGTGAAACTTCCCTGTATACACCAAGATCATCTACCTTTCAGACTCAAGTACTGTGAACTCAGCCACATCCTGACATATTGTGATGGTCTCCTTCAAGCAGAGAAGAGAGCAGGTTGTGCACCTAGGTGCACTTTTTCGTTGGTTTTTTTTTTTTTCTCAAGCATGAAACAAGTTTTGTCTTTTTATAGTGAAATCAGCAAAAGCCAAAAGCCAAAAAAAAATCAAAGCCAAAATCTGATCTCTTCTCTGGCTTTGGGGATGGTTAACATTGTGCATAGTTGTTTTAGTTAGGATTGGACCAATTCACACCAGTATCTGACCTTCCTTCCATTTCATTAAGGCATGAATTAATGTCATATACTATAGTTAGTCAACTCAAATTTGTTTCCACCCAGGCACTGATTTATCTCTCCCCTTAGAATCCACATTCACTCATACCCAGCACTAAAGGGTTGTGTCTTCATCTTACCAATGATCTGATCTTCATGATGAATATTTTTGTTCTTGGAACACTCGAGGAGATTATAGAAGGTCTGCAGGACTTGAGCAGGTTATCTATCCTTTATTGATAGTACCCAGTGGCTATGATACCTCCAAGCAAGATGTGAGCCCTTGAGGTTTAGCCTATTTCTATTTTCAGAGTGCTTGGCTCCAGCTACAAGTACTGCTGAACTAGTAAGGAAAAAAAATATAGAGAAATATTAAGAAAAATTTGTGTTTCAAAATAAGCATGGAAATAAGGTTTGGTACCAACAAGGCTATGATGAGGAAAAAACCCCAATTTTCCTTCTATTCCATACTTCAGACTTTTCTAAACTTTGACCTAAAAGAGTTGGTTCACCACTCAGAGGTCAGGCAGACAAGGACTTCCCCTTGAGCTTCTCCCAGCTATGGCTGCTAATCTATAGTATCATTGACACTGCAGTGCCAGTATGATGCAAAATATTTTTATGTGCTTTTGAGGAGTATTTAAACAGTTGGGTGAAAGAGTACTTATGACTAAAATGGGTTGGTTATATCACTTGAATCTGATAGGGCAGGATGCTGAGTGCAATCTGAATTGTCTTTTGTGCTTGGCACAATGCATTCCCTTTTTATTTGCTCATACCGTGAAATCCGAGTCTGGAAGTTACATGTTTGGCAACAAGTAGATCTCACAGGAGTTTGGATATCAGAGTAGAATGGGCTTTCATTGCATGATGAACAGGAAATAGCAAAGGAATCCTGGAAAGGAATTTTGCCAAATTCTTCCCATGGACGTTGTGTTATTAGAGTAGCTAGTGAGTTAAAAACATTTGAAATCCCAATAAGCCAAAAAAGATTGTAAAACAGCAAGAAGCAGGCAAAACAGCACACAGCACACAAAAAATGTAAATTAAGACAAAGCAAATGATTGTAAATGCCAGCAGTCCCTAAAACATTAGGGACTATTTTCTAACAAACCGTTAACTGCATGGAGAATTGTCAAACATTATTAAATATAATTTGGTACATCTGAGTTATTATAGAATTCATTTGGCACATAAGATATTTATGTTGTACATTACTTTCTTTTACTTATATATTGTCTTTTTCTTTAAGCCTTACGTGACACCTCTGCATAGTACAGGAATAGGACTGGGATTTGTTTCACTTCTGCTGTAGGAACTCAGTTTGTGTGTTTGCACTCACACTTATACGTGAACCAGTTTCCCTGCTGCCCTTGCCCTCCTCCTCCAAGCAGCTACACATGAATGTTCCTGCATTACAATCAGCAGCCAGCTCCCAGCAAGTGCTCTTTCTGCTGCCTAATGCTATGAATGCATGTATGGAGGACATGGTTTGCAGCCTCTGCAGGAATACTGTTACCATCAATATCATTGTGACATTAATATTTAAATGGATCCATGCACTGAATTACACTGGGCTTTTTTTGAGCTAATATTCAAGGAGTAGGTGATAGCGTGTGAGCATTGCTATCAACCACATCAGCCAGCCAATGCTGTAATCTTGATCAAAAATAATAATGTCATCCATAATTCTGTAAAGATTTATTAGTTGTAAAGATTTGTTAGTGACAGATCCATACATTAACAAATCACTACATGGCCCTGAATGCCAAGTAAACAGAGCCAGTCTCATAAGGAATAGTGAGACTTATTGGGAATTCTATTAAGGATTGTTTAACACAGGAAAAATTTGTTCTGAAAATAATACAGATGTGTTTGCGTGTGTACATGAGTAATGGATGGCTGTCTGTCCACTCTTGCTCTTTCTTCTGTAGTCAGGATGGGGGGGTGTGTGTGACTGGCGAACCAGAATGGACACAATAAGTGTTTTCCAGTGAAGTTCTTGTTTGTGTTCTGCTGTAGCGTGAATTTATTCTGATTTCATTCCACTTTCCAATCTACAAAACTTCAGGATAGTTCACATTGTACTGTTTTGGGAAGCTATCCCAGTTGGGATGACTTTTAGGCTTGATTTGACTCCTTCACTACAATTGTTTATAATGTCCATTCCTACGATGGCAGTGAGGCCCTCTTCTTTCCTGGCACGTATTTTGGTAGCTTCCACTGGTTGGAAGTACAACACATAAAATCAGAATTTTCCTTGTGATGTTAAGGTTTTAAAAAATGCATTCTTACATTATCCATTTATACTTTCATTCTCTTTCTCTCTGGTGTTTCCATTTCAGGTGTTCTGGTGGCAGTAATGTCCTCAATAAAGAAACGACACAAGTATTTGGCAACTGAGGAGTTCTGTCCTTGAAGAATAGTGCTAAGTTCAGGCACTTATTATTCAAGAGATAGTCCATAAATATCAGAAGATTAAAGTAATAAGAACCTGGAGTTTTTGTTTTGGTGGTTTTTTGGGGGTTTTTTTTGGTAGGCTACCTCCAGGTTGTTGCATCTTCATAGCTCATATTATCAACATTTTCTTCAAAACAGAAGGATTCTGAAATGTCCAGAAACATTATCTCTTGAATTAGTTTCCTGTTGAGGGCAGAGCTTTAGTGTCTAGGGATTTTCTACTCCTGTCCTTCTTCAGGAAATGCTGATAGTGTTGTTGTACCATAGCCCGTACATGGGAGAGGAAATGCAGACTTTCCAGTCTCAGCCACTCTTTTCCTTATATCTATAATGCAATCTCTATTTCATGTTTCAGAGAAAAGAACAGACCTCAGTGCTCCCAGATTAGTTTAACTTGTTTGCTTACCCAAGTCCAGAAGCTTGAGGGTTCCCATGACCCTGAGGATTTTGGAAACTTGGCCTTTCCTCTTTTTTGTTTCCCTAAGCAATCATGTTGCCTGGAATGGGAGATGACGATCTTAAGGCACAGCATATAAAGGTATGCAGGATACAGCTGGGATGCAGTTGACCCCCCAGCATAGTCTCTCTTAGACTTTTTCTTTCCATCAGCCTCAGGGACTGTAGGAGCAGCCCACACTGCCTGTTGCTCAGACTACTTCTGTGTTCTTCACACCTGGCCACTGTGCTGCAGATCTCCCCACACTACACATAAAACAGTGTTTTCTCTTCATCCACACACCTCACACAGTGCCTTCAGCTTTTTCCTCTTGCAGGATTACTTGTCTCTTGTCTCAACAGTGTTGTCACTTTACAATTCATTTAAATGCCAATGCCAAGTTGATCTTGCTACTAGGCTGTTTTGCCCTTTCCATCTCTGTAATTTCACTTTCAAGGTCTTTCACAAACTATCCATACACTGGTGCCCCTTTTTACTGATAGCTAACTCCCAGCTGACCTCTGGACACTTACTTTCATTGACCACTAGCCAAAGTTTCAAATAAGCTTCATATGCTTTTCCTTAAGCCTTGGGATGAACTCACTGTAAACACCCACCAACTTTTATCTCTTTTCCATATCCTTTTTAGGATCTGTGTCTGGTAGAGAGCCATCATAATCCCAAGTGTATGACTATGCTGGAGGAATAAGGCAGAACAGAGGGTTTATCTTTGTATCCTTATCCTTTTCATTTTATTCACTAAGCCAGTGCCAGGACATGGAAGTCTCAAGTTATCAGCTACCAGTTGTTGAACAACTGATTTTGTATGGTCATCAGGGAATATCAGCCTTTGCCAAGCATTTGAGCAGAGGGTGGGAAAGTAAAAATGCTGAGAATCATCTGTTGATCTAATTCATCAAGGGTTCAAAAAGTGGTTTTGATTCATTTCACACTGAAAGGAGCTATTCCTATTCCTCCAATGTCCTGTTTTGTTTTTTAAAATATTTTAAGACATTTGAAGAAAAATAAAATGCTTAGATATGAGTGAAGTATACTGAAATACTCTCTCTGCATTTTTTGAATGCTAGTTTAATAAGATTTTTGAGACTTTGTGTTGATCCTGAGCTGGGACAGAAGGCAAAGTATGTAATCTTCCAAGCTCTGCGGACAAGGGGATCTATTTCCTTCCCTGGAGAAAGCTTCATTGTCAGGGTAGCCTGTGGAAAAAACCAACCAGCAGCAATATTCACTTCCCTGATGGTGCTTTGCGCCAGGCTGAGAAGGCTCCCTTTTCCTGGACAGCTAAAAAGATAAAATAGGATCATCTGGACAGACTTTTAGCCCACTCTTTCTACTGAAACATATGATTTTTGGAGCCTTAATGAATAATATGTTAGGAAAGCATTTTTTACAGTGCCCTACCTCATAGGTATAGAGCCCCTGATGTTATTAAAGAAATGTATTATAAGCTAAGAATTGCAACACTGAAGCAAAATCCAAATATTAAAATCCTCTTTTTATGTACGGGAAAGTGAGAACTGGGTGATTTGTGTAAGGACATATTGCTGCCTGGTGTTGGAGCTTAGGACTGAACCTGGCCTACTGCTGACATTCCAAGTACAGGGCTGCCTTTTCTACCTATCTCACTCACAGACAGCATCTTCACAGGAGTTGGGAATCTCAGTTAATGTCACATGTAACAACTGATAGCTGAAAGTTTTTTTGCTTGGGAGTGAAAAGCCTTTGTGCTTTTCGTTGTCCCTCTCTTTCATCTCCTGAACTCTGTGTAAAGTCAAGAGAGCAGGACATGAGATCTCTTCTGTATTAGAAGACATATATCAAATATAACAGCATACAATCCCATACATCCTTCTATACCAGGCTTTTGCATATGGCTTCCAAGCACTGCTAGCTCTGCAGGCCGGGCAGGATTGAACACTGTACTGGTATCCCCCATGTGGCAGCATCTATGACTAGACCATCAGATCAGTCAGTGACATACCACTGGTGGAAAAGTCATCAGTCTGTCTCCATAGTGACACATCTCCCACTGAGATACTCTGGGCAAGACACAGCTAAGATTCAAAGTTACAAAGGGTGAGGTTTTATGCTGCAGATGCTGTTTATGTTTGCTTTTTTTGCCTTTTTTTGGTACTGGTTTGTGGGTTTATTTTGTTTTTCAAATGAGTCTTGCCATCATATATGCTTAGGTTATTATTTTCCTCTTTTGTGCACTAGTTCATAGAATTATAGAATCATAGAATGGCTTAGGTTGGGAAGCGCCTCAAAGATTAACTTGTTCCAAACCCCCTGCCATGGGCAGGCATAACTCCCACTAGACGAGGTCGTTCAAAGCCTCATTCAACATGGCCTTTAACACTTCCAGGGATGAGGCAGCCACAGCTTCTCTGGGCAACCTGTTCCAGTGCCTCGACACCCTCATAGTAAAGAATTGCTTCCTTATATTCAATTTAAAATTCCTCTTTTTCAGTTTAAAACCATTTTTCCTTGTCCCTCTTGTATAATATATATATGTGGAAACAGATGGCAGACTAAGACCAAAAAAGTAAAATGTTTAAAGCCTGGATCCAAGGTAACAAAAATGGTACTTACACATTTCTATAATGGGGTCACATCATGAGAAATCCCCCAGCTCCAAACTCCCAGAACATCTGTGTATAACCAGAACTGAAATCCAAATCTGACTTCTCCACTCTGAGCTCACCTCTAATAACTAACAACACTTTCCTGGATTAATAAACATTCCAGTGCAAGAATCATGTGCTGATTTTACTTATTTTCTGACCTGTCCATATTAGCACATAACTTGAAAAAAAATTCTAGTGTTACTTATTGTAGTATTTTGGAGTTCTGAAAAATTGCCTGCCACTAGAGGTTATTCAAATTCTGGTCTTGATGTATTAGCCTAGACAGTTTTAAAGCCATATCTACAGCGAGTAGTTAGCCATACTGCTGAACAGACATTTTTTTAAATGAACTACAAAGAATAGCCTATTGTGGTTGGCTTATTTTATTTACAGCACTTCACATGGTGTGAACATTAAAAATTTACAGAGTAATATTGATTTGCAGCTTCATCAAACCATTTCTACCCAAACTATGGACCCAAACTGTTTCAGGAAAGGTGCCTTATTCAAATGATTATTTGTGTTGCTCTGAAGGCTGCACTCTGCCAGGCAGCTGTAAATTCAGCTCCTGGCAGAAATATAAAGAGGAGGTTCAGAAAGTAAATAATAGCCAGGAAGCAGCAGGAAAGGAGTCTGCTAGTGGCTGTGACACAGGAGAGCTGGAGGAGACTGGCGTGGCTGAGAAGGGTCTAATAAACGAGCTTTCAGGGGTCCCACAGCCAGCTGGGACACAGGGTGGCACTGTTGTCAGCCACATGGCTGGCTCCAGAAGCATAACCCATTTTCAGCTGGTGAGGAAGAATTTTTGTCCCTTCTGTCACTCTCCAGATTACAAAAAAGGTAACAAATTTGAATAGACCAGAAAACAAAATGGTTCTAGGTAATGGCACGCAGTTTTGCAGTGACAGTTTTGCCTAACAAGTGAGTCACAAAAAAGAAAAAAAATAACACAAACCCTCTAAAAATCCAGAAAATCAGAGAGGTCCTACTAACCCTTTTTCTTTGTCTTTTAAAAAAAAGGAAAGAAAAGACACACCAAAAAATCCACAAAAGCAAAAAGTGCGTGCTGTGCTGGAAATAAAGATGCCCTCCTCAACCCCATTAATGGGAACTTAATTAGGCATAAAATTTATGAAAGACATTGGAAATGCGATCTTTTCATCCCATTAGGAGAAAACTGGGCTAGCTTCAGATCTGTGGGAGAGCTGGGTGAGATTGATATGTAAAAAGATACATCTCCATCAGGAAAGATATATTGGAAACATCTGGTACAATTCTTTAGCCCGCAACGTGTATGTCTTGAAAATATATAGGAGCCCTTTTGGTCCCCTTTGTACAAAACACATGGAATCAAACTGTATTTCATGTAGATGTTATCAATTAGGTTATTCAGCTTTCAGTCTCTCTGCTCACAAGTTCTGCTCATGCTTTGGAACTCAACTGCCAGAATTTCAAAAGAAATGGCAGTGGCGAGATGACCAGACCTCACTTGTCAAGACAAAGGATATGAAATTCCAGATATTTTGGAAGTACTAATCTAATTCTGCTGCTGTTAGCCTTTTTTTTACACTGCTATAACCCAAACAACTCCAAAGCAAAACTTTCAGATTTGCACCAGTGTAAGTTACAGCAGGATCAAATTCATCTTAACTTATTTAACTCACTGCTCACATTAACTCACCAGCTTAGTAAGGGCCAGAATTACAGTTAATGCATTTGAAAGCATCCAGAGTAGAGGAGAAGAAATGAAGACAGGGTTTGGTAGCTCAGGCTAATACTTCTGAAAACAGCACATTAAAAGAAGATCTGGTAAGACCAGACAAAACTTGGCTTGAAGCTTGTAGATCAAATCCAGTGAAGACCTGGGTGATGGTGCATGTTACACAGCAGCTGTGGGGAGGTGAAAATAGATTTTTGAGTAATTTGCAGTAATATGAGTGCATGGATTTCTCACTGGAAGGGCAAGTAGCAACAAGAACAGACAAATACTGTGTCTGATCTCTGTCCCATCTCCACCCACTTGCATGGGCTGGCTGTAGGAGGCTGCCAAGACCCTGGGAGGGGCGCACATCATAAAGGGGTTATGTCCTGGGGGCTGTGAAAAAGGCAACAAGCAGGAGAACAAGTTAGGGCTGCTTTACAGTAGTCTGTTGTTCTGTTTAGAGGCCTTTGTCCACTGTCTGAATTACTCAGTGTGTTACTCAGCAGCTTATGACCAGATCTGAAGAGACTTAGACTCTTCAAGTAAGTGTAGGTGATTGAGTCCATTGGTATAATCCATTACTTTCCCCAGCCTAATCTTTTAAGTCTCTGGTAATTTTTTTTTTCATTGGCAAAATAGCTTCAGCACCCGCAGTTTTGCTCTAGGGGATATACATGAGGAAGGAAAATTGTTCCTGTGAACACAGAATTGCTTTGGTCCATAAAATGGGGCATACCAGGAAGGATTTTTATTTGTAATAGTCTTATAAGTGATAGTGAGATAAAAGCAGTGTGAGATTTGAAACAACATGAGTGTTTTAAGGAGAGATCTGAGTGACAGGAGACAGTGAAAATACTTTCTTCCCTTTGCTGGCATTTCAGTGTGTTTATTGAATCAAAAAATCTTTGCGCTGGGGAGAAGAAACGGAAAGGAAGAGGGGAAGGGGAAAGGGAAGGGGAAGGGGAGGGGGAAGGGGAAGTGTAATAAAAACTCAGTAATAATCTATTTAAATTGCTGACAGAATTAATGGCAAAGATCCTGTTCAACTTTATTAGGCAGAATCAGCCTTCCCGGTGAAAGTATGCTATGTACCTGGGGTTTGCCCACAATCCCACTTCCAAAGGTGTAAAATATAAATGCAGATCATATCACTGGGAAAATTAGGCAGGAAGGAGTTGCATTTCTTCCTAATTCCAATTCTTTATCTTTTACGAAGTTCTGTCTTGATGGTACAGTATTTTGCTACCTTGTCATACAAACCACTAAAGCAGGGCAGAGGAGGAAGACAGTTCATTCTACAGAACTAGGTTCACTAGAGAAGTATTTAGGTTTTATAAACAGGTCTATAAATAATACATTTCTATTTCTTCTGGGTTTATTGCTATTGATATGCATTATAGTTCTCTGGGCTTAAATCTTCAGGTATTTTTATTACTTGAGGTCGTTGCTGTGTTGCATTGTACAAATACCACACTGCATTCACCTCAGCAAATGTTTATTTTTGTATGCCTCAGTGCCTGACTTGAAAAGGCATTGCATTGGGTGTTATCCATCTCTTCTACCTGTCCTTAGATTTTGCTAAGTGCATACTTTTATGGATCAGTTGAAAAGCTCCAATCACTCTGTAATTTAAGATTTTATGCCTGAATGCGGGATGTCGTCCTAATGAACATGGTGGTGTGTGTGTGTGTGTCAGGAGGTTCAAAAGGAATCCATGCTTTATTTCTTTGGTGGATTTCTGTGACTGTTTTGTGATACTGTCTGTACTTTGCTAATTGAATAAGGATTATTTTGCAACAAGAAAAGCTGTAGCTTCTGAGTAAGATTCAGTCAATGCAATTAAAATGTTAGCATAGATTACTGTTAAAGATGCAATTCCCTTTTTCTCATTGTACATAGGAGAAGCAGAGGTGAGTGGTGGGTGATCAGCTGCTGGGTTTTATTGTTTTTCAACTTACAGCATGGCATACCACTAGTCTACAATAATTGCCTCTTTGAAGCTTGTTTTAATTATATTGCTATGTATGTAAAGTCACCAAATGAGACCCAGACTGCTTCCCTGCTGCTGTGTAACTACCCAGGAAAAACTTGCAGCCTCCCGTAAGATATTTGTGTGTTGGTTTCTGAACTTTGCCATGTGCTGCCTAATAAATGCACAAACAGCCATCCTGCCAAGTGCTGTGTCTGAAGGTACAGTGCTTGGATGTTTGTGGGGCAGCGAAATCATGCAAGCACCTCTATGTTTGCCAGGGTGCTGAGTCTGATCCAGACAGGAACTGGGGTGCAAACCTGTGCATTGGACATCCCAAACTATTGTGGCATCATAGGAACAGAGAGCAAGGCTGTGGTTGAAACCAGCTCTTTCAAAGCCACCCAGCATCCCTGTCTGGAGGGCAATGAAAACCAAAGAGATACACCAATGCAGGCCATAAATGGCCTGAGACTGCACTGCCATTTCCAAGCAGTGTCTAATGAAATGAAAAGCTTTTCCCTTTTCCCTTGTCATCACCTCTGCCACATCATCCTGCAGAGACCAACCCCTCACTCACAGAAAGGCTTTCTCCTAAAATATATTAACCCCATCTCTCTCTCGTGTCACTACTCTAATTGAGACTTAATGTATTTACCTCTGCTTTTGTCACACTCCCTCTCACTCCCCTTTTATTGGTACTGTGTTGTATTAGCATTGGTAAGCATATGCCCTTTCCTGCACATGTCAGGTGGGCATAGTGCTGTCAGTGAGACCTATCATTTATCCAGTGGTGTTCTGGATCATTAACACAGTAACACAGTTTCACCCTCCATCATGATGCTTTTCCATAAGTGTATTTCCCTGCATAAGTCTCATTTTCAAAATGATGGCTTAAGTGCACATGTTAATTGCAAGATTTAATTATATGGTGGCAAAGTTGTGAAATTTTCCTTCTAATTAGCAAGGGAAAACTTGGCACGGGAGAAAGGGTATAATAGGGAAACGCCTTTTGCGTTTCATCATTAAAAATTCTCGCACGTGGCTGTCGCAGTGGCGCGTGCCCTGGCTCATTCACTTCCCTGGGTGAGCATGGATTAGGTGCAGGTGAAGGCCAAGAGGTCCACAGACAGGTCCCTGCAAGGAAAGCAGTGGTGTAGGAGCTGGAGGGGAGCAGAATTTTGGCACCAGGGGAATATCCCAAGAGTTTCATGAGCTTCTTTTCACAGGCATATTGACCTGAAGCAAGCAGGGAGAGCCCAAATAAATTTTGCACTGAGGTTTCTTTCCAAATTGGTATCTAGAGATTTGGTTCAGGTTTATATCCAGGCTTCAGGAACTGCATCCCAGCATTAGATGGGAATTAGAGGCTCAGAAGAAAAAGATGCTGCTTCCACATGATGAGAATCTGTTTCTATTTCCACAGATATGCCTGTTTCCTACTGTGCCTTTCCAAGGCGGGACACTTGTTTTCTCTCATCTTCACTTTTTTTGTTTCTTTTTTTTCTTTACTGCTTTCTTGTTCTAGTGGCAACAGGCTACAACTATTTCTTTCGCAGAAATTCAGTGTAATGGAATTAATATCATGTAATTTTTGAGATCACATACCTTTAGACATTGCAATGTTTCAGGATTTTCTGATAATTGCTTTCAATACAATTGAAAACATGCATTTCTAAATAATAGGAATACCTTACTCTTGTATTTCTTTTAAATCAGAAATTGCCTTATATTCATAATGCTGCATCCCTTCTAAAACTAGCATTTGAATCTTTAAGTTTGACCTCATCTAAAAAGTTTGGATTTATTTTTATTTTTATTTTCCCCAGATGAACTTTTGTGGAATTCAACACGCTCGTATGGAAGGTCCTGAGAGCAGTAGTGCATTCTTTTAATTCATCATGCAGTCACCTTATCTGACATTAGAATTTCATATGCTTTTTCTTTAAGGCACACTGCATGGATACATAATTCTGTGTTCTCAGACTTCAGATAATGAATAATCATTTTCACGGATCAACCTAATTAGGTAGCTGAGAGCATTGCCTACAACAGAGTGAAAAAGTGTATATATTCACAGCTAGACAACTGTTCATTAGGGGCCTGACCTTGGAGCCATTACTCATGTTGAGTGGTACTCACTTATAGGAGATACTCCTATTGTCTTCAGCATGCATATTACTACATAAAATATCATTTGCCAATGTTATGACTTCTTTAACATCCCAATATTTTCTACCTACAATGACACGTGGTGTAAATCATGCCAGCAAATTTTTGATGAGGAGGCAGCACTGGCAGCAGTGCTGTACATTTCATTTCATCCGCAGGAAAGATGCTTCCTGATGCATCCAGTTCCCACCCTGGAGCTGAGATAATCATAACTGGCCTTGAGTATGCTCCCAGTGTGCTGCTGGGTGATTTAAAGTTTGTTTGCATAACCCTTTTGGGGAAATCTGTCTGACCTTGTGCTGCAGAGTGGCAGAAGGAAATGGCCAGCGACCACACTGCAGCTGACGGTGCAGGTACCAGCAGCTGGGGGCCCGTTAACATATTAAAATGCACTAATGCAATTGCAAGCAGTTGTTTCACCAGTCCCTTGGGGATGAATGGATTTGAATTGCAGATTCTTGGTTTTTTTCTCTGGAGCGCTCTGTGTTTTTCTGTCTGTTTTCCATCCTCTTATCCAGGAGGTCCCTCTTTGATCCACTCTGGCCTGTGCCCTGCACACTGGCCACAGGCATACTTACAAACCTCTGGAAAGGGATGGCTGGGAGCAAACTGGTGCTTCCAGGCCAGTTAGTACACCCACTTTTGCCTGTGCCCTTTACTGTGAGAATTACTGAGGAGTGGGCAGCATTATTGGGTCAGGTCCCTCCTCAATGTGTTGGTGATTAACCACTTCTCTGTTGCAGTAGAGAATAAACAAAAGCTGTTCGTCATTAGACACTCATGTACAGACCATCGTATTTTTATTTCCCAGTGAATCCTTTCAGTGGTGGGAGGACTGTGTGGAGGCTCTTTTCTCAGAGAAAATCCCAAGGTCAATCTAACATGGAAAAAGAAGGTGTGTTTAAGGGACAGATAATCCATCTGAAGGCTTGGGATATCCAGGTTTTCTCCTCATTTTTCCACAGATAGCCTTGCAGGATCTTAAGTAAATCATTAATCTCCTGCTCCTGCCTTAGTACCCTGAGACTTGAATGCCCTGACAGAATATTTCCTGCCCTATCTTTGCTCTTTCTTGCCCTTTTTTCGTGGTTTAACCCCAACTGGCAATGAAGTACCATGCAATTGATTGCTCATTCCCTTCTCCTTCAGTGGGATGGGGAGGAGAAGTTAAAACCTTTTTGCTGAAATAAGAAAGGTTTAATAATTGAATCAAAGTAAAATATCATCATCAGCAACATAACAAAAATGTGAGAGAAATAAAACCCAAGAGAAATAAGTGATACACAACACTATTGCTCATCACCTGCTGACCAATGACCAGATCATACCTGAGCAGCATTAATCCTCCCTTCCACTTAACTTCCCCCAGTTTTTATACTGGACGTGATGTTCTGTGGTATGAAATATTCTTTTGGCTGGTTCAGGTCAGCTGTCCTGGCTATGGTTCCTCACAGCTTTTTGTGCAGCTCCCCACTGTCAGGGCATGAGATTCCAAAAATTCCATGAATTACGATAGTCACTACTTACCAACAAATAAAACCAGTGTCTTATCAACATTGTTCTCATACTAGAGCTAAAGCACTCTACCACCTACTAAGAAGAAAACTGACACTATCCCAGCTGAAACTAGGACACTGTTTTAAGGGAAGTTTTTCAGAGGCAAGGCTATTTTTTGAGTGCTGTATTGCTTTTTAAAAAGTTGGTAATTCTTTGCACGGATGGGCTGGGCAGTGAGACATAGGTGATTTCTTCATTGCAGCATGCTAAAACCCATCTGCCTGTGCTACCTTGATTGCTACATTCCCTTCAGCCCCATCCCGTGCTGGCACAGCCAGCCCCCACCTTGCCTTGCTCTACAAGCACAGCTGTGCCACAGACAGTAATAACAAGGCAGTCCCTGTATTTGTTTAATGCTTTGCTGTGTGACAGCTTTTCGATATAGGTAAGCTCTGTGGCAGAAGTGGAGGTAATGAGCTTGTGTATTGGCTTAATATATCAGGCAACAACATTCATAAGTACAAGGCACCTTCTAACTACCATGAGCGATTTGTGAGCAGTGAAGATGCTATCTGCTGCCAGGAAAAGGGGCTGTGTTTTAATATGTGAGGCATATGTTGCTGTCAGGTTTTGTCAAAGAAAGGATGGCTTATCTTGTGATCAGGCAGCTCAGAATACAACCATGGACACAACGCAGTGACACTGACAGGGTAGTGAGCTCCAGAGACAGTCTTTACAGGTAGAATGGATGCAAGGATCTTGTGCCCAGCAGATTCTCTCCCCTCTTTTCTTTCCAGTGAGGAACTTGCCTGAGAAATACGTTAAAACTATTTTCTTCTTCGGCTTTATGGTTATGCTCAGGATCTGGCACACAGCCGCTGAGCATTCATGTAGCTCCAGTGTGACCAGACAACAGGTAACAAAGCCCATGGCCAAAGAGAGGTGACACTGGCCCAACTCCCAGGTGCCTATGAAGCTCCCACTAGCCACTGGTGTGGTTCAGATTTCTGTTGTGTCTGATGACAACAAGAGCAGCAACATTTTCCCACAGTGCAGGAGTTATACTAAAAGGGCTTTGAAGTCCATCAATGTCCATGTTATTGCTGGAAGCTTGGGCTTAAGTATTCCTCTTATTGCTTTTGCCAATGTCAGTCCACGTACATCAGAGCTCTACATTCTGTTTCACGGGAAATGAGGCAAAACCTTTGGGCATGATTATTGTGGAAGGTGATCTGCCTTAACTGGAAGTGGTCAGGAGATCGCTAGTGTATTGATACGCTGTTAAATCCATCTGGTCTGGATGGGTCAGGCATCTATTCAATTGTTCACTGAGTCAGTGGAAATCTGCACTTTATTTGAGAGGATTGGGCTGCTAAGATGCAGATTATCCTGTCTGGGATCCTACTGTTGTCCCAGTCTCCAGAGTCAAGCCCATCTTGAGTAATGTGATATTCTCAGTACCTTCTCTCTTGTAATTTTTAACTCTTTTACAGGCTTTCTCCTATCCAATACACATGAATAGGTTTGTCTAACCTTACCCCAGGATAAAACCTCAATGTTTGCCTTGGGGATGGAGACTCAAGGGCAGTCCAGCACAGGTCTTTTCTCAGCCAGCTGCCCCTCTCCACCGTGCAGTCTGCTGCATCCATCACTGGGACTAAGCTCTTAGCAGCTCTCAGATGCTCCTTTCTCATGGTGAGAGTGAGATAGAAAGTGATTGTGAAAATTATCTCAGCCCCATTATTCTGAGAAAGGCTCTGTGTCAAGGTTGTGATTTTCCTCATTCGTTTTCCATAGCATTGGCAGAGATACAAAAGCCAAAAACCACAGAAAAGCTCTGAGTCTAAAAAGAGCTGTTGCTGCATGGCAGTCCTGTGATGACTTACTGCCAACAGACATGTGAGTTTACTATAGATCTACTTTAGGTCATAAGTGCAAAAACATATCTCGTTAATATTTAAAGATGCTTAGCACAAAAGCATGCATAATTAAACAGCACATCAGAGCTGATAATTCCAAAAAATCTGTCTTCTGAAAAGGGATTTTTGTAATTTGTTAACTGGTTTGAAATCCCCAGCTTAGCAGCAGGAGTATGTTTGCATTACAAAATGAATAATTTTAAATGTTAGGCTTTGCCCATCCTCTCTGAGAAGAAAAAGACACATGGCATGAGAAAAGACTTTTAAACAGGCATGTAGGTGTGTATTCAGCATTGCACACAGCTCTCTGTCTGCCTGAGATATATGTCTATTTATTTAAAAGCAAAACTATATTCCTACAAGGTGTAGCATTGCTTTCTCTCCCAGGATATTTTCATGTTCACAAGGACATTATTGATATTAATCATGTCTTTCTTTAGATAACTCAATAGTGAAGGTATGCCTATAATAAGAATGATCTATTAGTAAAGCAAGTGACATACAAGACAAATATGCAAATATTAATGGTGTTGAGTACAAGATACTGTGAGATTTTCATTACATGCAAAAGTCTATCTGAGCACATTTTCTGCGTAGATGCAAAAAATCTATGAGGAAAGAAAATGTGCTTATGATTCTTTGCATATCATGCTTTTCAGAAGGGCCAAAATACAAACCAATGTCTGATCACAGCTATACTTTAATGTAAGATCAAAAAGTAAATTCCAGAAGGCACGGCTCTGCTGTGGTGAAGAACCATCAGCTGTTATTAACTCAGGACCTGGGACTTTGTCTTAACTCCCTACTACACATATATTTTCTATTTAGGCTAGCTGTGGGGAGGTATACTGGGAACTGTCACATATTAGTGTCCTAGTCAGGGCTGTAGTTTGAGTACCAGTCCAGCACTTCATTGCTGGTAGAAGTCAATTAAAGACTAATCTGTGCATGCTTGATCCTGCTTTGAAGTGGCCAACACCAGTAATAGAAGGGGAGAGGAAGGAGACAGTAAGTTTCCTCTCATAACTGAAGAATGAAGTCCAGAGAGGTGTATTCATATAGTATGTCCTGATTGTGGTGGCATTGAGCAGATTTACGATCAATGCAGGAATCTAAATTTAGCTGACCACAAGTGAGTGTCTGTCAGGGCTGCTGTACCCTGATTAACAGGGAGTCAGGGAAGAGAGATGAGAAGCCACATTACAGCTGCCTGCGAGGGCTGAGTGGTGTCACACCTGACTCTCCTCTGGCTGTATTGGGAGCACTCAGGATGAAGGTAATCGGAATAGGTGATGATTTTCTTGAACTTTAAAGTTCCAGTTATCTGCCTGAATATAGACCAGAGAGACATTAAGGTCAGGTCATGAAATAGATCTGATTAAATAATGACTACTTGCATGCGTAATTTAGAAAGAAAAAAAAGAAAAAAAAAAGAGGGAAAAGAGGGAATTTGGCTGTCTGACCTGGCTCCTTTGGAACCAGAAGAGCAGATTAATAGATCAACACAGGTGGTGCTGAGACTCCTCTATCTGCTGCATTTGGTTTATGGGTTGGTTTATCCAGTGCTAGATTTTATCCAATTCCAAATGGCTGAACATCCTCACCAGACCTGGCCTTCAAGGCTCTGCAAAGGACTAGGTACTGGTACAAGGACTGAGCATCATGGTCTGGCTGACATGGTGGTAGATGTTTTCCAGCCTAATTGATTCCATGATTCTGTGATTCTCTATATGATTCTAAAACCTTCTAAAATTACATTAAGTCACACTTTTAGGCATCAGTGGGACCTCTGAGTTTGTTTCTCTGATATCAGTTTCTGCTTTGTTGAGGTCGATGGCCTGCACTGAATATATAATGCCAGATAGAGAAACCTTTTGCTATTTTGCAAAAACTAAGTATAAATACTATGAACTTATCCATTTAGCATCCTCAGAGGGAAGGCTAGAGACAGTTTCCTCAGTCATATTTCTACTTTGTCACAACACTCTTCAATACATGCTTTGCCTATGTGAAAGAATAGGACAAGGTATACCTACCTCCTGGTTCTACTCCATACCTGCCATCATCTCCTTGCCATCAAATGTCTTAGACTGCTCAAGACATGGGCAATACAGGATGTCCCCCAGTTCCAGTTTGTGCATTGGCTTAATAAACTTTGAGAAAGAGGCACAAATGTAAGCTTTGAATCTAGACTTACACTGTGGATTTCCCAAAGGAAAAGAGATTTTGTTCCACTTTTTTACTTGTTATTAACTTTTTTGTTATTAACTCTGGATGCTGCCAAAATGTCAATGTTACTGTCTCACTGAAAGAACCCTGGATATCCTGTTGGAAACCACAGACCTGTGTTCCATAGGTAATGAGATTCAACATGATGATCCTGCAAATTCTCCCTGGACATTGGTATAAAATGCAGCACCAGGATGTGACATTTCATGTTACGATATGGTTATAGACTCAGCAGGACAGGTCAGATGTAAGCCTTTCCAAGTTGGATAGTCTCATTTCTGTTTGCATCCCTCTTTCTGTTTATCCTTCATGTTTGTTTTTGTTTTGAGGAGTTGTGTTTTGTTTTGGTGGGGTTTTTAAATTTTTTTTTTGTTGGGGTTGGGTTGGGTGTTTTCTTAGTGAAAAAATTTCCTTAAACTACATTCTTTAGACAATGTCAGAGACATACAGGGAAGCTGAAAGACAGCTAATGATCTTTCATGAGTCAGGTATTTCTTCAGCCTCTGGGAGTGGGATACATCTTCAGATTGAGACACTAGAAGGCAGGTACTTGTAGATACCAGCTTGGGAGCTGGGCATATAAAATACTGTTATAGTCAGAAGCAGCTCACTCTGGGATGACCTCAAATAGCTGCTTGGCTTCCACTTGCTTCTGCAGAAAAAAGGCATGTCCTTTTTCTTCACAACTTCCGCAGATGTCTAGGGTGTCTGAAGGGATCCTAGACATTCCTATTTAGGGAACTGTTTCCCCTGCTATTCACATATTGCTAATGAATATTTAGATGTTTTCAAGTAGACACACATTTACATGTCCTAATCGGAAACTGAGTCTCAGGTATATCATTGTTCTTTGATTTTGCCTTCTTCCATCTCACTGTGGTGTAGATAGATCCGTGTTGCTCAACCTTCCCTTAAAGCTATTTCCTCAGGTCCACAATTTCCTCAAGCAAAAAAGCAAGGCAATAAGCTGAGGTTATGGACTGATGATCATTTAAAGACAATTCACTATTTTTCAGCCTCTAGTCCCCACCTGGAGGGCAGAGGTAGTGGAAGAAGAGCATAGGGACACTGTGAGGCCACTGATACACTAAAGCACACCAGGTCTGCTTAAACCAGTTGGGGAATTAGCACTTCGTGCTCAGAATTATTGTATCTCTGGTGATAGGAGGATAATTGATTCAAACATGTAATTTATCTCCAAGGAATTTCTTAACATATCACTAAGTGATGCAGTTCAATGTTTTCTTGCTTCCACATTTGCAGCTTCCTCTTGATTCCTCTTTTCCAACCACTTCATGGAGTTGAGGGAAAACATGGACTAGCTCAAACCATTCTGGCAGTGTTACCCCCTGGTTGCCCTCATTTGGGTGTCCCCTGACAATGGGACTTAGAGTCTTGTCCTAACTTGAGCTTTGTGTGCAGCCAAGAGCTTTCTTGGTACTCAATGGAGAGTCAGCACTGTACAAGCACATAGACAGTTATGATGCCAGCAATGAAAAATTATGGTCTAATTAATGCTAGAAATAAATGGGTGATATTTAAAAACCTTTCTGTCTGGCCAGCCTCTCTTCCCTTACAAATTCACCAAGTCACACTGTCCAAGGCCAGAAGGAGTAATTTTACCACGGCCTGTGTCCTGTTGAGCTTTACAGCCCATCCATTTCTGCTCAGTTAATCCTGCACTAACCTGACTAAGCTGTGGCTGGCTCAAGCATGTCTCTCTGCACCCATGCACAACCCCAAGGACAGGTCTGGGAGATGCAGACATCCCACTGGTCCTCCTGAGGAATGCCCTTCCCTGTGGTCACGTGTCTGGGTCTTCATGGGTTTTATACATGGTTAATGTCTGCAAAGCTGACATGGCCAAGTGGAGGCTTTGTCATGGGGCAATGCCTTACTGCCAGCCTCTCTAGGAAAGAGAAGTGTGTGAAAAATGTGGATTAAAAAACATCCAGGCAAGGAACATTTTGCTATATATTATATGCCTTCTAACCTAGATAATGCTTTCAGCCTGCTGTCAAAATCTAGTTAACATGGTGCACTAAGCTCCAGCTCCCAGATTACAAAAAGTCTCACTCTGGGCTGCTACTACCATTCCCCCCTCAGTGAAATGTGCCACCTGATTTAGTTAACAAAGCACCAACAAAGAATACTACAGGTTGGGATGAGTTTTATTCCAGAGTTTACCTATCTAAAATGATTAATGCATGCTTAATAACTTCAAAGATTTCCCATCTCTTCAAAAGGAGTGGGTTTCTTCAAAGCTTTCAGACAGAGAGTCTCCCTTTCGAATTGATGAAGGCATGATCCCAGTGGAGATTTTACATTGCCAGTATGTACCCCTTCAAAGATTTCATTGTTGGCATGCTGTATTTGAAGATGTCATGCCCTCTGTTACCCATTCATTTCATTCTACAAAAAAAAAATAGGAGAAAAAAACCCAGAAGGAAAACAAATTCATATCTTTGGGGTCTCCTTCAAAGCAATTTCATGTCGCAGACCTGCACCCTGGAGAGGAACAGCATACACCACATTTCTGGGTGTGCCTTGGTGTAATTAGTATCTCTGAGGAATAGATCTGCCCTTTCCTAGATTTGTTTTTCTTACTCAGAACTGTCTTTGATGTGCTTTGATTCAATTGCCAGATCATACTTCAGAATAAATGCTGAACAATAAGTAATTCCTCAGCAAGTTCATTGCTCAGATGGAAGGTTTTTCGATCAAGCAGACACTCACTCATAAGTCTAGAAGGATTTAAAGGTTCTTGCAAGACTGTCAGAGCAAAATCTTCCAGAATTTTTAGAAGCAAGGAAATGCTTATCAGATGGAAATGCTAGGGCTGCAGGAACAGTGACTAACTTGTTGCCTAGCTGTTTGTGAAAAGAGATGTACAATAATACATTAACTCCTGGACAGCACATTTTAAAAGTTTGCAAGGACTGCAAAAATTTATAGCTGCTTCACTTCCACTACTTGGTCCTATCAATATAGATTAAAATGAGTCTCAGAAAGGTATAATTCTTCTAATGGTTTAATCAATTTACGAACACTGCTTTTATTCCTATTTTCCCTTGTGTAATAAATTGTTAATTAATGTGTGGCAAAAACACATAAAAAAAAAGTCCTAGCCTGTATAGGCTGCAGAGAAAAGGGGGACATTTTTGAAAATGTACATAATCCATGCAGAGTTGTAGAGCTGAGTCTCTGGTGCACACTCAGAGGTGTTCATATCCCAAACGAACAGAAGTGCTCTGTTGTTCTGAATGCTTTTTCTTTCTAGTTGTCCTTTGTGTTACCCAGTGAGTGCATCCTTCAGGTCTTCATGGCTCAGTAATTTATGAAATTCTCTTTCCATTAAAAATAAATACTGCATTTTATGTCATCGAGATGGACCCCATATTTGATTGTCTTTTCCACGGCAGTGTATATTGAAAACTATAAAATTATAATACAATTATTAATCCCCTGTATCTGCTTGTACCTAATTTTTATTAAAAATGTATTGTGCTCCATCCGGCTCATAAATTACAATGTGGTAAAAAGGCTCCACTTGGATTACTTCTGAAGGAGAACATATTGAAATAAAGAAAGGCTTACTGATTAATATTTTGACTTCATATACAGTGTTACTAAGGTAGCAGCTTGATTACCATAGAAAAGAATTTGTAGTTAACTATATTGCAGATCTAGTGAATGTAACAATGTGAAACTTGGAGAAAGTTGCATTTACCAAAGAAAACATGTTGGCATCACTGATCAAATCTTTCAAGACCTCTTCTCTTTTATGAATGACATGAAAAACTTACTTTGTTTCAGCAGTAAATTAACGCATTTATAGGAATGTGGCAGAACCTGGAATCACAGACCATCTGTTCTCTGTCTCTCAATTGCTACCACTGATTGGTTTTGATAGCTTCTCTAAAAAAGGCCTAGGAATAGCTGAAATAGCTTTGTCTTTAGTTTTAATACCATGAGAAGCAAAACTGCTTAATTATGACTCACTTGGGAAGTAATGGGAAAGCAACAATGAGGATATTTGGCTTAGAGACAACTAGGGGCCTCCTTTCTCATTTTGCAGGCTTAACAGTCAATGCAATTTTGGGGTTAAAATTTGAAGATTAAAAAACACCACATGGAACTGAGTGAGTGAACATACAAATTTGAGCTGAAAATCTAAGTATTCCAATTTGTACTTGCTTCCTAAGACCAAACTAAACTCACACAATCCACCCGTTTGGTAAACTGGAGGTCACAGCTGCACATGGGAGTAGAAGGTCACTGAAAAAATGAGCTGCTTTCTATAGGTAAATGAGGACACAGGCACCCAGACTGTGTGGGCCTGGATGCAGCCCCTATGAGGCTCAGTATTTTCATTTTATATTCTGAAATAATTTGATTTCAAACTTTTATTTTCCATAAAAATACCAGAAATTTGGATTCCAAAGCAGCTCTTTGCATTTTTTTTTCCTGTCTCACATCTTCTCTCATTTTTTCTCACACATGCACACCAGGCTATGCTCCACTTTCATTGATAAGATGACTGAACGTGATTTTTCTCTTATATTTGTGAGTTAAATGAGAAAAAAACCCCCACCATTATTGTCTTTACTTTGTTCCTGGAGTTTTGCCAATAATAATGTTGGTTTTAATAGCTATGTAGGACTGAAGATGCTGTCATGGTGTCAGACCACATACCAAGAGGCAGGACTGCATATGTTTTAAATTTTCCAGTTATTTATCTTGTCCTTTTGGTCAGCAAAAGACTCATGAGAATACAATCAAGCAATGAAAAAAAAATGGAGTATTGGAAACAGCAGTGGCAGCTGCATACCACAGAAAGAAAAGGTTATTTAATGGTTGCCTTCCACAATGTTTTGAGCCAGCCATACAAGGAGATTTACATATGCTCTCTAAAATTGTTAGTGTAAGAACATAAGCATTATCTTTGATGTCCCATAATGCTGACTGACAAGGTATACACATGATAACACTACTTTAGAGAGTAAAGTGGTATTCTTTCTGATCACAGGTATTTACAGCCATATGTAAAGCCCAATTCATTCCCTTTTTTTATCTGATAACAAAGAGGCAGCATACAGGATTTAATACAGAGTGAATATCGAGAAGTGAAACAAATAAAAATAACATGAGGGATTTTGATGCCCTGCAGCATTCCTGACTTTTCTGTCCCCTTGGGTAGGCAGGTCTCCAAGGCTGACCTGTATATGCGGCATCTGGATGAAGCACCCCACATAGGGTATGGCCTCTCATCACATCTGAGCTTGAAAAAGTAATATACTTGCATTTTTATCTTCCATTTTTTCATTCATTATATTCTATTTTTACAGGCAGATTCCCTGCAGTTTCTGTCCTTGTTTGCTAAGAGTGTCTGAACAATAACTGACTAAGGCTTCTTTGCCCACATCTGCGCAAAGCTCTTTCTAGTCCTGGGACTATGGAAAATGGAGACCAAACAGACATGTATCAATATGAGCCACTGCCACCACAGCAAATCCAAGCAAAGCTATTTGAGGAAAACATTAAGAAAACAATTCCAATGATTGGAACATTAAGTTTATCATTCCTTTCAAAATTTTCACTCCAGTGCCTCTCTCTTGGCTTTACTTCACTTTCTTCCTCTGTCCAAGAGCAAAACTCAAGGCACTGAGACCACAGCTCCTATGAGGAGAGTTACAAGTTCAGGCTGGAAATTTCTAGCATTTCTAAGAAAAAGAGGAGAAAAGATATATCATACTAAGAAGATACCTCTTGGAGTTTAAAATTCACCTTAAGTTTAAATTTTGATTTTTTAAATGTATAATTTTCTTGAAATTGAGAATGTGTTTGAATGAATAAAAAGGGGATAGCTTCATATTCATATATATCACTTAGGCTTTCTTAATGACTACTGAGAAAACTGTTTCACATAAGTTGTGAGAAAGATAAAGACACAGTTAGCTGAGGAAATTCCCATCAAAGACTTCTGGGGTGCTCATGTTCATTATTTATTATATTTTATTTAATATTGTCAGTCAGTACTTTCTAGTAGTCTCTCATCTTCATAAGTCAACAAAGCTATATCACAGATACGGGTCATGGGATTCATGCACTTCTTTTTCCTGTTCATACTTCCTGAACATTGTAAATGGTCTGTGTTATTCAGCTCCCACATGCTGTACGACATCACCAGACCTTTGCCTTGGGGGCCTGAACTCTATCGAAGAAGCACCAAGACAGGTTTCTTCAGCAGCAACATCCTGTAGGCAGATGTGCTGCCTAACATTTACTAGTGCTGGGATTTGAGGCAGTTTGATGTATCCAATTAAATAATCTCCAGAGGTGTCCTGACTTGTGCAAGGACACTTTTCTCTTCTCCTCAGTACAGCTCCACCTTTTACAGCAGCCAGAAAGCAAGGCCAGAAGTTCCCTGTATTTGATGCTTTTCAACATATCCAAGCTTGTAAATAGGTAATGAAATATGGCACCTGCAGGAATTGGAGGCAGTATTTAATATGGTGAAATATTAAACAGGGGAAACAAAGCAGTAGCTATGTGCATTCATTATTGCTTTACTAAAAAACGTCCTAAGGGATTTCAAACATAGAATTCTAGATCTGTGTGGATGAACAATCCCTAAGTATAGTGTGTAATTGACTCCTAAATATACTCTGTTGCCCTTGAGTCTAGTGATTCCAGAGATTCACAAACTATACTCCATTGGGGTGGGCCAGGCTTACTCTGAAAAAGCCCTTTGCTGTGTGATCTGTAGTTAATGAGTCTCTGTGAGATTTTGGACTGTACCTTTTAGCTCTTCTTACTGTGCTTTGAAGGTGCACAAAGGCTCAGCACACTTAGATGCACCTCAGAGCCTCCTCAAAACACCTTGGGCTCTGTCCTGTACACGTCGATTGATGGAGCCATTAAGAACTGAATGGACAGACAGTAATGATTCCATTCGGACCGATCCAATTTCAATGACATTGTCTCATACAATTCCATTAACATTGGAGCTGTTACAACCTCAGTGACAGATTATTATTTCTTTTAAAAAAGGAAAAGGAAATTAACACAATATATTGAATTGCACTGAATTGAGACAATAAATAATGGAATGTACCAGACACTAACATCTCCCTTCTGTAATTCCAGGAGGAAAAATAGACATATTTACCACAAAGTTGATGACATATGTAGCACTTAAGTTAAAATATGTGGCAAATCCTTATAACATATGGATAGAATTATAAAACTGGCTAGATCTCATATTGACTGCAATATAATTTCAGGTGTAGAATTAGACAGAAAGTATCTGTCTATATCTATCTAACAATGCTTATTGCTGTATTCACTGAGCAAAACACACTGATAGTCCTCTATACTGGAAGAAATTAAAGAGCTAAGTTTTTCAGAAGACACATAGAACCAGTGGCAAAGTGAAGAGAGACCCACAACTCCCTACATGAATATTTGTGTCGACAGAGGAAGTGTTGGCATGTATAAGTGAACCCAGAAGCCTGTTCCTTTCTCCTGGACTACCTGAGACCATAATCTAAGCAGCTCTGTACCCCAACTGAAACATGCTATACTGGAAGTTCTTGCACAAAACACTTCTGTTTGTCTAAAAGGATTTGTTGTGACTAAGATTTCTGCTATAAATCACCATCTCTGACAGATCCACACTCCTGATTCATCTGATTTGCACAGCTCCATTGCTATTAAACAGTACTGGTGCAATTTGCACTGTCTGAAAAGTTTGATGCTAAAAAGAGCACATTAGTCCTTGAATTGGCTGACTGGGTTCAGCCTCAGAATGAATGTCGTGATTTGGGGAGGTTCAGTTTGTAGTAGGTATTTCCACTCAACATCCAGTACTTCAAGATACATTTCTTAAACGCACAAGCACACATTAGTGTAATTATACCAAGAGGGATTATGCTAAGAAGCTAGGACTTCCATCTCCATGATATTGTCCCCTCTTTAAGCCTGGCTAGAATAAGATGATAACATAGGCATGTAACACTGGGCACGCAGATGAGAGAATATCCAAAGGGATAATTTTCAAAAGTGGATGCAAAAATGAGCCAGCAGTGAATTTGCAAACCCACTTGTTGCATCCCCTTTTGAATGCATTTCCTTTCAGCAGTTTACATGGTTTTCTAGCCCCCCTGAATAATTCTTATGCATTTGTGGTGTGACCATTTGCTATATATTGCATTCAGAGGTGGTATGGTTGTTTGTCCTTTTTCTTGAAGGCCCTCATTTCCAGTGTCCAATGCTTCAGGCATCATCAACTCTGCTGCAATTCCCTGTCCTATGAAGTAAGAGATTAGACACAGGAAGCACAAGGACTCTTCATACAGCATTCAGGTGAGTTCAAGATCCCTCACATAAACTCCTTTGTCTTCAGTGGAGATAACCAAGCTTGCTGCATTATCAGGGAGAAGATAATCAGATGTGGCTTTTGGCAATGCCTGACAGCACCAGGTCTGATGGAAATATAGATATTTACAGCTGCTGAGAGAACTCCCCTAGAGATCCAACAGCTTCTTCAAGCCTTTCTTATAAAAAAACTTGGGATACAATGACTGTCTTCAAAGTCAATCCTAAGGGCCTTGTGTAGCCATTTGTTCTTGCGACAAATTTGTTAGCGACCTTTATGTTTTGTTTTGTTTTTCTTATCTGTGTCTTTCCTGCCCTAATCTGAAGTCCTAGAACACATAAAATATGTGAAACCCAGACTTTATGAAAAATTCTGATCACCAAAGCTTTCCCTTGTCAGGCTGGTGGATGCTCAGGGAGGTTTCTTCTCCAAACATCTCACTATCAAGTCTAACCTTTCTTGAACTGAAGCCACAGTTCATTCAGCTTCTCACAACACCAAAACAGTTGCACACACTGAAAGTGCATCTGTTTGAAATGTAATTAGGCTCATAATGGGAAGCAAGTTTCGGCTTTAATTAGAATGAGAGAATTTCTTTCCTCCCTAATCTTGCAGGACTGCTCTGAGCAGGTCTGCCTATCTATATGTGTATCTGTTTCCCTTTGTTTGCTTTAAATACACACAAAGTCTGCACACAATTGTAGGTACCAGAGGGAAGCAGACATATTCCCTGTTCCCAAGTCTTGCATTCCCTATAGCATTGTGAAATCCGAGGTGAGAGCATGTAAGGCAGAAAGGGACAAGGGAAGAACATAATGGGAGAAATGATGGCAATTTTGGTGGAATTCAATTGCTGTTGACTATGAGGTGTTAACACAAAGCTGAAGCAACTGCAAGAGCAAAGTTTGATCCCAACAGGAAAACTACAGTAATGCAGAGTTACCATTCATCCTGCTCATATCTGCATTTTGTCTTCATCCTTTATACAGATTAATCTCTGCAGCTGTGGAAATAATTAAAATAACTGGAATGCTTGTGGATGGCTGCTTTCATCATACTGTCTGTAGGCTGTAGTCGAGTCTTACCACAGAGACAGCAGTGGGGTTAGTGTTGGCTGCAGACATGTAAAGGCTTTCTTTGTAATATTCACCTTTTGATACTCTTAAGCTGCCTTTGTAAAGTCATTGCTGTTCTGTAATCTCAGGAGTGGTTCATTGCACACTAAAACCACTTTTTCAGCCTCTTCAGGTACTACAAGCAGTAATGGGAGTTTTCCCCAAAACTTAATTTACACAGTGGAGGAGTTTCATTTTAGTGTAAATTGTCTTTTTCATAGGTTAGCTGATTATTTTATAACATTATCAGGATACAGGAAATAGCATGAAAAAACCCAGCTAGCAGTAGAAGCTGAAAATCCCAAGCATGGGGAGAAAAGACACACTGAGTTCTGATCAGCAGGAATCTTCACAAATTCTCCTTTCCTTGGGGGAAAAAGATGAATTCACTATTTTCACTTTAGCTTGTGATCTGACCCCATCTGGCTCCTGCCTGCAAGATCTTCCCTCAAACTGCTCAGAAAGGCTTATGTTCTGGTCCATGCACTAAGCTTGTGTTTTTATTAATAAACACTCATAAATCACTCTGATTTTGAAGCAGTTTTGAACAAATAATAGAATTTTTCGTAAGATTTAGACACAAGAAGTACTTAAATTTCACTTTAGATCACTTCAAAAGGAGGAACTTTGTGACATATCCCATTAACTTTACAGAGTTTAGGGTACATGTGGTTTTTTAAGCATTTGTAAAGTTGAATTTATAGCTGGTTTTGCATTTAAACACAGGGGAAGAAGGAAAATAATGAGGCTCCATAAGTGTAACCTCTCAATTTAAAATGGTATTTTTCTTCCACTTATAAAAAAATTGGCACATTCATTTATACATATTGTTACTTATCTTCACTCTGGTGATCTAAATATTTCTCACAGCTAGAGGACTGCAGCATCTTGGATCATTCTGAATTTAAAGGAAAAAATAGACAAGAAAAAAGGCATACACAAAACATAATGAGATTCCCATGGGTTTAAAAATATCTCTGCTTATTCTGGGCATCTATAAAGCCATTTAAATGAAAGAAGCATTGAAAAAACCCAAACAAACAAACAAACAAACAAACAAACCTCCTTGCCTTAAAGATGTACACAGACATAAAAACTTATTCCGCATGGAATGACAATTCACTTTTATGAACAGTTTTATTACAAAATAGATTTCCTGCAGCTTATTTCATCAGTTGTCTCACTCTACTGCTACTTTCCACTGCCTCTCAAACTTCTTGTTATCTAAGTACTGGTACATTAATTGCTATATGATGTAAGATAGTGGGCTGCATGCCAGAGCCATAAGCAGGGAAGCATTTTGCCTGGCAGGTCTCACTGACAACGTCTGCACCCAGCTGACTGTGTAGCAGTATTTAAGCAATATTTCCATGTGATGGATTAAGTGTCATTGATGGATGTGGGTAATGGAATCTCCTGAGTGTCATTTTAACAAGACATATATGTTGTTGGACGTATTTCACAAGTCTCTGTAATAATGCATTAGTCTCACTGAGAAGGAATAGGTGATTAGTAGCACTAATTAGAAAGTTCTTGGAGACAGACTTTGGTTGATAAAGTATGGTGTGAGCTTTCAGTCATTAACAATACTGCAATGAGTTCAAGGTAGAATCAATCTAGCAGGGTGATTGCACAGATGACATTAAAAATTATACATTCCTTATTAATATATTGATTTGCATTCTAAATTAAGTGATGGCATTTAATAAAGAAGAAAAAGAAGAAAGAAATTATTTTTTTCTGTTTTATTCGCTGTGAGTGATGTGTAGTTCAGTTTCCAAGTGAGTTTAATATTCCTTTATCTGTAGCAAGAGATGCATTTATGGTAAAAGAAAAAGTGGAGCACAACAGAGGGAATTACCTATTGCCTGGGAAAACTCATTATCTTGGATCTGGGTGGGCTGGAAAGCCTTTCACAAACATCACCAGTCATTTCTTTGCTTTCTGTGTGGCAAAAGTGAAGAAGAAATCAATTTCTCATTCTGCAATTTCCATTTCCAATTACCAAAGCTGGAGGAATCTTGGAAATGGATGAGGAATGGATAGTATTTATGGCTCCATTCAAAATGTTCATCCATCTGGACCAGTACTCCCTGGGAAATAATCCTGAACCCAGCCATCAGGAGACCACATGCTGTCTTTGCAGAACTGGGCTAGAGGCAATAGCTATCTCTGCTTCCAATCTCACATGTTAGTGTCAAGGGGATCAACAACTGTTTAATTCCATTAAACCACATCACAGTTTGGCTGGTAGCTGGAGACCTTGCATTGAAGGAAGGAAAGTCTGGATCTCTGGAACCATCCAGCAACAGTCACTTTGTGTCATTCCAATACTTGCCTGAACTGGCTACAGGACAGCCCTTAAACCTTCAGTGTTGCGAGGTTGGTAACATCTCTACATTGATACTTCTATGCTGCCATAAAAATGAGCAGCTATTCCTGCCCTGAAACTGGAGACAGCAGACAAAGGCAGTATGTTGAGTCTGTGCCTCCACAGAAAACAAACAAACAAACAAACAAACCAAACAACAAAGCTCCATTCACTTAAAGAAATAAAAAGGTTTCAGGATCCTCAGGATGGAGATGCATCACAAAGGTGCAGTGCATAGTGGAGCTTCCTTCACGTGCTTGACCTGACCAAGTCAGGGACTGTCACTGGTCAAGTGCTCTCAGACCTGCTGGTTGGTATGTGCCAAAGCAAACTCACAGGTGAGCAGTGTGAGGTTCTTTATCTTCTTTACTGATTGAAACAATCATTTTGTGAAGTTTTCCAGTGATTAGCTCCATCCCAAAGAAGACAGCCCTGATACCCAGCCTCAAATGAGCCCCTCTCTGGCCCATCTGCCAACAGAATTCAAACCAGAGCATGCCACAGCAACAAAGACATGGGAGATGTATGTAAACTTTGCAATGGGAAGAAAGACTTATAGGCCAGGTTTGAACAATTTCTCTGCCTAGAGATGTTGGTAGAGATCATGCCTGTGCTCCTCGAGTGCACAGTCTCTGTGTGTTTGTGAGCTGGGCAAAGATGAAACCACAAAAGCGTAATACAGCTGTTAGCAACACCAGAACTTCAGGCAGGATTAAATTCTTCTATCGTCTGGGTGCAGAGCTGTGATTACCATCAGCAGGGAGGAGAGTGCACACCATGGGGAAGGAGGAGCCTCTGAGTGGCATATGGTTTGTTGTGCCACAGATAATCCTTTGAGAATTTCACCTGCATCATCTTCAACCACCTAAGTACAAATTATACAAGAATTCAGAGGCTTCCCACATTGCCTGAAGTGAGGGAACAGGTTTAGTGGGAAGCATATTTCCTGCTAGCAGTGATGTGTGGTTTTAAGAAAAACTGTTTCCAGCACCGTGTCACCTCACCCCAAGCCCCCTTTGTATCTGGGACTTTGTATCTGGGAACTGGTCTGTGACTTTGTATCTTTGCTGATGCTCCACAAGCTACACGACTGCTGCTTGAACATTTCTTTAGGGAGATATCATTAGATTGTGTCTGACCTATGCTCTACTTGCCTACTAAAACACAGTTACACACAGATATAGTGTCAAAGACATTTTCATTTGTGATATCATTGCTGTTTTGCAATACTGTCCTGTATACGCAGTTTGGGACTAATCCTAAAGAAAGGCCTCTTCTATCTTCCACTTGAAAGGTTTTGAGGGTTCAGCTCCCTTTACTCCTTTGTCCTACTGGACTTAGTTGTATCAAACTATTATTTGAATTATTCTCCAAGATTAGAATGGAAGTCCATCATACACGTGCCCAATGAAGACAGTTCATTTGTGACCTACATGACCACAAATGTGCAGTAGCTCCATGTTCAAGGAATTTCACAGCAAACCAGTGTAACTTGACTTCAGACAACATGGATACAGTGAAGGTAACACGTAGGCTACAGGTAAAGTGGCCTTCAGGTGTGCTTCCTTCCTCTGTAAGCAAGTTTGGGAAGTGATGTGGCATCAGATCTCAGCCTGAAGCAGAGCTGAAATGTGGCTGAGAGAGACACCTCATTTGGCATTTCATAAGCTCACCCACATGCCAGGCAGAGCAAGATATGCTGGAAAGGGCTTCTTCTCCCTATGTTAGCAACAGAAAACGCGCCATTAAAACACAAAGGTTGTGAGACTGATGCCTACCTCCCCCTTTAGTCTATCCCTGGTATCATGTACGCATGTCTATCACATGCATTAGACTCACAATCCATCCTTAAAATCATCTGTCTGTATAGTGGGATAAACTCCTTAAGGAAAATTGTGTGTTTTGGGATAGGTTCTCCCTTAAGCTTCTCTGTGTTGAAGGAGGTTTCATAGCACAGCCTGTATCACCTGCTGAGGTAATAAGAACTGGAGAATCCCAGTGGCACAGTACATCTGGATTTGTGGGGAGGAAAGTGGTAAGCTGGGAAAACAGGTGTCCAGGACTGAAGCTGAGCCTTTCAAGAACTACATTTTTAGCAGATGCTCAGGACTCAGTTCTGCTGGTTGATAATTAGCAGAATGGGCATGAGAAACCAGACACAGCCATGAGAGCCTTTTGAAGATTCTGCATTTCTGATGAGTTATTCAGATCACTTTGAAAAAAAGACTTTATTTTCCATGGTTTAAAAAGAAAAAAAAAAAAAAAGGAAAGACAAAGCAGATGGTTTCTATTACAAAAACCCACACCAAAAAACATCTGCTTAGAGATTTCCCTGAGAATTTTTGTAGCCTGTCCCCTGAGTGCTTGACTACAGACCTGGCATGCTTCAGTTTTGATGTTTGAAGTTCATGGCATGGGAAGGCAGAGGTTTAACAACTCACCCTGTATGTGTTAAGGAGAAAATAAAGACTGCACACTGCCAGGAATAAACAGGGTTGGTAAGTGTTAGCAAATCCTCTTAAGAGCGCTGAGTCAGAATTGAAAGCCCCTCTTTAATCAAAAGATTTCTCCAAATCTTGTCTTGTCTTGAAGATTAGAGACAAGTAAAAACTCTCCAAAGAATTTATGTTTGGTTTTGGTTTTTTGGTTTTTTGGTTTTTTTTGTTTTTTTTTAACTAGACTTCTGCTAAATTTTGGATGCCAGTCCATACTTAAAATTTAGGTAGCTAATTTCAAGCATCTTTTCAGATATTTTTTCAAGAAATAGAGCTGTTTACAGGAACACATGTGCACTAGAGGCCTTATTAAAGGAAGAAAAATATCTTTTATGAACACTTTCAAGTATCAAAAAGGAAGGACACCAGTATGGAGAAAAGTAGTGGGAGCTATAAACAACTTTATGTTTGAACATAAAGAAGTTATGAGCTTGTTTAAGCATAATGGATGGTGGTCAGAAGATAAACTATGAAAACCTGGGATAGAGGATATTTCATAGTGAATTTGTTTGTTTCATTCTGTTTATTTCTATAGTGTTCTGTGCAGCGAGGTCATAAAGACTGTTGAGAGACAGGTTTTAAAGTGCTCTATTTTGTCTCTGCTAATTGCTGCCTTTGGAAAATCATAAGTAACAAAACTCCAGAAAAGTAAAACTTTGTATACAATCTCCAACAGGCGGAAAGGCAAGTGCTAAGCTGAACTCACAGAATACTTCTTGCCCATGTTTCTCACTTCACAATGACCAGCTCTTGCAAGGAAGGGTGAAGAATTCCTCTCTGTTTAACTTGCCCTGAATTTCACCTCTGTCTTCCTGATTTCTTTGAGAAACAGAAGCAGCAGGTTCAAACCCTTGTTAAGAAGAAGGACATGACAATATGAATCAGTCAATGCTCCTGGCACAACACACTCATTCTTAGCAGTACTTGTCTCAATAGCAGAGTTTGCAGGAAGGTGTTTTAAGCACATATATACTGATGTAAAATATGGCCTTCCTCACTCCTATTGCTCAGTCTTTGAAAGTACCTTTGTCAATAATCCATCTCAAAAATAATTTTGCTATTTTCCATGTCATTTTTCCCTTGGATAGAACTTGATTGTACATGGAGATCTGCACTTCATTAATGAGTATGTGTATTTCATCAAACCAGCACCTTTTGCAAGAAACAGAAAGAGATATTTGGAAAGGTAGCATCCACCATGAATCTGATCCTGAACAGGTTGTGATAATGTCCCTTCACTGCCAACAGAGTGATCTATTTCCCTGTGGTTTCCTCTCATACCAAACCAAATGTTGAAGAAAGAATAGAGAAATTGCATCCTCTAAGTGTGAAAACTCTTTGTTGACTCTAAAGGGTTCCAGGGCGTTGACTGGCCTAGGCTTGTGCATCTCACTTGTAACTATCTCAAGCTGGGACATAAAAAAACAACCTGTGCTGTCTGAGCCTGGCTCTGTATGTTGACAGTTTGACATATAACAGGACAGATGTTGATGTAATGTATAGCATATGTAGCACAACATATAAAAAACAGTCACCAAGATAAGAAGAGAGATTTTCTTCACTTGCTCATCTTTTGAAGGGAATCCTTTCTGCCTTTAAAGGACACTAGCTTTCTGGCAGTAAAGTCAAGGCTCCCGTTAACATTTTCATCCTGACTGTCTCCATGCTTATTCTTTAGCTTTTTAGCTTTGGATCAGGCTGTTTTTTTGAAGCTCATAATCTGATTTTCTTTTCTGCTTACCACACTTTGGTTGATGTTAAAGAGCAGCACAAAGTTGAAGCACAAAAAAATTGAATTTCTTTTTGGCTGAAATGAAACTGGAAGATGCTTTCCAGATGTGCACTAGTATGTGGCTTCTAAAAGGAATTCAATACATGGCACCAGAGCTGCTCAGGACTGAAGCTCCTTACACCATGTAATGTGGGTACTGGGCGCTCAGCACCAGGGGTTTAATGCAGACCTACTCCTGTTGGACTTCATAGCTTGGAAATTTAGAAGACTCTATGTATTAAGACCTTCATAAGGTTTGGGATGCTCAATACTGGAACTAGATGAAGCTGATGCAAACGAAAAATAGTTACATCTTTGATGAGGTGATGAAAAGCGATATTTTGAAATGTGTATACAGGAGACATTTAGCATGGGACAAAATGTTAGGGAAACTTCCCAGTCTGACCATTCACTAGACTCTCCGGCAGTCACACTCCCAAGGTCAGAGACTTTAACTGCTGGGACTGGAGCCCCTTCACAGCCAGTGGCTCCAATGAGCCAATGGGTGCCCTACTTTACTTCCCGCATGTCCCAATCACACACAGCTAGACCAGGTTTCCTTACCACTTTGGCCTCAGGCTTTCCATAGCAGCTTCTCAGATGTCTAGTTCCATAAAACCATTTATTCATGGCACAGTAACACACAAAGAGACCAAGCTGATGCCTCTGAGGAGGGACCCCAACAAAAGAACCCCTGGGCTTAAATGCCCTCACAGGTTCTCCAAGCCAAGTCTAGCTCTTCCCCTTGAGTCTTCAGCTCCTGTCCACATCTCTGTATCCATCCACCTCACCAGTATCACTGATCTTCATGTCCTTTATTATCCCAAAGGTCAGCAATTCCCAGCTCCTGCTGTGTCTCTCAGTGTCCACTCACCTGGCTGCCTGGTAACCCATCTTTCATGTCCTTTGTTATCCCAAAGGTTGGCAGTTCACAGCCTTGTCTGGGGCTCCTACCCAGAGCATAATCTGCATTTCAATCTGCATCTCAGTCTGCATCTTGTCCAGATGTGTTCCTCAACAAAAAGGTAGAGGTTAGAGAAGAAATTCGAGGCATAGTTTTACCAGGCAGAACCAATGATATTAAGGAGCTGTATTTATTCTAAAGCTCCTAAAGCTTACAAAGTACAGTCTATCTGACAGGCATTGTCATATTTGAGAAGTACTGAGCCTGTAGTCTACTGAAATCCATCACAGTCAAGTAGACCTTTTATTTCAAGTAGTCTGTGGGAAGCGTTTTCTATGTCATTCGAAAAAAGATCCATTTTTTCAGGAAAAGCAGAGAGCAGGTTTGCTACAGCACAAGCTACATGGAGAGGCTTGTGTACTTCTCCCTGAGTGTAACCAACTTGCTCACTTGATATAAATTTAATCGTTAAACATGCCATTATTTTTTATTAAAATAATAACATCTTCCAGGCAATCAAGATGAGTTTCTTGAAACTCAGCAGTTTTACCAGTTTATTTATGGTAACATCAAAGTATGGGCACTCTCATTACAGTCTGTAAATAACCAGGGCTATGTCCTTGATTGGTGAAATATTAGAGTGTTGTATGAGTGGGAGTGTCTGGCTGTTACTCCTGGGAGGCCATAAGCTGCACAGAAAGTATTTACCTTTTTTAATTTTTTTTAATTTATTTTAGTATATTTGTTAATACAGTCATCCTTTACTGATGTGGTATCTATAATGGTCTGCTGGCCTTTTATATTATCTTCTGTAACACCTTAAAATGAACCTGAAGAAATCCTCAGGCTGCGCAGCCTGATGGTTCTCTGCATGTTTAATTCCGCAAACAAATCCATGCAGAGCAGGACACAATCCATTACATTTTCATGCATTAAGAGATGGAGAAAGGGTGTCAGGGAAAAGAACAAGAGTTTGATGGTGAAGTTCTGTTGCATACCACTTCAGTTCAACCCTTCTAGTGTTTTTCCACCCAGTGACAGACCAAAAACCTTGTATACATCACAGGTGTCTTGAAAGGAGGGATTTGAAGATGACAGCCAGCAGTGGTGGCTCTACAGCTGGTGAATTCTGTGAGAACTGTGAGCCCAACATGTATCTGAGGGTCTTGTAGTGACTGCCACACCTGCAAGGGGTGGAGATTTTGCTGCACAAGTCTGAGCTCCCATTGAAAAGGACGCACTATATGAAAGCCAAAGAACTGCAGAAGCAAGATTTCTAGTGAGCCTGGGAAGCTGGATCTCTGCAGGGCCACATTGGAACTGTTCCATAGGTCATGCTGGCACCCAATAAGCGAAGACATAAAATAAACTCTAAATATCCATGTCTGCCTGACTAGGAGACAAAACTGTGCCTATGTGGTACTGTAAACAGAGCAAATGAATTTCAGTTACTGCCCTTGGACTGACATGTTCTGCCATAGGGAGGTGCAGTCATCATGGTACTGTGTTAAGCTAATTTGTTCCTCATGTGCACTGTACATGTACGTGAGCAGGAGCATTTGGGCTCTCAATCATCTCATCTCCAAGGATGAGGAGTTCTCATGGCATGCTTTACTTGACCAGACCCAGCAATTAGCCATCACACATTTGCAAATGTTCATCACTTAAATGTTTATTAATTTTTCATCATTTATCCATGGAGATGAGATATTAGATGTAGAAATGTGCGATCCATTGCCAAAATATTCATCCTGTCAACACACTGTCTGTGATACTTACATTTGTGATTCATTGGTCAGTAAAATTAAGACTTTTGTGTGAGAGAGGCTTCTGGACAAAGGCTTGGTTTGATGTGAGAGCTTCTTTGGGAAATGAGATATGAAGTTTCTGCCACTACTTAGCAGATTGCTACTACATGAATATTTGTGTGTCCTCTATCCTCAGAGTTCCACAAGTATTTGCAGTTTTGCCTGTAGATAGTGCTTCATTAGCATTTCTCCAAACATTGAATGTCCTGAGCAAATACATTGACACAATTCAGCCTGCTCCCAAATCACTTCCACTTTATAGAGAAGTGTAGATTGCTTATATTATTATTCTTTCCTTTCTGACCTCTTTCTCTATATTTTTATTCTCATTTAGCTGTTCTTACACAATGACATGTGCTAAGTGTTCCCTTCAGCATCTGAATGTCAAGATAACCTGAGGTTAAATTATAGCTTGCTAAAGGGTATCCTTGAACCATGTGATGTTATGCTTCCATTTCTTTCTTGCTGAGGGTGGGGGTAGGGGGCAGAGGGAGGAGAAAGAGGTTTAGTGGTAGCATTTAACAATATATATAGATTCTGGCTTTGTGATTTTGCTCTTTATTCACACTCTTACTTAAGGTGTGTGCCATGCTTGTGTGTCTGTTAAACAACATCTGAAGAAGTTGGAATATATTAGCATTTTAAGTACCACGAAAATGTAGTGGGTACCATCTGGGACTCTGCAAATTGTAATATGAAGAAACAAGTTGTATTTAAAAGCTGCATTTAATGTTTGGAATAAAATCTGTGTTTTCTTAACGGCTGAGAACAAAACATTTTCTAAAACAAGGTTTAGCTGCCTGGGCTCTCTCTGGCAGCCCAATGCTGCATAAAAAGAAGGAGAGTCCCACTTTATACAGTTTTCCTCCCTTGATAAGAAGAAAAGCCTTGATGGTTTTTTTTGTATGCTTGCTTTCTCACTCTGTAGGCAATGCCAAGAACTCGTGCTGTTCTCTAAAAAAAAACCCAAAACCAAAAAAGACCACACCAACCCCCCAAAGTTTCTGAGGAATTTACTGGAAAAAAACTCTGTTTTTCTAATTCTTATTTTAAGGTTCACTTGCCCAGGGCTAGTGAAGCCTCTCCACCTTGTCTGGCACATCTGGGAAGCAGGCACTCTCCTGTGAGCAGCCCACTTTTCTTAGTAAATCACTTCACTTCTCCTTTCTGTGCTAGTGATTGATATTGTCCTGATTTTACTTACCTGCCAAATGAGTGTTTTGCTATTTCACTCAGAGTCCCAAGCATGGAAATTGCAATATTAGAAAAAAATGACATGTGAAAATTAGACCAAGTTAGTTAAGAAACTTCTCTGCTCTAGTGCTTTCTTATGAGCCTTGTCAGAGCTGCATTTCAGGGTCATCACAAAGGATCCACATTAAACATTTTGCCTTGGCCAGTCTCAAAATGATCCAAAGTGAAAAGCATAATGCCCAGATTAATGGAGGATGGGTTATTCTGCTCTTGGTGTTAGATTTACATACACCTTGGATTATTAACACACAGAGCATTCTGGACATGATCATTCAACGCTGATTATGATGAGTGGGGACTCTGAACATGTTCCTCATTTCACTCACGATTGATTTCCATGGTGTTTGAGCATGTGCTTAGAGCCAGGCATGCTGTAATGTGCTGCTAAACTTAATCCCTCAGAATTCCTAAGGCAGATTTCTATGAAAAATGTCACACACAGTACACGGCAAGATAGCACAGCAAGAAAATTTTATTGCCAGATTACAGAGTGTCAACACAGGTCTTGCAGGTCTTAATATGTCTCTAGCTAAAGAAAACTTTGTACCATGGAATATCACTACACAGTCTTGCTGTCTGCATCAAGATGTATGTGCCACTGCTCTGGCTTTGGAGGTCACCTGGGAAGTATGGGATGGATCTGCTCTTGTGAGGCAAGAGTTGGAAATGGAATCTGGGCTGTCCAACAGGGGAAGTAGCTGGGAAAGAATAAAGGAGGTGGCCTGGCTGTTACTGACCAGTCCTCTTGTTTCTGAACTGGGCTAAACACAAATTCAGTGCTGAAGAAGTCTCCAAAGAGTATTTTCTCTTTCAGTGCTGGTTAAGGTTATGGGGCAGAGTTTGTTCCTTCAGGGAAATGGATATAGACTTGCTGAAAGTAGATCAAAGGGTGACAAGATACAGTTTCCTGCAGGCTCCATTTTCACTTCTAGGTATGTAATTGGTAAATCAAGAGTCTTGTTGCTTTAAAGCAAAACAGTACATCCAGGAGTACAAACCCTAAATAATGAATAATAAGAATAATGTTATTGAACAGCTGCAACACTGCAGTGAGTACTTAAATGTCAGCTTTAAAAACCCATATGCCAAATATATCTTCTCTCAGACAGAATTTTTTACCTTAATGCTCTCTAATGAAAAATATAGCTAAAGGATTTATAATTACAGTTGCACATTTAAGAAAGATTTACAAGTATCAGTGTATCTATGAGCTGAAAGAAAATCCATTAAGTTTTGTCCCCTAAAAATGGCTGCTGCCTTCCCTGTTCCTAAATAAACTAATATGAGTAGATGTTTTTCCTGTGAACATTCATTAAATGCTCATCAAGCATAATCTAAGTGACAGCAGAGCTTGAAGACACAAATCACTCTCATGTATCCTCACACTGGATCATTCATTTAAATATGTACATGTCTCTTCTTTTCCTTTTTTTTTTTTTTTTTGTAATGATGCCTTTCTGTTGCAAGAAGAGATGTTTGATTGCTCTTTACAGGTAAAATTCTTTTACTCCCTTTTAAAAATCATTAACATAATAGAAGAGTGACATTTCTCCATTTAAATGATGCACTAATATGACAGAGGATTTTAAAACACATTTTTACTCTTTTTCTCTTAAGGGAAATAATTATTTAAAAAATCCTGCCTGAAACCTAAAGGATGTTGTTGCCTCCCTCCCCCATATAAACTTCTATTTGCAAGGAAAACCTGAATAAAAATGAAATTCTTTAGTATACAGAAGATGGAGAAAACTAGATAAATTGAATGAAAGTGGACTATTAAAGGAAATTAGGAGCATATGTTGCTTTTTTGAAAAGTCTCAAACATTAGTTGTAAGCCTTTTAAATCATCTGATTGTTGGCAGAAGAATGAAATGAGGTGGGACAGAGATGCAAAAAGCAGGCTCCAAATGCATTGCTATATTCATCAGGCTTGAAATGGAGGGAATAGCACAACTTATCCTAAAGGGAAAATGAGGCAGGAAGGAACATTGTCTGATGTAAGAAAAAGATTATATAAATTCCATTTAGAAGTCAGGCTGTCATTGCCCTAAATCAGTTGCTTGGTAAAAGGGAGGGAGTTGTCTCAGCAAAATTTCTCCAGGTGTTATTGCACTCATGGGGGTCGGATGAAAAGCCAGAGGAGACCTTTCCCTGAAATGGGGGCAACTAATCAATGCATCCATTGCTTGAATGATATCAGTCACCAGTGCAGCACACACATTATCATGTTTGCAGAGATGCTGTTGTTAACGCCCCCAGCACCATGGAGTTATTAATCCCAAAGCCCAGCTGCCTAACCAGTGGAAGCCTTGTTAAGACTCCACAGTGTCATGGGTGTCTCCTCATCGAAGGTCCATCCTGAAGCAATGATAAAACTGCAGGTTTGCAAAGTCTCCTGCCTGCTCCAAGGATTGCTGGATGAGGAAGAATCTTCCTTGTATAAGAGGGGTAGAAATTGTGGGTAACTGCTAACTTAAAGATTTGTATGAAGGCACCTAAGCCAGCTGCAGAGACAGGACTGCTGAACCAGGTACTGATATAGAGTCATTGGTTAGCTGTAAAAGACAGTTATACCCATATTTATACTTATCAGAGTACAGGTGTCTATATCCCACGAGTCCATCACTCCATTTTGCATCTCTCTCCAATGCTCCCCCCCAGGGAGGAGCAGTACATCAGCAAAGCACACAAATCAATGTTACCAATGTCTTTCTTGGCATTCATTTACTCTCTTGATAGTGGCTTTTTCCCTCTCCATGGATCACTTTACTATAATTTAAAGTCATCATACACCATCATCTATTTGCATTCCTGCAGTTTAGTGTCTTTCAGAGATTCTGTGTGAAGCAGATTCAATTCACATGTGTAGCTTAAACAGTTATGGATCAGATCCAATTCTCAGGGACATCCACTGGGACATTTCTGCGAGCTCAATTCACTCTGCAAAAGGCAAACAGCATGGTCAAGAGGAGGGGATGCTGAATGTGATGATTTACCTGTCACTGACCTCAGGACCAAGGTATCAGTCCTTATTTTCTTATCTGATCTGGTGACTCTCAGGAGAATTCTGTGTTCATCATGATTCTGTTCACTTCTTGAAACATGCCACATTAACTTGCAAAGAAGGTACGTGGGCTGGAGATTAAAATGAGTTTGTAGGGCATCCATACAATATTAGCAGTGGAGGGCACAATTCTGCTTTTAATTCAATGACAGCAAAGCTGAGCCTGGTGGGATTATGACACATCACTTCAATATAAAAAGAAGATATACCTGAAATGTGTAAAAATCTTTGTCTGGATTCTACAGAAAATAGGAGTGATTATATCTGGTGTTTTGCTGCTTGGGAGAAACCCGCCTCCCTGTTCCAATAAGCAGTGGTATCTTGTAATTAGAAAGCAGCTGACTCTGTCTGTCTTGAAGAGCTAATATGGTAAAAACAGGATTTCTGATTGCTTCAGAAAATAGCCAGTAGTATGAGCAGTGATGTGAGAACCAAAACCGTCTGGCTCTCTAACAGAGACAGTGTCTTTCTTCCTACATGAGTGTAAACGCAGCTTGGTGTCCTCAGCCCTTTCTCTCTTCTACAGAATTTGCTATAGCTGAGAGGCCAGATGCCCCCTGATTGTAGACCAGGATTGTTAACATGGTTTGTGGATACAGGTCATTGACACAGATAATGTAATAACTAAATACACAAAGTACTTCCCTAGCTGGTCTTTACATGAGCTGCACCACTGCTTATGGGCTCCAACATGCATTTCTTTTCCTGTTCATCATTTTTGCTGTCTGATTTCCACACATTGAGCAGTGCGCTACGGGAACAAGGGCTTATGGTCCCTTGCCATGGCTTCAGCTGCCTTCACCCCAACTCCACCTGCATGGTGGGAATGAAGGCCATTCCCTGGCACATTAAAAGTTGCAAAGTGACATTTTTAGCAGGCTATATCATGCAATTATTTCCTTTGGTTAAGAGGCTGACAGGAGGAGATTTTCATGGTAAAATATGCAAGTTTTCTACAGATTTAACTCCACCATACTGGAATATCACAAGGTGTGGTAGTTTTGGCACAAGGCTGTGAATCTGTCTGCTCTTCTATGAAAATGGAAATAGTGGTACAGGGACTAAATTCTTTTAATTGGATCTTCACCGTGTTTGCTATCAGTTGTTTGTTGAGGTTTTTTCTCCTTGAGAGTTCAAGTGTTCCTCAAGCATGTTGATTAAAAGATATTTATCAATCATGTTTCCTTTTCTGCAGACAGCATTTGCAATAGCTGCTGCATAGCTCAAGAGCATATTCTGTCAGCCTGGTACATAGATTTATTATGCTGGTGTCTGGATCTGCACTTCCACACCCTGGCAGAGAATCAATATGTGCAACCCACCAGCTAGTCATTCTAGCAATTATGAAAACCCTGTAGACCAATAGACTGAGAAGTGGTTTGCTGTTACTGTTTTCTGAGACACCAAAAGACATCGTCCTCTTTAACAATTTTTTACAATTACTTAAATAATCAGCAGACTTCCTTGAGAAAGGATCTGTGAGGAGCACAAACCAGCCCTGGATGCTGCTTATGCTGCAACGCTGCGAAACTCCACAGCTGTGTGACTGGGGTCAGTTCACAGCCACAACAGCAAGACCCTACAGCTAATTTCTGCTAAGTTTTCTACAATACCCTTGACAGTGGCCAAGCATCTGGAGTGCTCTGCTTGTCATGCAAACTATAATCATATCACTGTGCCTTGTGCCTCCTTGTCTGACATACTATCCTAGTCACTCTTGCCAGATATGCAGGGTCCTGCTCTTTCCTTGCCTGACCCAGACAGTCATGCCCACTTGGGAGTCTGTGACGGATTGGAATCCCTGCAGTAATGGCACTACTGCTTCCTAAATCATCTGTTTCATGGGTTGTTGATCCACACTGCAATTCACATGGGAAAGTGGGTGCAGACATCCCATGTCCTCTGCTGACCTCCTGCTGCATTTGAACCGATATATTCTGCAGGATGGCAGTGGGTATTTGCTGGGTCTGAGGTCTGTGCTACCTTGTGCTTCATCAGTGGGTTGTACAAGTGTGCATCCTTCTGCATTGATTGTTTTAGTTTTAGCAAAGAGTAAATTCTGGGACTGATGAGCAAGTGATGAGAAAATATTCAGAACCTCTCACTGAAAGGTGGGAGCCGGTGCAGTCTCTGAAAAAAAAATGATGGGAGTGTGCTGTTGTACTGACTGTAACTGAAGGTGCAATAATAACACATTGGACATTAGTATCACATGAAGATTTTGGGATGTGGGTGAACACAATGATCTTTGAAGGAACATTAAATCTTGGGAGCAGAGAGGAAAGCCCAGCAGCCTCCAGAGGCTATGGGAGATAGCTGAAAGCATCAGCTTGACCTATGTCTCCTGCAGGATTTTTTTCAGAAGGGTAAGGAAGAGGGATGACCTTGTGGAGTTCCTCCAGCATACAGATAAATAGCCTTGCTTTGCAGTACTTCACCCAAGATGATAGAGCTTCAAGTGTAAAGATGAAACAAAAAAAGAAGAAACAATGGAATATATTACACTAAAATATCAAACCCCAGTGACAAGTCACGTGTAGTTCAGTGCCTTCTTGGCCTTTTGATGCACTGTAATTATCACACAGGGAAGATAAAAGCATTTCTCAGTGTTTTGGGAACAAATCCCGAAGAGGCAAGAAATGACACTTCTGCCTTTGGGCCATATTCTTTGCTGTTTCTAAAGGTGAAACATGATTGAGAAAAAGGAACCTCCGTCTGTTCCTCCCAACACTTTTATTCATTTGATACCTTTGCATGAAAACTATTAGTACTTTCTTAGGTTTTAGAATATGCTTCCCCCTTCTCAGTGCCCCAGAAAAAAAGGTGACATATCACTAGGCAGCAAACAGTACAAAACAGCCTGTACAGCTGTGAGAGCTGGTTGGGAGACAATTTTCTGCCTCCAAGGTATTCTATGGATTTGGACCCTGAATAAACAGAAGAATGAAAGAATACAGGTTTGCAACTTCAAATTATCGTTTCTAGGGATAATTGTGAAATCACTGCTGTTTTGCAGAACTGAAAACACACCCACTCGAAGTGAAGTTTCTTGAGGGAAATTTTTGTCTGAAATGCCAATGGAACAGCCAGAGATATAGATATCAATTTTTTATTCACTTACAGTGATTTTAGTAAGTCAAAAATGCTGATATTGGATTTTTTTCTCAAGAAGTGCCCTGCACTTTATGTATGTATTTATATATGCCCTTTACATTATAGTCTAATATAATTTAATATGTATAAAATATCTTTTGGCAAAATATTGGTAAAGATTCTTTAAACTAGCTTGAAATTTGAAACAAGACTATGGTGGACTATTTTATTATTAAAGACTGATGTTTTTTACCTCCTCTAGTCAATTCTTTCCATTAGGCAAATGAAACAGATTCATAACCCACTAAAGTCTATGGGATTTTGTGGTTGTGCTTTTTTCTCCAGTGCAGATAGTATCATCTCAAATTAGTTTTCATTCTCTACCACCTGATGAGCTTTCTAGAACTGGTGAGACAAATTGCAGGGTGGTTTCTCTTCTCTTGCTGTGTGAACAAATAAACAATTCAAGAGCAATATGAGATTTGCTTTAAAACTTGCCTTACAGGCAAATGTGTACGTCACTTTTTTATACCATCAGGATACCAGGATAAATCATTGCATGGGATTTCTACTATTACTCACCCAGCTTCACCTCCATTTCTAGAAGTCTCAGCACTGTGCTCCCTTGTCATTTCATGGCATCAAAATTATTTTCCCATCTTTATCTTCTAAAAATCACCTGTCATGCGCTCAGTGCTTCTCTTGAGTATGGTTGTTCTTGCCCTGCAATTTGCCATTGGTACAAGGTTTCCTTTCTAAAAGTGCCCAAGTGTGGGCACCTCCACCTCAAGGGCAGCATTTTCCTAGTGCTTCCTCAGTGAATTTTACATGGATAAGGCAGTGGTCACATGCTCTCAGAGCTATATCCCTGCAGCATTATTTCTGGCTCCGCATTTCTATCTGAACTAAGGATGCATAAGCTTTAAGAACAGATTCTTTTCATGAATGAGGTGGGAAGAGGAGAGTTCTTGGGACCTCTGCCACAAGGCACTTGTATTGCATCATTAACTGAATGCAAAGTCTTTTCTTCTCATTTCTTTCAACTGATGGAGATGTCAATGGATAAGCTATATTTCTGTCAAAGCTCTGTGTTTTCAAATATCTCATGGATTTTCACTTCTCAATGAGCTTTTGTTCTGTCTCATGGCCAGCTCCTAATCCAGACCTACTGACTTCCCAGGGCTGAGTGGATTAGGAATTGAAAAGGCTGCTCCAGAACTCAAGAAGGCATTTTCTGGAATGACCCAATGAGTGCAGATGTAGCAGATTTCCACCCTCTGCAGTCCAAGCAAAGACTGTCTCCTACACAGTATGCAAAGGCACCAGCCCTTGTTACAGCAGTGAGAGCCTCTACCTCCGTTACCCTCTATCGCTGTGTAAGTTTTGGTCAGAAAACTTTCTTCTAGGGAAATTTAGCCTGTTAGTTTGAATGTATTGGTTCCTCCACAGCTGAAGAGGTCTGAAATCATCTCTTTGCGCTGTAAATCAGCAGGGTTTTGCTGGAGCTGTTACGCCCTGTGACTGTGATGATGCGATATCCAGTGAAAGGCTAAGTTTCTAGTTCTCCCTTAATGAAAAGCATACAGTGTGTAATGGTAGTATAAAAAAAGTGCTGAGGGCTGCTCTTTATTATTGCTGGCTTGGAGGTTTTATGTGAAATGCCCAGTAAAATCTACCAACCATGGACCCTTGTGGTCAGTTCAGCGGAGGGCCAACCTGAACAACCATCACAGGAATAACAGGGTGACAGCACAAGCACGAAGAGCTGAAAAGTCACAAAGCCCCAGCTGCCACCTTCTGTAACATTTCTCTACCATAGAACAAACTCATCTCAAGCTCAATGTGCCTCCTTGTGAACAGATATGTGAAATGGGAATTTTCATGTAAATTGCTGTCAGTGGCCATGGAAGTAACCAGAGCTTGCAACAGAACAAGGGAATATCAGGTGTTTTCAAGGGAAATCAGTCTACAGATTGATGGATGAGTTTGGGGAGGATAAATTGTTAAGCTCGTGAAGATGAAAGTCTTTATTTCCACAGGTACAAAGTTTAAGTAGCTTTTTTTAATTCATAGTTATGAACAGCAGCAAGCACTATGCTATGTGTAACCTAATAATCTGCTTTAAAACAAATGTAAGGCAACACCAATTAAGGACATGTTTTTTAATGAATAGCTACTCAGCCAGGTAAAAAACCATGTAGCATATTGTGCCATCCATTTTAAGTAGAACTTCACACAGACCTTCAAAGGCAGGTTCTGCCTAACAAATGGATGGGGCAATGTATCTCTATTTTACAAGGCAAGAGGGAATAGTGTGGGCAACGTATGATCTGCATGTGTGTGCGTGCGTGTGCGTGCTCACAGTGTTGAAAGCACCAGATTATGCTGAACTGATTAAACAAGCTTACAATTGCATTACAGCAGACACTGTGATGAGAGCCAAAATATGATTGGCAAAATATACATGACATATTGTAAAACAGATAAAATGATAACAGCTTTTTACTGAAGAGCATCTGCTATTCAGTTGGGAAATTAGAGTAGAAGGCAACTGTTCTTATAAATCATGAAATGGCGTTGCCATCAAGAATTTCCTGCCGTAATTTTTTTAAAGCACAATATAGTTGTTGCTCTTGCTTGTATGGCACAAATTTACAGACTTCAAATTTTTTCTCTGAATGTGCAAGAAAGAAAAAAGTTTCTTTAACTGCACTTTAATAATAAGTTCTTTAAACCTTTTGCTCATTGTCAGATTTGAGGACTGAAGCAAACTAACTGGATAAAATGACCTGACATTAGTGCGTTTTGAATTTGTTCAGTGGAACTGCAGAAGAAAGGAGAGCAAATCTGATTACTCTGATGTTGGCTGAACCTCCTTCCATTCTTGTTGCAGTGATTTACCATTTATTCTGCAGGAGAGACTGCACACACAGACTGCGTTGTTTTGTGCTTTTGTCTGCTGGGATTAGATATACTCTGACTGAACGCAATGACCTTCAGATGCTTCCATGGAAGAAAGTCTGTTTCTTAAGCCAAATAATTAACCACCTCAGGATGGATGTTGCCTCACTATCTATTGAATTGCTTCCACAGGGTGTAATGACTCACTACTTAATTGCTATGTAATTTTATTATTATCTGTAAAATGGTTTTCAGAAAGGAAAGAAATAATTGCAAACAGTCTGATGTAAACTGCCCTAGCTTTAGTGACATGCAGTAATAGTGCATTAGGTCAATGGCTCATGTAAATGTGTAACCTGAAAGGGCTGTCCTGATGTAAGAATAGCTATGCAATTCCCTTACAGGAGCAAAATACATGACAAAGTATGAGACACCCAGTGATCTTTGTGGTCTAAGCTCTGATTTCATGATCAGACAACCCATATCAAAATTGTTTGCTGTGCTGCCTTCTTTCTGATCTGTTCTGACTGTTCTGCTGCCTGCCAGGTCATGCAGTGGACACTGATTTGTAGTCTGCAATCTGCAATCAAGTTAAAGCTTCATAGATTCTCTTAAACACACATCTGCCTGTGATTCACCTGTCCTGTCCCACACTATACCTGCTTCAAATTACTGGCTATCCCATACTGTTAAGTTGTCTTTTTTTCTTTCTTCTAACTGGATCAGCTTAGGAAGTGCCTGAATGTATTAAGATATTTATAGAATCATGCAGAAAGAAGGGATTCTGCTACATAACTGGACAGTTCTGCTCTGCCAGTTTTGTTTATACCAGAAGTTCATTCATTCAGCCTTGGCAAAGTGGTCTTACATCATGAATTATTTTAACCTTGAACTGTAGTGCAGGTAGGAGTTGTTCTTGATTTCTCTCTATATAATGTGCATACATATCCCATGGATGCACAAAATGCAACTTCTTTTTGACTGAGAGAACTGTTTCTTTTGTCTAGTACTTGTTAGCCTCTTCATCTCTCAAAGTCTGTAGCACTCTGCGTCATCCTGTGTAAACATACGTATTTAAGTGAATGTAGCACATGCTGGACAGCCAATCATTCTGACCAAGCATCCCCCAAAACACTTCTGTTCCTTTACTGCTGCTTACCCTGTGGCTTTTAAAAATGTTTCTCCCTCCATCTCAAAATTACTGCATCTAAAGGCTTAGCTAAGAGGAAACAACAGTTGGTAACTTCTTGCTTCATCTCCTGTTCTGCCAAATCTCATGAGTACTGTCAGGTATCTCTAGTCTGAGAGCTGATCTGGATTTTGATTTTCATATGGCTGAGTAGATTCATGACCTGTCAGAATTGCACTATTGCCAAGTCCAACAGAAATTCTGCATTGAGGGTGAATTAGAAAAATGGATGACTGGCCCTGTAGAAAGGAGTGAAGGTGATTGTAACACCCTGTGCTCCAACAATATGCTGCTAACAGAAAAGTAGGTTACGCATTTAAAATCAATGGAAAGAATTTCTTAGCTGGCCACAATCAGTTCTAGAGATAATCTTAGGTCAACATCTGCACTGGGAAAGGAGAAATGTGCCTTTTCTCCCTCACCTTGATTGGAACATAAAATTAAAGTTGGATAAAAAGTATGAGACTAAAGCAAAATTAGGAGAAAAAAGGTGCAGAGGTGTTCTGAGGTAGTATATGTCAGTCAATACTCTTTTCCAGGTTTCTTTTTTTGTCAACAGTCCTTTCTAAGTCTTACCACAAGTCTAATAAATAGTATGAAACATAGCTGGATACTGAGACTGTGAAGAGTAGGGGAAGGTCCTGTCACAGGTTTCACTATTTCCATAGTCAAGGCCATAGAGGTCTGGTATGGGCCAGGAGAAGCCTTGGTTTTTGCTACTTGAGCTATAAAGCCTGTGAGGTCTTGCCCTTGGGAAGGACTCATCCTCAGCAATAGCTGACCAGGGGAGAGATTGGCCGGGGAGAAGCCGTGCTGAAATGGACGTGGGCATCTTCATGGGCTCATGAGTCTACTGTATGCCCAGGCAGCAAAAACAGCCATCAGCATTCAGGGCTGTATCAGTGGAATGAATAAGAGATCAAGCAAAATAATTATACATTCTGCTTGGCAGTTGTTAAACCACATCTAGATACTTTAGTCTAGACTTTCAAATATGAAAAAGGTATTGACTAACTAGCAAATTCAGGAGAGGGCCTGAGATCAGGAGATCTGAGGGACCTGGAGTTGTTCAGCCTATGAGATGTGGGTTTAGGGTGCCCAATAATTTCAGCCTCCTAGTAAATAAGAGAAGATCATTGAAAAGTCAGAGCCAGTGGGAGAATGAGGAAAAAAAAAAAAACAGGTGTAAAAGGGAAATTGGCAATTGCATATAGAGATTATAAAGGTTGCATTTAAGGAAGAACTTTTTCACAATGAGAACAGTTAAGATATAGAGCAGTTTTCTCACAGAGGTTTTGCTGTCTCCATCCTTGTAGGTTTTCAAGACGCCACTGGGTAAAACTTTGAGCAACCTTCCATATGTTGGACCAGGAATCTTCTGAGACCCTTCCCAACACATATTATCTTGTGACTGTATGATACATGTAAACCTGTTCAACTAAAAGCTCAAAATTTCCTCAAAACTCTTATCTGTCCCCCTGTGCATGGAGGGCTCTTTTCTAATTTTGAAAACTTACTCATTGCAGCCACCTACTCTCTTCAACTCTACTTCTTTAAAGCCTCCAAGCTTTTCAGATCCCTTCTCTTGGAATGTGCTTGTCATGGTAATGTATTCACTAACTTCTCTATTGTCCTTCTTTAAAGACTCTTGTAGGGATTTCTCAGAACTGCAATATTTTCTGAAATCTGCTCTGGTTATATGCACAATTTGCTCACTTCTGTACAGTTCATGGAGGTATTGTTTTCATTAAACTTTACTGTGTGTCACTTCCCTGGAGAGTTCCACTACATGACCTGGATGCCATTGGACTTGGAAACAGAAATGCATTTCACCTTACATCTGATGGAGAACTTAAAGACTGAAGACTAATTTAAACATAAAACTACTTTTTAGTGCTTCACAAATTGTTCCTACACAAACAAAACAAAAAGTCTGTGGATTGCTTTTGTCTTCTAATTTTTGTTACACATTATGAAAGAGTTCAGGAACAGTCAGTAAGTTGAACTAGAACCAATTCTCATCTGTTGTTATGGTTACCAGGAGTAGAAAATAATTTCCTGTAATTTATCTTAAGATCATTTATGTCAGATACAAACACAGATTAAGCGGAATACCACGGTAATTTCTTCTTCAATTGTGTTAGGAACCATAAGACATTCATTTTTACTTCATAAATAAGGGTTACAGTATGTCATGCTCAGTCAAAGAAGATAAAATGAATCTAATTAAGTGCCATCAGAAGATCACTTTGCTGTTTTTATTGCAGCAATAAAAGTGCCCTTACCTTCTTATTCTTAGAGAAATGGCAGAGATTATTATGGAAATATGATGAGATCAAGTAAGTCTTGCTTGACCCAGACTTGGATACAACAATATCCTTGTGTCAGTGATTGTTGAAGTGAATAAGCAGTTTACAAAATCTGATGGGCTAAAGCTCATAAGAGATGCACTTCCTTTATTAGAATGAATGAAACCATATGTAAGCCTCAGACAGGTCTTACTTATTGGGTTTTATATAAACAATATCATCTTTTTATTGATCTATAAGCCTCAGTGGTGATGATGGCAAGCTAGGTTTTCAGATTGATGACTGCAGGTCCCTTATGTTGACTCGTTGATTTGTGCACAACTGAAAAGAACCATTTAGCATTAGCGGTATGTGTATACCAGCATAATAATCTGGAAGTTGCTTCAGGGCACAGGAGAGCTCTGCATGGAAATAAGAACAGCAGAGAGACCTGAAAGAGCACAGATTAAATGAAAGGCTGTTAAACAATATCTTGAAGACATTTCTATCAAGTTGTCAGAGTCTTTAATATACTAGCAGGGATTTTAAAAAAACCAAACCAAAACAAAACCAAAACCAAACAAAAAAACCCCAAAAAACTGAGGTCTGTGAAAAATCTCTCTAAAGTACATGAAGTTTAGAGGAGTCTCACTGTCTGTGAAATAAATGAGAGTTCAGGTGATATATGGTAATAACACATGGCTCATATGTTTGGAGACTTCATGGAGATTAAATCCAGCCTCCTATGCATACCAGAAACCTTGGCCACAGTGGTGCCATGAGCTCCAGACCCACATGGCCTTGTAGCACATGGGTTTCACGTGAGGGAGTCAGTCTGCTCTCTCCAATGCACTCTCTGATGCACATGAGTGGCCTGGAGCAGTGGGACCCTCCGCTGCTGCCCACAAGCACTAGGCAGGGAGCCACAACTCTGCAGTAAATGGGATTCCAGGATAGAGATCAAAACTAGATGACAACTGTACCGCATGTCTTTTCTGGAAAACTTGGATGATGATGCTTTCACTGAGATGTGCTGCAGAAAGGATTGATTTTTATTTTATTTTTTTTTCACATCCAGTGTGGTGGGGTTAATTTCAGAAAATTTTCAGGAGAAGTTTGACTTCTTCAGTTTCCTTGGTAGATCTTTGATAATTTCCTTTTGCAGGCAAGTGTCAAAAGCAAACCTTCCACTAACACACATTTTCAATAAAATTCTTGATCTAGTTTTAATGAAAGCAAACTCCTGCCTTAGACTGACCAGGTGAGTCCCTTCTGTTTGTGAAAAATGTGTAAAAGAATATGATTTAGAAAATTACTTGATCACAATCCAGTCACCTGCCGCCCAGTTCCTCAGGTGGAAGAGGCTGAACATGGTGCCACCACTGCTTTCTCTTCCTTCTTCCCACCATCCTTTGCCCTTCTGGGGCTATAGAATCATGGTGGTGGTTGTGGGTTGCATGTGCATGGTCTTAGCTAGCTGGTCCAATGGCCATGTACACAATCTTTCTACATACCTGACGCTCACCTGACGCCTTCAGAAGAGAGGGGACAGGGCAGCCAGGCTTGCAGGGCACAGCCATGGCAACCCCTAAGCGTTGACATAACCCATATGACCAGTGCTGGGGCTCCTCTGTTCCTTATTTATTACCAGCTGAGAGTGCCTCCAGGTGAGGTATTTACAGATGTATCAGTACAACAAAAGAAATTGACCCTTGACAGGAAAAAAGGGTAATGTCTATCCTATTTCAAATCTACTGTTTGCTGTTTTCTGCTGGTCAGAGTCTCATCTGCAGTGTTTGAAAACTAAGGTGAGATGGTAAAATATACCAGAACTCCATCTCTGTCTGGGTCACGCTTTAGGGCTTTAACTAAGGCTTGATTAAGCAGAGTTTGGAAGGAGACTTTGGTCCTCTGTGAGCTCTCAAGGGTGTGATTGTCTGCCTTTTTGATTAAGAAATGTATTGCCAAGAGGTCAAATTGCTCTACTGCGTACCTTCAGTGGGACAATTATCTCTCTACCAGAACAGGGGACCACAGACTGCTGCATTTGCTAGAGGGAATCTGTATGTTTTGTCACAAGACAAATAAAGACAACTTTAAGTAAATCTTGGCAAAAAAACCAACCAACTGATCAACCAAAATACGAAACACTCTCTGAAACGAATGTTACCTAAGCAGAGAGAAAAAACCCACAAACACACAAACATGGTGAATGAGAGAATTGCCTTAACGTACACACACGCACACACACACACACACACACACACATATATATATATATATACACACACACACACATATATACATATTTCCTATGGGTACTGGAATTACTCTGATCTGAACCTTTGTATAAAATACTTTTTTCTGTAATGATACCTTTGTACATCACATTTTTGAAAATCCATATGACTGGTTCCACTTTAGAAAAGACCCTGCATCTTTCTGTGTGTCTCATGCTACATATTTTTAGTGCCTTCAGGACTGCAATGAAAGACCACCCCTTCTTTTCATATGAAGACAGTGCATTGTGGCACACAGGATTAAATGGGCTCCAAGTCTTATTTTATTGGGTAGCCAGCTGTCAGTTTGAGCAGTGCCTAAAATGCAATCAATTGAAGGTACAGAATGCTGCTGGAGTGGTAAATATGACTGAATTACTGGCATGGTAAAGGCAGCTAAATGCTGTGACCCCACTAAATGACTCAGGGGAATTTCTTACTCAGAGTAAGTGTGCTGATTTTGGCTGAGGTAGAGTTAATTTTCTTCCCAGTGACTAGTGTGGGGCTGTGGTTTTGGTTTGTGCTGAACACAGGGTTGATAATACAGAGATGTTTTTGTTATTGCTGAGCAAAGCTTACACAGACCCAAGGCCTTTTCTGCTTTCTGTAAGCAAGGAAGTTGGGGATGCATGAGAAGTTGGGAGTAGACACAGCCCAAACAGGTGACTCAAACTAACCAAAGGGATGCTCCAGATCGTAAGACACCATACGACATCACACCTAGTATATAAAGTGAGGGTAAGAAGGAGGAAGGGGAGGATTTTTGGAGTGATGGTGTTTGTCTTCCCAAATATCCATTATGTGTGATGGGGCCCTGCTCTCCTGGAGATGCCCAAACACTTGCCCGCCCGTGGGAAGCAGTGAATGAATTCCTTGTTTTGCTTTGATTTTTGTGTATGGCTTTTGCTACTGTGCTTTCTTTATCTCAACTCATGAGTTTTCTACCTTTCACCCTTCTAATTCTCTCTCTGATCCTACTCTTGGGTGAGTGAATGAGCAGTTGTGTGGGGCTTTGTTGCTAGCTGGGGTTAAATCACAGTAGCAAGTAGCTCATTTCAACAGTTTCGCCATGCAAGGGAGAGTAGGTCTACAAGTTTACATTTTTGTATGAACTTAGGGCCCAGGTAGAAACAGCTCACTCAGGAGAATGCTATCCTTGCCATTTTTACTTTAGCTGATCTAGCAGAGATGTAAAGAACCACAAAAATCCAATAATTCTAATTTCTTTAATTTCCTGAGCTGGAAGTGACAACGAGTCAGTGCATGCTATCCAGCTCACATGAAAGCTGATGTGTAAGTTGAAAAATCCAAAGTATTGTCAAGGAGACCATGCTTGCATGGAGTCAACCCATCTGAAATGAAGGCTTCTGAAATCCTTAACCTGCTTCACTAAATGACATTTCAATGCTAATAAGGAGTGAGGAAATGAGGTGAAATATTTAAGGCAAACACATTGTAGCTGCAATTGCTGAGCCAGATCCACTGATATAAACCCTGTTGAAGCACATACAAGCATCAGCTAGGAATATGCCCCTTAGCACTGTGCCATTAAAGTTCATGAGAGTGGGAGTTAACAAAGGCAGTTTAAAGTGTATTGGAAAATGATTTTTCATTCCATTTTAAAAACTCATTTCATGCATTGTTGTGTCATCTACTTTTAAAATTACAGTACAAGCAGAAAGACCGAAATGTGATACCGATCTTTTAAATCATAATCCCCAGGGCAGAAGTACACGATTGACCTGTAGTTATTTGTTAGATCTTTCTGGGCCATTCAGCACAATAGTATGCAGGAGAGTCATATGAGTACCTATATAACGAGTAAAAGGTATTTGATTGAGAACTATATTAGAGTGAATAAATAACAGTGAGAAGGCTCACGCTGTGAAGTTGTGACTGGAACTTAAATAGCCATTTCTGTTGCCTTGATGTAATTGGTGACCTACTGGAGCCAGCTCTTTGTTGGTAATCTATATCAGTGCTTGGACAATAGTACCTCTCAATTCATCATTTCCCAAGAGATTTAAAGCAGTCATAGAAACATTTTCTTTTGCTGCATGCCATTTATTACTTTGAAGGATGAAGCAGTCTCTTCTAAACACCCACTGTGCATTAAATACTACAAATTAAAATAAACTAATCCCTACCTAAATAAAACAGTTGCCACAGGGGCAGGCTGGTATCAGCTTATTTTTTAACATTTTTCTCAATTAAGGGGGAAGTCTTTAGTAACTGGAGTACAACACAATGTTGCTTCTTATTCTCAGAAAATATATGTATTCATATTTAAAAAAAAATTCCTGAAAATGAGAATTAATTGTATTCCAATACGGATAGTGGATGGGGAACATTATACAACTTCTTATGCCTAGCTTTATTACTTAATCATATTGGCTGAGCTGGAAATGCCTCTTGTGTATGTATTCAAGATGATTAGACTTGTAGCAAGATATTGACTGGGAAAATTACAATTTATGAGAAATGAGCTTTTGCTGATTTCTTTTTCCTTGTGAATGAACAGAGAGAACTGGCCCATTCTGTCTGAATTTCTCTGTTGCTGTTCATATCAAATAGTGGGGAAGATGTCATAAGCCATGAATTTAACTGTTAACCTAAGGCTTCTTTACAGTGTAAAACTTTAAGTTTTCTCCTTTCGATCCACATGAATGCAATTTATTTCACTAGGAACAAAAGCAAATCCTGCTTGAGAGTTTTCCGTCTATGTCCAGAGTCTGTTACTTTGATCAGACTTCTGGATTCAAGCCATACTTTGGATTCTGCGAGGTCTAGCCTGCATGAACCACAATAAAATCTTTTTGTTTTTTTTTATTCTAAAGATTGTCTGATTCCCCAATTCCTGATATCCCTCATTGTCTTCTCTTGGAAACAGACTGATATTTTAGGAGGGTTAGCGACTTTCAATTACATTGTCATGTTTTAAATTTGACTTTAAATTTAGCTATGCTTTCCTGTGGAGTAACAGAGACAGGATGGGAAGCACAGAGAGGGACCACCAGCCCTTGCCTTGCAGTGACCTGCTCTATGCCAGAGAAGCATGGAGCATACAAGCACCACCCTTGTGCATTCACTCACCCACTTGCCACTGACATCAGCTGGGCTGTCATCACCAATGTCCTTAGGAGTCAGGAGCTCAACACCTGTGCATATGAGTGGTTTGCATTGCTCCCCTCATGAGTCACTGCAGAAAATGAAATGGTTGCCAGCTGCCTAGCAGAGTCATAGTGGCTTGAAGGCAGGTGGGTTTGTACTGGGGATAAGGTGATGTGAAGTATCTCTATGTGACATTCACAGCTGGCTCCATTTCCATTCCTGTGTCTGGCACAAGCGGCACAAACAACAGGTATTTTTTATTTCTTTTTTGACTCTTTCTGACCAATATTTTCCATAAAGATACTTGGAGTTTTTCTGTCCTGTAAGATGTTTTGAAAAAAACACCTGTACTTAAGCTCTCCATGTATCCAACAGCACCAAACATCTCATTAAATCCCTGCCAAAACTATTTATTACACAGAAAATACATGTTTTCCCTATGAAACACATAATATAACAAGCACTAGCAAGCATATACACACTACATTAAGCCTGAGTTGATATTCTAAGATGTCAACTGTTATGCTTATCTGCTATTACATAGGATTGTAGCTGATAGCCACAGCTGAAGCTGAGTTTCAAGGAATGAAGCATTGCACTGGAACAAATAGCAAGAAAACAATCTGGCTTGGAATTCAGAGGGAAAACTAAGGCATGTTAGGATGAGGTGTTCTGCCTAAAGACAGAGCAGGACACTGGCAATACTGGAAACTGAGCATAGTCATGCCAGCTCTCTGTTCTGTGCTGTGATGAACTCAACCTCAGCTTCTACTTTATGTGTCTCAGAACCCTGCATGGGTCAGTATAATTCTCACTGCAAGCACAGCAAGTAGGAAAGCTCCATGCTTGCATGTCTCCAGGATGAATCTCTGCCTCAAGAGAACAAATGTGTTAGGCAGAATTATGATTGGATTTCTTTGCTATGGGATTTCTGGTTTTATTTGTTTTGTTGGGGTTTTTGTTTGTTTTTGTTTGTTTTTGTTGTTGTTGTTGTTGTTTTTAATGTAAGGTAACAAATGTCTGATTGGGAGATTAGGGGTGGATTACTGCAACAATGAAAAGTTTTATCTTCTCTAGCCCGGAGCATTCTCTGAAATAAAGCTTCCCAAGTAGATGAAAGCATGTGTCTGAGGGGGAGAATTTGGGGTAATATCATTTCCAAGGCAATTCTTTCCCATGTCTTTCAATTAAGGCAACTTTGGAAGCAGGAATAAAAAGAAAATAGAGTAAATGTTATTATCTAATCAATTTGAGGTTCATATAGCCCCTTGTTTTCTTTTCTTATTCAGTAGGTAAGGAAGGTGCAGTACAAGGCCATAATGATGTCTAGGATGGGTTTCTTTTCCCCATTCTATATGTAGAGATAACAGGTTGTCAAGTCAATCAGTACAACCTTCAAAGTGCTGTAAAGAACACAATGACTGGGATGTTTCCTTTCTAATAAGTCTCATTCCTTCCATTTATACTCTCAGGAGATCTATAGCTCAAAAAGCTCGGTTACTAGTCACATGTGTTAGATATTAGTCAGAACTGTGGTTGAAATTTTCCTGATGTATAATCAAAGTTGTGGGTGACTTTTGACAATTGTTCAGAACACTTTGAGCTGGAATAGAGAAAAGTAGCAGAGCATAGAGTACAAATTCAAACAACTGAGTGGAGAGAGGGCCTAGGCATCCAAGTATCTGTAATCTCTTGCAGTACAATACTAATGTGTGACTAAATGAAGGTAGTGGGAGCAAGGTACAAAACAGGTGAATGGGTCAGTGCTTGCTCACTGCAGCAGATCTGTGGAAGTCTTCCACAGCTTGTATTGGCCCCACCACTCCTTTCTAATGTTTGCTGGGACACCTGCAACTTCTGAGAAGCATCTAAACACATTGGCTTCCTCACTGAACCTTTCCCACCCATTAGACACCTTCAGGCTGGTTCTTGTCTTGCTTTACCACATTGACATCTCTTGCCTTACTGGTCATGTCCATACATATGCTGAGGTTTATGAAAAACCATTCCACAAATTAAAATTTCACTTGAGTCAGGAAGGTCAGAGAAATTTTAGTGAATTCCATCCTATCCTTTCTTCTAACTCACAGTGATTTTGCTTTTGAGGTACAGACAGTCTGTGAGTCTCTCCCTGTTCCCTTAAGAAATCTGTAACTGATTTACTTTTATCAGATGCTATTTCAAAGCTGATATTCATAAGCACACCCAGGTCCTGTTTATACGAATGTCCTCACAGATCTTCAACCTCTGAAGTTCTTTACTTTTGTAGATAAAACTCACCTTCTTGTGTTTAAACATATTGTTTTCCCACCCTATAATAAGTGACACCTACACTTTAGAAAGCCACAAAAGCGAATATAGATGAAATATCAGACAGGCTACATGAAGAAGGTGTGAACAAATAGGTTCTTACCATCTTAAATAGACCCTAAGGCTGCTTTCATATGTGCTCTCTTCACTTCCCTTGTTGAAATTGATTCATTGAAAAAAAATTGACCATTTAAATTCAAAATCCCTGGTTCCCTTAAGTATTTTCCATCATTTTGTATTTATGTAGCTGGAGATGTGTTGTTAAGCATCCTTTTAGTGCATTTTAAACTCTCATTTAAATCTGGAAGCACATATTTCAAATACCAGTGATGTGACTACTGAAATGCAAGAAGTTGTTATATATAGCTCTGGAAAAAAAATATTTTATCAAACATTCTGCTACTTAACATGTGATTTAACCACATAATTGAGTTTATGTCTTTGATTAGGAGCTTATGTTGAGAGGATAAAATGGGCAAAAACATCCTGTGAGTCCCATAATGTTCAAAGAAAGATGCTATAAGAGATAGATTTTGTAAGACTTTCTGTTTGCCAGGCTGTCATTTCTGCCTCCTTCTAGTCTAATTCATTAATGCCCTGAATGTGATATCTGGCATGCTTGCCTAGTTTTACCTAATGAAGACCGTTGATGAAGTTGTGAAGCTTATAGGAAGAATCTATACCTGCATTTTTATGCATTCTCTTTTCCACTGCAAGCCTAAAATACTCTTTTTATCTGAAAGTCCAAAGTATCCAAGATTTAATAAGAAAATGACAGAGTATTTTTCTGTGACTGCATTTTTTTCCGTGTTTCTGATCTGGAATATCTCACTGTCTACAGCCCTTTAATGCATTTGCCTCAGTGGCATTTGGAAGGCAAGGGACTCAGAGCTGGCTGATAGAGTGCTCTGGGACTGGGGCAAAGCAGTGTCATGTTGGATATCACAAACATCTATGTCTCCAGACAATATCCATCAATCTGGTAGTGGGTCTTTTAACACAAGTAAAGGGCCAGACTTCTAGTATAGGACATGGAGAAAACTGAGTGAGGATGATGACAAATTTAGGAACCCAAAAGGATGTACCATCAGTCAGAAATCAGAAGTCTGATTTACATCGCTTCTAAGCACAGTCAAAATCAAGCGCCACAAATCATCTAAGGAGGACTGAGTTTATATTAGTCTCTTGTATATAGAGACTTCATTAATGAACATGATGCTGTGAGAATCTCTGATACTGTCATGGCAGGAGATTCTGTTTTAATTATTATATGTGATTTTGTAGTTTTAATTGTATAATTATTATAACATTAAAAGATGCAATTATATTTTAAATCTTCTTAAGAACTCAATTTTATTACATTTTTATTACTTTGTAATGATATGATATTTCATTATTCAAAATTAGAAATTATTAGAAATAATTTTATGATTACACTCTTTTAAAATATGATCATTTTACTCTTTCATCACTTTATCTTACAACCATCCTACACATCCAGTGGAAAGTGAAAGGCTGCAAGCATTTTGAGAGTAAGATGATCAGACATCAAAGATGATGCTGAAATTTTTTCACTTTAGCTGTAGCCTGCCTTACAGAATTAATGAAGTAGCTTCAGATGACAGAAGTTAGTTCAAAGCAAAACTCTAGTTATGAAAACAGCTTTTGTGAGGGCTCATGCTCAAGATGAGTTATGTCACAACTGTCTGCAAGATCAGGAACTGTGTGAGAGGAGGTGGTGAAGTTGTCTGGTGCTAATTGCTCCATTTGCTTGTAGCAACGTGAATCAGAGGCAATTCTGTTGAAATCAGAAGAAACACTTTTGTTATAGAGATCTGAGACAGGTTTCAAACCTGAGCAAGGCTCACAGTCATCCATCTTACCGCACCCAGGGAAGCAGATGTTTTCCTAAATACAGAAGACAAGTGAAATGGTCCATGTGGTATATCAGAGATTGAGGCACCTTAAATGACCTCATTTCCTCTTCTATTTTTTTGTTGTTTGTACTTACTCTTTGCTTTCATGTGTTTTTCCTCTGTGTTTTTATTAGACAAAGTGCCCTTGTTGAGTTATATTAGCATTTTCAATTGTTCTTCAGTCTTTGATATTATACATAAAAACATTCCTCCTTTGTTTCAACTCACTCCTGAATCCTGTAACAGTCAAAATAGAATAAGAATATCATACTCTTGACATACTGCAGTTAACATAAATGCAAAGGCAGGGAAGCAGGGTGGCTAGGGATATTTCCACCCTACCCTAAAGAGATAATACAAACCTGAAAGATAAGGTGAGAGTGATTTTAACTACTGCACTGCCACTGAACACACACACTTTGTGAGCAAGAATAGTATGATCTTTCTGGTCTGTGAGACATTGCAATAAGAACAGAATTAAATCCCTTTGAGGATATCTGCCCTTATAGCTTGGACCTCACACAGAATGGTAGGTCTCAGCAGAAAGGGGACTTGCATCCAGATGCTTTCACTAGTGTGTTGTCAACAGTTTCACCATTTGTCCCACTGTACATTCATACTGTCTGCCCCACATCCAAACTGTGTGAAAGGAGACAGACAAAATTTTAGATATATGGCTTTCACCTTAAACTACAAGCAATCACAAAAATAAAATCTTCATAAAATTATAATGTTATATTATATTCTGGTGAGCACACACTCGTTCTCCTAGATGCAAATCATCAATTTTATAATTCAAGTCACTGTTTACTCTCATTTTTTTCTCCATTTTTTTCAAGTCTGTATTTTCATTTAAGGCTTCACCTTATTTATAGATAACTAGAGGATAAACTTCAGTGGATCCTACCATTTTATAAAATCCTAGGTAATATTCTGCCTGCATAAATGTCAGAAATTCTTATCATTGGGAATGGATTGAATGGAAGAATTCTATCAAAATTATTAGAAACAAAAAGAAAGCACACTTATTTCCAAATTGTGAAGCCTGGTATACGATAGTGTATGTACAGAATATGTAACTGCTGGAATTGCCCTGATTGTTCTTCTTTTGAGTTTTTAACTGGCAGAAAATGCAATCTCTATTTATTAATTTTCTAGTATCTATTTTGCACTGTGTTTCAGAATGGTATCTGAACTTGTGCAATGTAGTGCAGTACATCAGGTAGGTATGAATACTTCACAGGGAAGCTCAAATCAAGATGCAGTGAAGAGTCCCACTTCGTCTCCAGCCATTCTTTCAAACCAAAAGAGAATTTACCCATCGGGACCCGATATGCTGAGATGCTTTCTCTATTTAGCGTCACAGCTGGCATGCATTGGAGGGCAGGAGCACTCATATCCACCAGAACTATGCTTGAAAAGCATAGATATTTTGGCATTGTGTGTTACTGCTTTTGATCCCAGCACAGGCCAATTACCACTCTGCCCTGCTCTTTCCTTCTTTTCCTTAGGTGGTGATGGAAATACCCCTCACCAAAGAAGTTTGCCAAGCAGAAAGTGAAAAATTAAAAGCTCTTCTACAAAAATAGCATTAGCCTTGCATCGGTATTTTTTTGATAGGTGGTTATGTTTTTTTAAGGGAGAATTTGTTACCAAACCAACAGCCATATCTGCTACTGTAGAAGGAAAGAAGTTGCTGTATCCTGAGAACAACAGCAAGGGATCAAAGTGTAGTTTCCTCCATCAATGCAGACAATATTTGGTCAAAGATAAAACACTTTGGAAGCAACTCTACTTTGATTGTCATCTTTCCTCACTTATTAAGCTTTCTGACATGGAATATTGAGAAGAGGAGAGCTGAACTCTTAAAATAACAACCTGAAAACACTTGGAGGACCTCTTGTTACAGCCATGCCTGTGGACTTTACTCCCTTAAACATACTCCTCCCACACACTGCCCCACGGTGCTGCAAAGTACCCTACTCTGTCTGTATGAGAGCAGAGTTTCTTTGGATGACACAAGTGCCCTGCATGCATATGCACACACACGCACACACAGGCACATACACACAGATTTACTCTACAGTCGGTTTCATCCAAGTGCCTCCAGCTGGTACAGAGTGTGCTTAATGGAGTCAAAGGGGCAGCCTATAAATTGATTCCAGTAAGTGCTGAATCAAATGGTCACAGAGGGCTCAGGATATATTGCATACACAAGCAGAAGTGAATCACTGAGGAATTTACTATCAGCAACAGGGATCATTTGATCACATCCAGTGTTACGGCTTCTGCAAAGAGCAAAATAAAAGAAAATGACCCCTGAATCCCATTCCACCTGCAAGTTGTTTTCCCACATCCCTACCAATGCCATGTGGACAAAACAGACAAACTAAACATTGAGTTTTGAATAAACAATGATTCACCTCAAAGGAATTATCTACCAACGCTCACATTTTTTCCAGATCAATCATCTGAAATTATAGGTCGTGTCTTCTTGTTGCTGGGACCACTGGCTTTTGGTGGAAGAAGGAGATAATTTCGTATTTTTCAAAAGATGAACTTTTGATTTTGATCAATTTAACATGATTAAAACTGCAAATTGCTTGGGGATTGTATTCCAAATCGGATTCATTTCATGCTTAATTATGTGTCTAAACTGGGAGTATTGCCAGTGATTGTCTTTATGTAAACAGAATCCTATAAGTTTTGAAATGAAACATCACTGGTAAAGGAAGATGAGTAATGTTCCCTTTTCTTGATACTCTGAAGACCTATGTCTTTTTATAACTGAGTGTAAAGGCCAAATTTTCAATTGATAAAAATCAGTGCAGTACTTGGGGCTTGCAAAAAACTCCAGGAATGTAGATAATTGTGGGGAGAAAAAAAAAAGTCTTGAATGACAAATTTCAGGAATTCTTAGCCATATTCTCCCTGAAGCTCTAAGTACAGAGATTTTGATAGCTACGCTTCAACTTACTGATATCTGTAAAACTGCAAGCATTGAATATGAATTGTCCTGGGACCATAAATTGCAGGGCTAGGTTTGTACGGTGATAAAATGAAGAAATGCTCACCTGCCTACCTGGTGGCATGAGTATATATATATATCCCTGAATAAAGTTATGGTCCAGAGCACCCTCCTTCAGTAGAGCAGGTAAAAATCTGAAGAACCCATGAGGTAGGAAGGTGACTTCAGTGTGTCATATGCTCATTGTCAAATGTATTTCAGTCTCTGCCCAACAAATGTGTATTCACAGTCATGGTTCAGATCCTCAGGAACTGCTGCGGCACTCTGTGAAGCAGCACAGTGGCATCAAGAGCATTGCAGTAATTGCGAATGTAGCTGAGGAATGGTGGAGCTCTGCCTCTTCAAAGCCCAGGAGGCATCAAAAGTTTAAGACTAAACTTCTGAGCATCAGAAAAGTAAGGGAAACAGCTTCCCAAATCTTCTAATGGACAGGAAGAATATTGATTTATAAAGCAAAGATGCTTATGTCAGGGAGGAGGATGTGAAGCTGGATTAGGGGTTAATTAGCACTTGGCAGAAAGTAGGTGGGATTTTCAAAACCTGTTTGTGTAGCTCTGCTACATCAGAAATCACTGCAAGGGCATCTGCCTTCAGCATGAAATGAGAATGGTTAAGACTGATTAAGTTTGCAAATCTGCTTTGAGTAACTGTCTATAGCACCTGGTGAACTAAAATTGTCCTATTTTATTATATTCTTGGTCTTCTTCAGGAAGTGGAAGGCTAATGACTGATATTTAATTCTTTCTCAATAGATCTGCAAAGTTGCAAGAATTGAGTGTATCTATTAATCATTTGAGAAGATTATTGATTTTAAGGAAAAAAAACCCAATTAATCCTTCTGAAAAGTATTTTGATTTGCTGGAACTAGCTTTTTTTTCCAGATTGGAGTGACAACTCAAGTACCAGTGGGCTGTACAAAAGCTTATTCTCTAAATATTCCTTGCCTGGCCAGAAGCAGAAATGAATTGAAATTTCATAAGGCACCTCATTCTCATGACATTTCCAGGCCCTCTTGGAAACCTGATTAATATACAGTGAGTGCCTTGCTGTTAAAGTTCACTGTGTTATGATATTGATGTTCTACTTTCATATTTTGAGACAAAACATTGATTTGGAGAGATTAACAGTTTATAATAATCTGTTCTACCTGCTGGTGGGAGACAGAGATTTCTGATTCTTTAACAGATTGGAGCAAGGCTTGTTCATTTACAGACCCTGTTCTTAATGAGAGAGAATATAAAAGAAAAATATTTTGGTAAATGGCCTAATTTTACCCCTTCCATGTGGAGAAATTAATGCTCTTTTTGCTGTGCCGCAATACTTGAGTCCAGTAGCTTCTCTATTCCTAGGCTGGGTGATTCTCCTATCATTTACTTTCCTGTGTCCACAGACTAATCTAGATGAGCTGTACATGTTAAAAGTAAATAAATCCAATGTACCTTTCCATGCTTCTTTCCATAATGGCAACCCATTGCTCCTCTATCCATTTCACTCAACTGAATAGTTTGCCGTGATCAATAACATTACTTGCATCTACCTTTTTTTTTTCCCCCCCTCCAGCAATGTTATTTTCATTTGCTCTTTCAAGTCAGGGAAATAAATGTGAAATCATCTCAAGCTTCCTCTCCCTAATGTATTTTTTTCCTAATTTTGCAAATGAATCCCTGTTTCTGGTCAAAGTCTAGCACAGTACGATGAGTTCATTAGTTTGCTGGTGTGCATTCTCTGACTCACATTAAAGCACTAAAGGTCTTTGAGTTAGTAATAATTAAATGAGGTCATTAAAGCTACAATGAGATCACGATTGCCAGAAATGGCCTCACATTGTACAAAGTAAGGTCAAATCAGCTATAACCATTACTCATTCTGGATTTTTAATTCATTACATATGCATTAAGTAACAGTAGTAGGCAATCCACAGTAAGTTGAGTGAAATGCCCTATAACCTGTCATACACATGGTATATTGTACACTGAGGGGAAAGTTGCACATTGACATCTTCTATAGCAATTGTCTTACACATAGAAATTGTCACGTGGACTAAACAAGACTGAGTCAAAAAGAAATGGTAGGGGCTGTCAACAATATTTTGAAGGAAAAGAAAGGCTGGAAAACACAGGGTGGATTGTTTAAAGTCACCAGAAGCATTTTCCAGGAAGATTCAAACTAAGAGGTAGCAGAAGAGGCTCCCAAGCAAGACAGGCTCAGATGTTCCTCAGGTCTAATTCTGATGTGAAAGCTATGGATCCACAGAAGTCCACAGCCTCTGTACAGAGCAACCGAGTCCATGTGTTCATCTTATCACAGTTGCCTGAGCAATATGAGACACCCATGCTCTTCTACCACATTTGTCTTTGTCCCATGGACACCTCTCTAGACAAAGTGAAGAGTCCATCCAACTGACCCAGTCAGTCCCCAGGTCACTCCACCTATCCAAAGTGGATATGTGATTTTTTTTTCTTTTTCACAGGAATAAGTGCCATGCCCATCCTTTAGGGCCAGGTATTCATTGTGACCACATAGTAACCTTCTGAGGGGAACCCCTTCCACTTATTTCTCATTTTCTAGACTGCCAAAAGGCAGATTTAAACCAAGTCTCCCCATGGCAATAGATAATCCAAATCAAGGTGAACAAACTCTTAAGTGGGAGAATAGCCAGAAGACGAGAAAATCAATATACTAATTAACGCAGTAATTGCTTCCAGATGTGTCTGTCATAGAAATCTGAGCTGGTTTTGTGTTGTTTCTGGGTATCTCTCCCCTTCTTTTCCTCACACTCTACCGATCGGAGGCACAATGCAAAAATGACCCTTCCAGCACTATAACATGCCACATTCCTTCAACACCATGCAACAGGCAACGCACTCAGTGAGAGCAGAATTCACCAAGCGCTTCATAGCAGCTCTTACCACTGATGCATTAAAGTCTGCAAGAAATTTAAGGCTCCATTTCATCTGCTTTCACTGTGAAATGCGTCCTCCCTAGATTATAAGTGACAACCTCACCTACACATCAAGGCTGGTGAGACACATGAAATTACATGTCCATTCTGGGACATGCCAGAGGAAGGAAAAATGCCCTCTTTGACACCTACAGTCCAGACATGAGGTATAGACCAGAGCCCCTGCCTGAAAATCCAAATTCGTTCTGGCCAGGAGTGTGAGCATGGTATGCAGGGAACTGACTCTCAACAAGTTGCAGTCTGCAGATTCTCCCACCCTCTGGAAAGACTTCCTGTCAGGAGAGGCTGGACTCCACTTGCTGGTTATAAACATGCACAGATCCAGCTTTTGCTTTCAGGCAAGTCCTATCTGCATTGTCCCTGTAACCGAAGTAATTAATGTTCATAACTAGCAGTGACAACTGGATTTCCTTATAGTTACAGCTACATTATGAATAAAATTAATAGTTACTCAAGAGCTCTTGGTTTGAAGAGGCCCTTTTGTCTGTGTACAGAGACTCACTGAATGACTGTGGGAGGTCACACAGCTCCCTTCTGTGCTGTCAGGTTGAGAAGTGCTGTCCTCACTGTAAACCCCTCTTTTTGCCTGTTATTTTAGGGGAGGAGCAAAGTCCTCTTCTAAAAATACTGAGGCTGTTGAGTACAGATTCTAGAGCGTGCAGTGAATTTTGGCCCACCTGGGAATGCTGGGGAATCTGGGACTATTCAGTGTCACCTCCAGAACCCAGATGCTGTGGGCCAGCTTGCATGTGAGTGTCCCCAGAGAGCATTCAGTTAAGAGTTTTACCAGCAGTAACCTGAAAAGATGCCTCACAAATCTGTGTCTAGAAGTTTGCCCTTTTTATTTCCAAACTTGCTTGACTGATGATGAGGAAAAGACGTGGCAATAAAATTGCAAATGGAGGAAAGTGTAGATTTGGCATGCTAATGCTTTTCTGACATTTCAGCTGCCCTGAGGATCTACTTCTTTATGTTATGGAGCCAAGGGCTGGGGTTTTTTTCCCCCAAGTTTTGCTTTCTGTGAAGAGGTAAGTCATTAATGCTAATAGATCCTAAAGTATCCACCGTGATGGACAAAATGCTTTGTTTTAATATGTGCAGTAGAACTTATGTACAAATAAATAAGCATCCAGGTTCATTAGCACTGATATGTTAGCCTGAAAGGGAAAAAGAGAATATAAGCAGCTAATGTTGTTTGTCCTGCAATCCATCTTCCATGTCACTGAGGGGAAAGAAACCTTTCTTAAATTTCCAATCAATCTTCCTGACCTTTTTACATTATTTGCATCTTTAAACAGATTTTTTTGTTGCTGCTGTGAAGTTTCCCCTTCATATTTCACTTTTAAAAAAAAATGCTTTCCCTTAGAAACCTCTACTTCCAAGTGCCTCAGCTCAGATATAGGTCTTTACAGCCCCAACAGGAATATCCAGCATTTGCTATTTCACCCATGGAGCAGCAATCCAAAGCTCTATTTAAAGTGAACATGAAGTGATGTCCTGGGGTAAGCAACTATGTTCATTCAGCCTAAAAGAGAAGCAGGGGCCAGGGGAGATGATGGGCCCACCTAGAGCTGATTACTCAGTTTTCTTCCCTTACATAGCTTCAGTCATTTTTGGAGATATCTTACTACTCTACGGGAATGACTTTTCTATTCTAGATTGATTTTGGCTTTTTTTTTCTTTTTCAGAGCTATGCTTTATTTGCACAGTAAATAACAGATGGACCATGTTATGACACCTTTACTACCCTAAAATAAAGATACAGTAGGTACACTGGAGCAGAATAAACAGAGGTAGTTGATAGAATAGAAAACATAAACACATTTACACATTCAGCATTGGTACACTGCCAATTACAATTTGTGCACAGCTTCCAATGGCCCATGAAATTCTGCAAGTATTTAGTTAAAAGTGTAAGAGTATAAGGACAAATTAAAGAAGCTCAAAAGTTACTTTGTCAGCTCTGGCAACTCTCTGTTGTTACCAAGGGCAACATAAGTAGTATAAGTAAATAAGGCTATGACAGGCATTGTTTTAATTAATGTGCTAGAACAAAATTGCTTAGTTTGCTAGTAGTAGTCAAAAAGAAAATCTGGCTGAAAGATAAAGGAATAAAACCATAACCATTGCACTATTATAAAATATGCCCACTACCTTTCTGTTTCTAGAAAAAGAAAAAAAAAGCCCATCTTTCATCTTTTCATATCAGTTTCCATTCTTGCAGGGAATTCTGTCAGAAAAGCAGAGGTGAGTTCCACAGCCGAGCTCCCAGAAACAACACACAGGCCTTCTCAGGAAAGAAAGCACTCTGTCTTGAAAGCTTTAGGAGCTGGCTTTGAGGATTTCATACCAACAAATAACTATACTCAGATTTTTTGCTCCCCTTTCTTCTTGTGTGCAGTCGGCAGCAAATCCTCACCCTGCTACCCTGCAAAGAGTTCATCTGAGTCCATATGAATTGCATTTTCAGCTGTAATTACTGGGGAGGGAGAGAAGGAGTGCAGAACTGCCCATAAAATCCAGCTCTTAAAATTACACCCCACAGAACAGTTAGGAACTGGCTGTAGAATCAAAGGACATGAATGAGGTGAGATATTACATAATTCCTGACCCAAATTTCTGTGGGAAGCTGCAAAAATGGAAGTTTTGTCAGTCGTAGACCTCAGGTTTCTGAAGAGTGAGATGCAGTTTATCGACACACAAAAGAAGAAGAATGTGCTGTGACTGTTATCATGTCATTGACTCAGCGTTCAGATCTTTTTGGTGGTATTAAAGTGGGCGGAAGCAAGTGAGGGGACCTTCCCAAGCACAATTGCTCCTCCTGCTTCTGCTCATCTCTCCAATTTCCTTTGCAATAAAGGAGACTTGGAAAGTGGCTTTAAAAATCTGACATGCAAAATGTATCCCATGTGACAGTGTGCTGCAGAAAATTATCATCAGTACAACTATGCATGCTATACTGCCTGCTGGATCCCCCAAAGCAGCTAAAGAGCCAGGAGAATATGAGATTGTCATTACTTTCTCCCTCCCTCTGCTTTGGAGCATAAACCTCTGCCAGACACTCAGGCAGAACAAAACACTCAATCACTGTTAAGGATGCATCTGGTCCCCTCAGAGAGATGAGCTGTTCATTTACGCTTGTTTACAATATGTTTATAAACATTAGTGGACAGGAATAGATTACCCCAGTTTACTGCCACATAAAGAAGTCATCTGCTTATGTTTCCCATCATATCTATGTGCTTTTCTTTTACATTACTCAAGTGGTACCTTATGGCAAGTAATCTTTGTGAAATAGGCCAGAAATCAGGACTGCCCCTAAAGAATTCATACTGTTTTCTCTTTCATTATATCTATAGCATTACTTTTGGATCAAATCCTTCTCTAAGATGTTTAATTTTCTTCACCATCTCGATTGTTTTATTTAATTTTATTTTTTCTCATTTGTCCATAAAGAAAAGACATTGGGCTTATGTTCTAGATGAAAAGCATATTGTTTGGACAATAATTGAAAAAGTAGTATTCTGATGACACTCCCCCGTACATCAAAGGTTCATACCTAGCCAAAGAAAGCAGCCTTTGTAAACGAAACTTTAAATTTTATTGTTCATATTTTGAAAATAGATTATCCAGGCATATTCCCCCTGAATTAAAAGTCAGGACTTCAAAAGGCAGTGGCGAAATAGAGAGTAACTGTGCAGCTCTGGTTTATGTACCAAATCACTGGAAGTGGGGTGAGGAGACAGGGCTGCCTCTGAGTCCTGGAAGGAGCCCTGCTCTCCATCTTCTAAATGACTCTGAGGTTTTTAGTACTCAGTTGTGTCATTTTAAGCCTTTGAATTGTACATCATGATCCCTGACTTGAGTTTAATGATAGAATCAAGAACCACCGAATGGTTTGGGTTTGAAGGGACCTTAAAAATCATAGTTCCACCCCCTTTGTCATGGGCAAGGACAACTTCCAGTAGACTTCTAATAGAGGAAGACAACTTCCAGTAGAGATTGCTCAAAGCCACATCCAACCTTATCTTGAACACTTCCAGGGATGGGGCATTGACAATTTCCCTGGGCAACTTGTTCCAGTGCCTCACCACTCTCACAGTAAAGAGTTTCTTCCTAATATCTAATCTAAATCTATCCTCCTTCAGCTTAAGGCTGTTCCCCTTTGTGCTATCATGACACAAGCAGTTAAAGGCCACCCTGTTGCCTGATCCTGTCAGATCTTGGAAGCTAAGCAGGGTCAGGTCCAGTTAGTACTTGGTGGATGGGAGACCTCCTGGGAAAATACCGGGGGCTGTAGGTTCTAGTCCTGAGGACTTCACTGTCACCGTCCAAGCTCACTCAGCCATGGCAGATGAACCTTAGGAGTTAAAGGGTGGGGCCAGTTCCGCGCACACTGTGCCTCACCTAAAAAATCCACTGTGCAGGCTCGAAGGACATACCCATATGGGTAGACCCCCTTCCCAAATCTTCATTTATGAAGCCTAGCCATGATGATCACTACATACTCTTGTGAAAAGTCCCTCTCCAGCCTCCTTGTAAGCCCCCTTTAGGTACTGGAAGGTGCTATAAGATCTCCCTGGAATCTTCTCCAGGCTGAACAGCCCCAACTCTCTCAGCTTGTTTTCAAGGGAGAGGTATTCCAGCCCTGTGATGAACTCAGTGGTCCTCTTCTGGACTTGTTCTAAGAGGTCCACCTGTTTCTTTTGTTGGAGGGCCCAGAGCTGGACATGGTAGTTCAGGCTGGACAACACAAGAGCAGAGTAGAGGGGGAGAATCACCTCTCTCAACATGTTGGCTATGCTTCCCATAATGCAGTCCAGGATGTGGCTGGCCACCTGGGCTGCAGGCACACATTGCCAGGTCAATGATCATAATCAGAGTGAGAAGACAGTGGAATAGATTTCACACGGGGGGAACTTGATGGGCCAGGTGACCAGCTGGTTATAAATGAATACAAGCAAATTGCTTTGGGGGAGGATCTACTTCATTGATGAGACACTGTAACACCAAATATTGGACTTAAGGTTGATGTGATGTGCATAAACCCATTTATAGGCCTGGAATAAAAAGATGTAGCCAGCTGTAGCTTCTTCACCCTGACCAGATATTTGTCACAGAGCCTTCTAGGATAAGGTCACCATTTTCATTTTGTTGGCTGAAAATCAGGTATTGTAAGGAGTATCATCACAGCTTTCATATGATCCAGCATTTTAAATGATCCAGCAATCCCATCAATCAATGGATATGTGAAAAATGGCCATGAGCCTGGTCTCCTCTAATGGGATTCCCCAAGCTGTGGTCAGGTAGAACTTGCTTAGCAAATCAGACCTGAGAATGTGACTAACTCACAGAAAACCAACTGTAGCAAATTACAGAACAAGGTTATGGAACACATGGAAAAGGCAAAGCAAACTAAGTGCATAGCAAAATTCACAACCATGTTGTCTCACACATACTTGCACACAGACAAAGACAGTTCTGAATCACCAATATTTACACATTGATGACACCCTTTTCAATACAATGCACTGGTACCATGGAAGGCAGATTTTTTTCCTTTCCTAGCATGATCCCACCTGTGCTGTTCACTATTTGAGTGCTTCATGTCAAAAATGAAAGCCAGTGTAAAGCAAACCAAAGGAGCTTCCAGGCCTGTTTTCACTGACAGCAGCAAGCAGAGTTCCCCATGCCAGTGGAAGTGACTTCAGTGTGCATATCTTCATTATTCTCTGCATCATTTTATTAAGTGGAAGACACAGTCTCCTTTTCTTCATTAAGTCCTTCTTCTTTAGGTGGGAGCCTGAGAAAATTATATTTGTTTGCACCTGATACTTGAGGGCTCTATTCTCCAAAGAATAAAACAAATATTAGGGAGAATAAAAGATACCTATATCAAACTGTCCTGTACACATGCAAATTGATCTGTTTGCAAGATAATATAGTGTGTGGACGAGATTAATTCAAAAAAGTGTGTGGATAGATTTGTGATTTATTCTTATTATATAGCACTAATATGTATGCAAAATAAGACTGATTAATGCACTGCTTCAAGTCTGACTCACTATAAAGGTTTGCAGTAAAAGAAGCCAAATAACCTTTCAGACATAGATTATTTCTATCTAAAATATTACTGTACTCTGCTTCACCACAGTAGAAATAATATGGGAGGAAAAAAGTACTTCAGATTTCTGACAAATTCATTTTAGAATTCACTAGCCTATTTCAAAAGGTTTGGGTACCCAAACAAAATTCTGAAAAAGGAGAGAACCATGTTGGAAAAGTTCCCTTGGCATTTCATTTTTCATTAACAGTAGAAGTGACCACTGAAACTGAAAAGAACAAAGTTTGTGATGCTATCCACCTGAAGTATGTTTGTGGGAGATAGATTTTATATTGGACCCTAAGCTTTATAATTCAGATATATCTGAGAAGAGTCCTTGCCACATTACCAGAACAAATGAGTGTTAGCACAAATCTTGCTTTGTAAGGAGAAGCTTCTGTCAGTCTTTATTTAGAGGCAGTTCCATTGATTTCACTTTTGAGTTTCACACATAAGAGTGGAAGAATATTACTGAAGTTTCTGTGTTTCCTTGGCACAAGCTGACTGACGAGTTTCAAAGCAGTCAGATAAAATTATCATTCGAGATGAATCAAGGATATTTTTAAAGGAAATCCTCAGTCAGTCTAGAACTTTTTAGCCTGGAAAAGAGGCAGTTAGAGGAATATAGAGGTCTAGAGATGCCTGAGTAATCTGGAAAAGCTGGGCAGAGACTGACTGTTTACTAGTGGGCACCAAAGGAAGCTAGTGAGAGCCAGAATCAAAGCAAACAAAAGCATGTGGTCTTCATGAAGTCAGTGATAGACATGTGTGAGTCTTCTCTGGAAGTCACTGTGGATGTAACAATGTACTGAGAAAAGAGTTTTGTGGGGGGGTTACTAAAGAGAGAGACAGACCATTTCAACATCAGGAAGTCCTAGGAGCTGACAACAGCTGGAGGCTGAAAGGTAATAGCAGAGAACAGCTCATGTTCTTCCTGCTCCTTACAGGTCAGATTTTGGACCCACTGGAGAAAGAATAGTCTAGGTGAACCCTTCATCTGAACAGTACAGCTCTTCTTAGGGTCCATTGTTTGGCACCCAGTTCCTTGTTTTTGCAAGTGATGATGCTGTACACTTCCTTTGAGGAAATTGTGAAGATCTATCTTAAAAGTAGCTCTGCTGTTTGCCCATTTGTCCCTACTCCAGTTCAAATGTTTATAAGAAATCTCCATATCCAGTCCTAGCTTAACTATGACTTCTCTCTTGTTCTCAGGATCTCTCAGGTTCTTTTTCTCCTTTCTTTCTTTTTAAAATATTTTAACCAGTGACTAGTTATGGAATAAAATAGATGTGTTTTCAGTATCATCACGATGTCTGGTTCAAGAGCATAAGTCCTACACAGCTATTACAAGCAAGAGAGTAGACAACTGTTTACAGAAGAGCCTTCCTAGACCAACAGATCTTCAAGGGCTGGTGTGTGTGTGTGTAGTGTCCTGCATCCAGAGAGAGGCAGCAGCTCCCTATGCATTGTGTTCCCTGTTGGCTGCTCCAGGCTCCTTCCTAGCCATTTG